>CM019071.1:40312957-40497560 GCA_009667805.1 Leptobrachium leishanense | reverse complement strand
TGCATTTTATTTTAGTTTCTTTCGTTTTGTACTGAGCAGTTTCGTTTCTCTTGAGTCATACTAAAACTAAATTATCCCAAATTTCGGACTAAATCGTTTTAGTACTAAAACGAATGCACATGTCTAGTTAAAACCAAGAATATGAAATAATCCAAAGATGTAGAAAGCATCACATGTGTTTCATCCACCTTCATGTCTGGGTTTACAGTAAAAGCGACATAATAATATGATAAAGAGCACTCCTTTATAACTCCATAAGAGAAGGATTAATCAACGTCCTGCTCTAAGGAATCCCAATCTCTCGATACCCCAATTGCTCGTTATTCCAATCACTTCTGGATAAAACTTGAGAGTCTGATAATATCCTTAAAAATAAAGGTGTAATACAATGTAACAAGACCAGGAGAAATAACAATATAAATATCTAATACAATGTAACAACACGAAGTGAAGTAACAATATAAAAATCTAATACAATGTAACAAGACCAGGAGAAATAACAATATAAATATCTAATACAATGTAACAAGACCAGGAGAAATAACAATATAAATATCTAATACAATGTAACAACACGAAGTGAAGTAACAATATAAAAATCTAATACAATGTAACAACACGAAGAGAAATAACAATATAAATATCTAATACAATGTAACAAGACCAGGAGAAATAACAATATAAAAATCTAATACAATGTAACAACACGAAGAGAAATAACAATATAAAAATCTAATACAATGTAACAACACGAAGAGAAATAACAATATAAATATCTAATACAATGTAACAACACCAGGAGAAATAACAACATAAAAATCTAATACAATAAAGCAAGACCAGGAGACCATAGGGGAACATATGTTCTCAGTGAGAAGTTCAAAGGTTTCGCAAAGAAATATTTAAACTAGGAGGGGGGGACAAAACGGTAAAAAACAATCTGCCCGATTGTCCCCCAAAACTAAATCGGAGGGTGCAAGCAACATGCGAGGTTAAAAATGACAAGCTCAGAGTCGTGTCTACAAATGCTCGCAGTTTAGTCAAGAAAATCAATGAACTGGAGGCAATGATGGCAGCTGAAAAAGTAGATTTAGTGGCGGTTACTCAGACATGGTTCAGTGAGAAAAATAACTGGGACATAACAATACCGGGGTACTCTTTATATAGAAAAGACAGAGAAGGTAGGAAAGGAGGAGGAGTGGCCCTGTATGTGAAAAACAACATAAAAACGAACCAAATAAAAGTGAGCGAGGTGAACATAGAGTCAGTTTGGGTTACGCTAACATTTGGCAATCATACAGTAGCTCGTGTAGGTGTGATCTATAGACCCCCTGGACAAGCAGAAGAACTAGATGATCTCCTGCTTGAGGAAATAGCCAAAATGGCAATGAAGGGGGAAGTTATTATCATGGGGGACTTTAATCTTCCTGATGTGAACTGGAAAACCAAAACAGCTGGGTGCACCAGGAGTACAAATATTCTAAACTCCCTACTGGGATTATCTCTAACACAAGTAGTTGAGGAGCCGACCCGTAAAGAGGCCATATTGGATTTAATACTCACAAATGGAGGTTTGGTATCGGACGTTGTTGTAGGTGAAAATTTGGGATCTAGTGATCACCAGTCAGTGTGGTTTAATATAAGAACAGGGATGGAGCCGCACCACACAAAAACAAAAGTTTTAGACTTTAAAAAAACAGATTTTTCTAAAATGAGACTTTGTGTGAAGGAGTCATTATCAGACTGGAGGAGTTTAAAGGGAGTCCAGGAGAAATGGGATTATTTAAAGGAAGCATTATTGAAGGCCACAGGCAATTGCATTCAGCTTGTTAGCAAAAACAAAAAAGGGAAGAAACCACTGTGGTACTCTGCAGAAGTGGCCAAAATAGTGAAGAACAAAAAGACAGCATTCAATAATTATAAAACAACTCAGAGTGAAGAAGATAGGCAAACCTATAAGATTAGGCAGAAAGAGGCAAAGCAATTTATAAGAGCTTCCAAAGTACATGCAGAAGAGAAAATAGCTCAGTCAGTAAAAAAGGGGGACAAAACATTTTTTAGATACATAAACGAGAAAAGAAAAGTAAAACAAGGATTAGTTAGATTAAAAACAAAGGAAGGAAGGTATGTAGAAGAGGATAAAAGTCTCGCTTACTGCCTCAATGAATATTTTTGTTCAGTCTTTGCAGAAGAAAAGGAAGGAAAGGGACCTCAGTTAGGAGAGAACACTAAAGAGACATTTACATATCAGTTTACAGAGGAGGAGGTTCTACAGCAGCTGTCTAAAGTAAAGACAAATAAGTCAATGGGGCCTGATGGGATCCACCCTAAATTATTAAAAGAGCTCAGTGATGTAATAGCAAAACCATTAACAGATTTATTTAACCAATCCTTGTTAACGGGAGTCGTCCCAGAAGACTGGAAATTAGCAAATGTTGTGCCCATTTACAAGAAGGGTAGTAGGGAGGAATCGGGGAACTATAGGCCAGTTAGTCTTACGTCAGTAGTGGGGAAATTAATGGAAACCATGTTAAAGGAAAGGATTGTTGAACATCTAAAAACACATAGATTACAGGATCAGAAACAACATGGGTTTACCTCAGGGAGATCATGCCAAACTAATCTTATTGATTTTTTTGATTGGGTAACAAAAATAATAGACACAGGTGGTGCAGTAGACATTGCTTATTTAGATTTCAGTAAGGCTTTTGATACTGTTCCGCACAGAAGGCTTATCAATAAATTGCAATCTTTGAGCTTGGATTCCAATATTGTTGACTGGATTAGGCAGTGGCTGAGTGACAGACAACAGAGGGTTGTGGTAAATGGAGTTTATTCGGCGCAAGGTCTTGTTACCAGTGGGGTACCTCAGGGGTCAGTACTTGGACCCATTCTCTTTAATATTTTTATTAGTGATATTGCAGAAGGTATTAATGGAAAAGTATGTCTTTTTGCTGATGACACAAAGATTTGCAACAGGGTTGACGTTCCTGGAGGGATCAGCCAAATGACAAATGATTTAGGTAAACTAAAAAAATGGTCGGAGTTGGGCAATTGAGTTTTAATGTGGATAAGTGCAAGATAATGCACCTGGGACGTAAAAACCCAAGGGCTGAATATAGAATATTTGATACAGTCCTAACCTCAACATCTGAGGAAAGGGATTTAGGGGTCATTATTTCAGAGGATCTAAGGGTAAGTAGTCAATGTAATAGAGCAGCAGGAAATGCTAGCAGAATGCTTGGTTGTGTAGGGAGAGGTATTAGCAGTAGGAAAAGGGAAGTGCTCATGCCACTGTACAGAGCACTGGTGAGACCTCACTTGGAGTACTGTGTGCAGTACTGGAGACCGTATCTCCAGAAGGATATAGACATCTTAGAGAGAGTTCAGAGAAGGGCTACTAAAATGGTGTACGGCTTGAAGGAGAAAAGTTACCAGGAAAGGCTTAATGATCTTAACATGTACAGCTTGGAAAAAAGACGAGACAGAGGAGATATGATAGAAACATTTAAATACGTAAAGGGAATACACAAGGTAGAGGAAGGGAGTATATTTAAAAGGAAACAAAATAGCAAAACAAGAGGACATAGTCTTAGATTAGAGGGGCAAAGGTTTAAAAGTAACATCAGGAAGCATTATTTTACTGAGAGGGTGGTGGATACATGGAACAGTCTTCCAGTTGAAGTGGTAGAGGCCAAAACAGTAATTGAATTTAAGCAGGCATGGGATAGGCATAAGGCTATCCTAAACAAAAGATAAATCCAGGTAAAGTATCCATGTAATTGGGCGACTAGATGGGCCGAAAGGTTCTTATCTGCCGACATTTTTCTATGTTTCTATGTTTCTATGAAATAACAATATAAAAATCTAATACAATGTAACAACACGAAGAGAAATAACAATATAAAAATCTAATACAATGTAACAAGACCAGGAGAAATAACAACATAAAAATCTAATACAATGTAACAACACGAAGAGAAATAACAATATAAAAATCTAATACAATGTAACAACACGAAGAGAAATAACAATATAAAAATCTAATACAATGTAACAAGACCAGGAGAAATAACAACATAAAAATCTAATACAATAAAGCAAGACCACGAGAAATAACAATATAAATATCTAATACAATGTAACAACACGAAGAGAAATAACAATATAAAAATCTAATACAATGTAACAACACAAAGAGAAATAACAATATAAAAATCTAATACAATGTAACAACACAAAGAGAAATAACAAGATAAATATCTAATACAATGTAACAACACGAAGAGAAATAACAATATAAAAATCTAATACAATGTAACAACACGAAGAGAAATCACAATATAAAAATCTAATACAATGTAACAACATGAAGAGAAATAACAATATAAAAATCTAATACAATGTAACAACGCGAAGAGAAATAACAATATAAAAATCTAATACAATGTAACAACACGAAGCGAAATAACAATATAAAAATCTAATACAATGTAACAAGACTAGGAGAAATAACAATATAAAAATCTAATACAATGTGACAACACGAAAAGAAATAACAATATAAAAATCTAATACAATGTAACAACACGAAGAGAAATAACAATATAAAATCTAATACAATGTAACAAGACCAGGAGAAATAACAATATAAAAATCTAATACAATGTGACAACACGAAGAGAAATAACAATATAAAAATCTAATACAATGTAACAACACGAAGAGAAATAACAATATAAAAATCTAATACAATGTAACAACACGAAGAGAAATAACAATATAAAAATCTAAAATAATGTAACAACACGAAGAGAAATAACAATATAAAAATCTAATACAATGTAACAACACGAAGAGAAATAACAATATAAAAATCTAATACAATGTAACAACACGAAGAGAAATAACAATATAAAAATCTAATACAATGTAACAACATGAAGAGAAATAACAATATAAAATCTAATACAATGTAACAAGACCAGTACAAATAACAATATAAAATCTAATACAATGTAACAACACGAAGAGAAATAACAATATAAAAATCTAATACAATGTAACAAGACCAGTACAAATAACAATATAAAATATAATACAATGTAACAACACAAAGAGAAATAACAATATAAAAATCTAATACAATGTAACAACACAAAGAGAAATAACAATATAAAAATCTAATACAATGTAACAACACGAAGAGAAATAACAATATAAAAATCTAATACAATGTAACAACACGAAGAGAAATCACAATATAAAAATCTAATAAAATGTAACACAAAGAGAATTAACAATATAAATATCTAAAATAATGTAACAAGACCAGGAGAAATAACAATATAAAAATCTAATACAATGTAACAACACGAAAAGAAATAACAATATAAAATCTAATACAATGTGACAACACGAAGAGAAATAACATTATAAAATCTAATACAATGTAACAAGACCAGTACAAATAACAATATAAAATCTAATACAATGTAACAACACGAAGAGAAATAACAATATAAAAATCTAATACAATGTAACAACACAAAGAAAAATAACAATATAAAAATCTAATACAATGTAAAAAACGAAGCGAAACAACAATATAAAGATCTTTTACAATGTGTCAACACCAAGAGAAATAACAATATAAAAATCTAATACAATATAACAACACAAAGAGAAATAACAATATAAAAATCTAATACAATGTAACAACACAAAGAGAAATAACAATATAAAAATCTAATACAATGTAACCAGACCAGGAGAAATAACAATATAAAAATCTAATACAATGTAACAACACGAAGAGAAATAACAATATAAAAATCTAATACAATGTAACAAGACCAGGAGAAATAACAATATAAATATCTAATACAATGCGTCAACATGAAGCGAAATAACAATATAAAAATCTAATACAATGTAACAACACAAAGAGAAATAACAATATAAAAATGTAATACAATGTAACAACACGAAGAGAAATAACAATATAAAAATGTAATACAATGTAACAACACGAAGAGAAATAACAATATAAAAATCTAATACAATGTAACAACAGGAAGAGAAATAACAATATAAAAATCTAATACAATGTAACAACACAAAGAGAAATAACAATATAAAAATGTAATACAATGTAACAACACGAAGAGAAATAACAATATAAAAATCTAATACAATGTAACAACACAAAGAGAAATAACAATATAAAAATCTAATACAATGTAACAACACGAAGAGAAATAACAAGATAAAAATCTAATACAATGTAACAACACGAAGCGAAATAACAATATAAAAATCTAATACAATGTAACAACACGAAGAGAAATCACAATATAAAAATCTAATAAAATGTAACAACACAAAGAGAAATCACAATATAAAATCTAATAAAGTGTAACACAAAGAGAAATAACAATATAAATATCTAAAATAATGTAACAACATGAAGAGAGATAACAATATAAAAATCTAATACAATGTAACAAGACCAGGAGAAATAACAATATAAATATCTAATACAATGTGTCAACACGAAGCGAAATAACAATATAAAAATCTAATACAATGTAACAACACGAAGAGAAATAACAATATAAAAATCTAATACAATGTAACACGACCAGGAGAAATACAACATAAAAATCTAATACAATGTAACACGACCAGGAGAAATAACAATATAAAATCTAATACAATGTAACAAGACCAGGAGAAATAACAATATAAAATCTAATACAATGTAACAAGACACGAGAAATAACAATATAAAAATCTAATACAATGTAACAACACGAAGCGAAATAACAATATAAAAATCTAATACAATGTAACACGACCAGGAGAAATAACAATATAAAAATCTAATACAATGTAACAAGACCACGAGAAATAACAATATAAAAATCTAATACAATGTAACAACACGAAGAGAAATAACAATATAAAATCTAATACAATGTAACAACACGAAGAGAAATAACAATATAAAAATCTAATACAATGTAACAACACGAAGAGAAGTAACAATATAAAAATCTAATACAATGTAACAACACGAAGCGAAATAACAATATAAAAATCTAATACAATGTAACAACACGAAGAGAAATAACAATATAAATATCTAATACAATGTAACAACACGAAGAGAAATAACAATATAAATATCTAATACAATGTAACAGCACGAAGCGAAATAACAATATAAAAATCTAATACAATGTAACAACACGAAAAGAAATAACAATATAAAATCTAATACAATGTGACAACACGAAGAGAAATAACATTATAAAAATCTAATACAATGTAACAACACGAAGAGAAATAACAATATAAAATCTAATACAATGTAACAACACAAAGAGAAATAACAATATAAAAATCTAATACAATGTAACAACACAAAGAGAAATAACAAAATAAAAATCTAATACAATGTAACAACACAAAGAGAAATAACAATATAAAAATCTAATACAATGTAACAACAGGAAGAGAAATAACAATATAAATATCTAATACAATGTAACAAGACCAGGAGAAATAACAATATAAAAATCTAATACAATGTAACAACACGAAGAGAAATAACAATATAAAAATCTAATACAATGTAACAAGACCAGGAGAAATAACAATATAAATATCTAATACAATGCGTCAACATGAAGCGAAATAACAATATAAAATCTAATACAATGTAACAACACAAAGAGAAATAACAATATAAAAATGTAATACAATGTAACAACACGAAGAGAAATAACAAATAAAAATGTAATACAATGTAACAACACGAAGAGAAATAACAATATAAAAATCTAATACAATGTAACAACAGGAGAGAAATAACAATATAAAAATCTAATACAATGTAACAACACAAAGAGAAATAACAATATAAAAATGTAATACAATGTAACAACACGAAGAGAAATAACAATATAAAAATCTAATACAATGTAACAACACAAAGAGAAATAACAATATAAAAATCTAATACAATGTAACAACACGAAGAGAAATAACAAGATAAAAATCTAATACAATGTAACAACACGAAGCGAAATAACAATATAAAAATCTAATACAATGTAACAACACGAAGAGAAATCACAATATAAAAATCTAATAAAATGTAACAACACAAAGAGAAATCACAATATAAAAATCTAATAAAGTGTAACACAAAGAGAAATAACAATATAAATATCTAAAATAATGTAACAACATGAAGAGAGATAACAATATAAAAATCTAATACAATGTAACAAGACCAGGAGAAATAACAATATAAATATCTAATACAATGCGTCAACACGAAGCGAAATAACAATATAAAAATCTAATACAATGTAACAACACGAAGAGAAATAACAATATAAAAATCTAATACAATGTAACACGACCAGGAGAAATAACAACATAAAAATCTAATACAATGTAACACGACCAGGAGAAATAACAATATAAAATCTAATACAATGTAACAAGACCAGGAGAAATAACAATATAAAATCTAATACAATGTAACAAGACCACGAGAAATAACAATATAAAAATCTAATACAATGTAACAACACGAAGCGAAATAACAATATAAAAATCTAATACAATGTAACACGACCAGGAGAAATAACAATATAAAATCTAATACAATGTAACAAGACCACGAGAAATAACAATATAAAAATCTAATACAATGTAACAACACGAAGCGAAATAACAATATAAAAATCTAATACAATGTAACAACACGAAGCGAAATAACAATATAAAAATCTAATACAATGTAACAACACGAAGAGAAGTAACAATATAAAAATCTAATACAATGTAACAACACGAAGCGAAATAACAATATAAAAATCTAATACAATGTAACAACACGAAGAGAAATAACAATATAAAATCTAATACAATGTAACAACACGAAGAGAAATAACAATATAAATATCTAATACAATGTAACAGCACGAAGCGAAATAACAATATAAAAATCTAATACAATGTAACAACACGAAAAGAAATAACAATATAAAATCTAATACAATGTGACAACACGAAGAGAAATAACATTATAAAAATCTAATACAATGTAACAACACGAAGAGAAATAACAATATAAAATCTAATACAATGTAACAACACAAAGAGAAATAACAATATAAAAATCTAATACAATGTAACAACACAAAGAGAAATAACAAAATAAAAATCTAATACAATGTAACAACACAAAGAGAAATAACAAAATAAAAATCTAATACAATGTAACAACATGAAGAGAAATAACAATATAAATATCTTAAATAATGTAAGAAGACAGGAGAAATAACAATATAAAAATCTAATATAATGTAACAACACGAAGAGAAATAACAAATAAAAATCTAATACAATGTAACAACACGAAGAGAAATAACAATATAGAAATCTAATACAATGTAACAACACAAAGAGAAATAACAATATAAAAATCTAATACAATGTAACAACACAAAGAGAAATAACAATATAAAAATCTAATACAATGTAACAACACAAAGAGAAATAACAATATAAAAATCTAATACAATGTAACAACACAAAGAGAAATAACAATATAAAAATCTAATACAATGTAACAACACAAAGAGAAATCATAATATAAAAATCTAATACAATGTAACAACACAAAGAGAAATAACAATATAAAAATCTAATACAATGTAACAACACGAAGAGAAATCATAATATAAAAATCTAATACAATGTAACACAAAGAGAAATAACAATTTAAATATCTAAAATAATGTAACACGACCAGGAGAAATGTCAATATAAACATCTAATACAATGTAACAAGACCAGGAGAAATAACAATATAAAAATCTAATACAATGTAATAACATAAAGAGAAATAACAAAATAAAAATCTAATACAATGTGACAACACGAAGAGAAATAACACTATAAAATCTAATACAATGTAACAAGACCAGGAGAAATAACAATATTAAAAACCGTGCATATGTGTGTGTGTGTATGAGTGTGCGTATGTGTTTGTGTATGAGCGTGTGTATATGTGTGTGTGTGAAGGTATGTATACGTGTATGTGTGCATAAGTGCGTGTATATATATGTGTGTGTGTGTGTATGAGCGTGCGTATGTGCTGTGTCCAGAATCCACACAGTCTCTTCCTAAGTGTCTGTGTGTGCCTGCCAGTGTACAGTCAGGTCCAGAAATATTGGGACATGGACACAATTGTAACATCTTTGGCTCTATACACCACCACAATGGAGTTGGAATGAAACAAACACAATGTGCTTTAACTGCAGACTGTCAGCTTTACTTTGAGGGTATGTACATCCAATTTAGGTGAACAGTGTAGGACTTACAGCAGTTTGCAGATGTGCCTCCCACTTGTTAAGGGACCAAAGGTAATGGGACAATTGGCTTCTCAGCTGTTCTGTGGCCAGGTGTGTGATATTCCCTCATTACCCCAATTACAATGTGCAGATAAAAGGCCCAGAGTTCATTTCAAGTGTGCTATTTGCATTTGGAATCTGTTGCTGTCAACTCTCAAGATGAGATCCAAAGAGCTGTCACTATCAGTGAAGCAAGCCATCATTAGGCTGAAGAACCAAAACAAACCCATCAGAGAGATAGCAAGAACATTAGGCGTGGCCAAAACAACTGTTTGGAACATTCTCAAAAAGAAGGAACGCACCGGTGAGCTTAGCAACACCAAAAGACCCGTGAGACCACGGAAAACAACTGTGGTAGATGACCGAAGAATTCTTTCCCTGGTGAAGAATACACCCTTCACAACAGTTGGCCAGATCAAGAACACTCTCCAAGAGGTAGGTGTATGTGTGTCAAAGTCAATAATCAAGAGAAGAATTCACCAGAGTGAATACAGAGGGTTCACCACAAGATGTAAACCATTGGTGAGCCTCAAAACAGGAAGGCCAGATTAGAGTTTGCCAAACAACACCTAACAAAGCCTTCACAGTTCTGGAACAAGATCCTATGGACAGATGAGACCAAGATCAACTTGTACCAGAGTGATGGGAAGAGAAGAGTATGGAGAAGGAAAGGAACTGCTCATGATCCTAAGCATACCACCTCATCAGTGAAGCGTGGTGGTTGTGTCATGGCGTGCAGTGGTGTATTTTTGCCTAGGGCAACAAGGCCTAGGCCTAGGGCGGCACTTTCCAGGGGGCGACAGCCCGTACCGTTGGCCCCACCCCAAAAAAAACACTTTTTTTTTTTTTTACTTTTGCAAAGTATTTTACCAGGAAGGATACATTGAGATTTCACTAATTTTCAAGTATGTCCTGGGTAGGCAAGGCCTAGGCTTTCACTTTCCAGGGGGCAGCAAAAAACCTCACTACTAAATGGGTTACTCACAGAGCACCAAAATGACGCCAACATTTTGGTGTTCTGTAGTTCCCTGCACTTCGGGCAATAAAATTTCCCCACCCTGCAGTGAATTCACCATTCACCGTAGGGTCCCCCAAGTGCATGGAGTCGGCCGCTGAATGCCGCCACCGCAAACCCATGGCCTGCTGTTTTCAAAAGAACTACTGAACAAAAATGTCTGGAATTTACATATAAGATCCTATGATTGATAATAAAAAGTTCTGTTACAGAAAAAAGAAAAACCGCTATTAAAAAAGGGGGGAATTTTGCCAAAAAAGATCTGAAAAATTACTGAAAAGTACTAAAAAAAAATCAATAAAGACTTTTTGCTGCAGATTAAAATAATAAATGGTGTTTTAGATATTGCATAAAAACGGGAATATTTTTAACCTTGAAACCTATGGGGTTCGCCTGAATAAACCTGCTGATTGAAACCACCGAACATCAGGGCATTTCACTGCCATTTCTCTGCTGTTAGGTGTTCTCTGAATAGATTAACCATTACTTCTCTATGGGGATTTGCACTGCCTTCAAACAGCACCGTACTTGCTGGCAGTTCGCCAAACTTGTGTGTGAGCATACCACAGAGCAGTGATGTACTTAGGGGATTTGCGAGGGCGGGCCGCCCCAGGTACCAGTGATTATTGGGGTGTCATTAGGGGGTACTAGGAGGTGCCACTGTCACTGTGTGTCAGCTTTGAGCTGTGTTGTCAAACAACGAGCAGCGGAGCAGGACGTTTGGATACGGAATAAAATCGAATAGAATAAAAATCCCCCTCTCCTCCCTCCATAGCTCCTCCCTCCATAGCTCCTCCCCTGCCCTGCAGCAGCTCTAGGAGAGGGGAGGGGGATGTGATTTGTGTGCAGAGAGAGAAGATGACAGTAAACGGCAGGTAAAGGGGGGGGTGTATCGGCAGATTATGAAGCCCTGTCTGCTTACTGCTGTTTAAAGTGGACCTTTCCTTAACCAGCACTGCGGTGATAGAAATTTGTCATTGAGCTGCCTGGCTCCCGCTGAGGCTGCGTGCGTGCAGGTCACGCGGTCCGGCCAGTCAGGTGGTACTGAGTCTCAGTACCACCTGACTGGCTGAACCACGTGACACGCACGCACGCAGCTGCCCGCCCTTTCGTTAACATGGACTCTCTATTCTGGACTGAACACCCACCAAGAAGGGAATCAAAGCCACGGTGCACCCTCTGGCAGTGGCACCCCACTGCTGACAAGATGGCTCCATGCACAGGCACAGTCGCAATCCTAACGTGGCCTGGAGGGACCTCCTGCTGAGTCCGTACACAGTCCCTGCTGACTTTGCACACAGCCCTACCGCGGATGGAGGCCGGTAAATATAGAATAAATAATTGCTGTGTGCTCATATTCACTCGGTTTGCTGGGAGTTTTATTGCAATGGATTCTGATGCACTCATACACACCGCACATTGCATTGCTGGGAGTTTTATTGCTGTGGATTCTGATGCACTCATACACACCGCACATTGCATTGCTGGAATTTTTATTGCTGTGGATTCTGATACGCTGACACACAACAAACATTGCATTTCTGGGAGTTTTATTGCTGTGGATTCTGTGATACACACTGCATATTACTGTGAGTTTTATTGCCCTGGAGCTCTGGGATATGCTCATACACACTGCATATTACTGTGAGTTTTATTGCCCTGGAGCTCTGGGATACGCTCATACACACTGCACATTACTGTGAGTTTTATTGCTGTGCAGTTCTGTGATATGCTCATACATAGTGCACATTTCTGTGGGTTTTATTGCTGTGCAGCTCTGATATGCTCATACACAGTGCCCGTTTCTGTGGGTTTTATTACTGTGCAGCTCTGTGATACACTCATATGCAGTGCACGTTTTTGTGGATTTTATTGTTCAACCAATTAGAGCGGCTGTGATCCCGCTTACTTGACATGCGTGGCTGTTCTTTGTAAAAATGCTTGAATTTAAACATTTCATAATTTTTTTATCTCAATAGATACATTTGAAATGATATACAAAATATACAAGTAGGCACTTGGTATCCACTTTTAATATAAAGAGAGGAAAAGGCGGAGCTTAAAGAGGAAGGGTGGGGATTAACCAGGAAGAGGTGTGCCCTTGACATGAAGGGGTGCCTCAATTTAAATTAGGGGGTGCACGAGTTTAGTCAGGCCTAGGGCAGCACAAAACCTAAATACACCACTGATGGTGTGGGCATGTATGGCTGCCAATGGAACTGGTTCTCTTGTATTTATTGATGATGTGACGCTGACAAAAGCAGCAGGATGAATTCTGAAGTGTTTGGGGCAATATTATCTGCTCACATTCAGCCAAATGCTGCAGAACTCATTGGACGGCGCTTCACAGTGCAGATGGACAATGACCCAAAGCATACTGCAAAAGCAAGCAAAGAGTTTTTGAAGGGACAGAAGAGGAATGTTATGCAATGGCCAAGTCAATCACCTGACCTGAATCCCATTGAGCATGCATTTCACTTGCTGAAGACAAAACTGAAGGAAAATGCCCCAAGAACAAGCAGGAACTGAAGACAGTTGCAGTAGAGGCCTGGCAGAGCATCACCAGGGATGAAACCCAGCATCTGGTGATGTCTATGCGTTCCAGACTTCAGGCTGTGATTGACTGCAAAGGATTTGTAACCAAGTATTAAGAAGGGAAAGTTTTATTTATGATTATTATTCTGTCCCATTACCTTTGGTCCCGTAACAAGTGGGGGCACATCTGCAAACTGCTGTAAGTCCTACACCGTTCACCTGAGTTGGATGTACATACCCTCAAATTAAAGCTGACAGTCTGCAGTTAAAGCACATTGTGTTTGTTTCATTCCAACTCCATTGTGGTGGTGTATAGAGCCAAAGATGTTACAATTGTGTCCATGTCCCAAGATTTCTGGACCTGACTGTATGTCTCTGTGACTGTCATTGTACCTTGGCAACTTTCTCTATGTGTGTCTTTGTCTGTGTGTGTGTGTGTGTCTCTCTATGTGCCACATACAGATAATAATTTTATATTATATTGGTATTTTTTGGAAGCTGCATTGCTAATAATCTCATTCTGATCACTACAAACCCCCATAAGCAGGAGATCTCATCATTTTATTATCTGTCTGCAGCACATTTACTCCATCTGCCTGTATGCTGTTAATGCAGACCCCTTGTAAGCAGGAGATCTCATCATTTTATTATCTGTCTGCAGCACGTTTACTGCATCTGCCTGTATGCTGATAATGCAGACCCCGTGTAAGCAGGAGATCTCACCATTTTATTATCTGTCTGCAGCACTTTTACTGCATCTGCCTGTATGCTGATAATGCAGACCCCGTGTAAGCAGGAGATCTCACCATTTTATTATCTGTCTGCAGCACATTTACTGCATCTTCCTGTATGCTGATAATGCAGACCCGTGTAAGCAGGAGAGCTCACCATTTTATTATCTGCAGCACATTTACTGCATCTGCCTGTATGCTGATAATGCAGACTCGTGTAAGCAGGAGATCTCACCATTTTATTTTCTGTATGCAGCACATTTACTGACACAAAGGGCATTCCTGCCTGTATGCTGATAATGCAGACCCCGTGTGACACTGTGCCAGACAAGGAACGAAATCTAGTGACTACAACCTTTCATCTCAGTGATATTTCTTTAAAGCATAAACCAATACATGAAAAACTAAAAATGATCAAATTTTCATTTGTTATTCTGAGATCATTAAAATAATCTTTTACTGAATTTTTCTGAGACCGTTTTACCTTCAGGTAAACAAGTAAGTGTCAACATGTTTCAGATGTTATTTCCTTTCCAAGAATAAGCGTTTGATAATGAAAGTGATGATGGAGCTATAGGTCTGTGCTAAAACATGCGCATATACATATATATATATATTGTATTGGAAGTCACACGTCTGTTTCCTAAACGAGTGTCATTCCTTCCTATGTCACACACTGTACACAATGTACACACATGCATTCTTGCCTTTTTGTGCTCTTTAATGTATGATCTAGATCGCGTTTCTGATCGATCTTTACAGTCTTTGAGATTTATTTAATAACAGTAAAATGTAATCTCTCTCCTTTAAACCAGATTATTCCGGAAACAAAAATCTGTGAACCGCAGGAAACTCTGACCGAAGCAAAGAATGGAGCTTGTGTGTCATTTGAGGAGTCTGGAGATGTTTTAAAGGACCCCCCTATAGCGGACACTGGCTCAGATGATTCCCCCGTTCTTCCAACGTCAGCAGAAGATTCTGCAGAACCACCGACCTGCCAGAAACCTTTCACCAAGAATGTCCTGGAGGAGGAGGAGGCTCATGAGGAATACCCTTTGTATGTGTTAAAAGAAGAAGGTCCTGCTTCTTGCCCAACAGAGACGCACAAAGGGGTGGAAGCATCTCCCTGCGAAGTAGAGGACAAAGTATTGAGCGACAGGAAAGGACCGAGCTCAGCAGAAGGTGAACCGCAGGTAACAGATAAGATTGAAAAAGGTGTGAAAGTCAAAAGAGACTCCACCCTGACACATGATGACCGCATGCTGATCGAGAGAATCAAACATTACTACGAGGCCGCAGAGGCCAATGCCTCATTCCTGACCAAGGAGGACAGCATCTCCTACATCCCGACCGGGGTTGTGAAGGACTCTATTCTCAGGTTCAATTACATATTACAACAAGAGGTTAAGAAGGACAAAGAATGGAGCTTGTGTGAGGGCAGCGGCTGTGCCAACGATGGCAAGCGGGCCAGTTCCCCTGTAGGCTCACAGTCTGGTGTAGACAGAACATCTGAACAGCCCGTGGCTCTAGTGGAGGATGGGTCCATAAAGCATGCTCTAGAGCAGGATTTGGAGTACAAAACCTGTGCTGAAATAAGAAAAGCCTGGAAAGAAAAAGAAAAAAACACCATTCCTGAGAGCTGCGCCATCCTGAAAAGACAGAAGCCCTGTAGAAAGGGATCGGAGGACAACGTGCTGGTTATCGTGGAGGAATCTGATCTAGAAAGTGGAACGCAGGCCGTCAAAGAAGAGTCTGTTAAAAGAGAAACCAAAAGGGAGCAGAAGAGGAACAACTCTGAGATAAAATCCAATAAACAGGATTCCCAGCAGCAGACAGAGGAAGACCACAAGATGGCCTTCTGTCCCTCAGGCCTTGGTCTGTATGAAACAGAGGACATCTGCTTGATCGAGAACTCCGATAAGATCATCAACAAGGTGCAGCTGCTAGCCAGGATGTACAGCGAGAAGATCGGCAAGATGAAGAGTCAGAAGAGGAACGGAGAACGGAGGCCAATGGCTCTGAACAAAGCCACAACGAGAAGTTTCCCGCAGGTCAATGAGGACAAGCTAGGAGACCGAAACATGAGAGGTGAGTATGAGGAGACACCTAGCAATGGATGCAATCTACACCAGCGTTCACGTTATTCACACTGAAAAGGCTGTACTCCAACTTCAATATAGCATTGTGCCATCACATGGGGCTGGGCAGAGTCTTTCCACTCATAAGGGAACATTTATCATGGAGGTTGCTTTTACCCCAAGGGAAGGGGGTATTTGTACCGAAATCTACATGTACAGTTTAATTGAGTTTTCCTTTATAAAAAGTGTATTTTGGCTCAATTTCTGCTGCTGGAAGGGTAGTCTGTGGCCTGGTGATGTCTGTCTCCACAGAGAAGCCACCATTGCGGCGTCTGCCACAGCATTGATTTATAAATGGGCACAATTATACTTTTATGTTGCGCAGATGCTGGAAGTGGCAACCATTCTCTCTTATGTCGACGCATTATTATTATTATTATTCTTTATTTATAAAGCGCCAGCATATTCCGCAGCGCTGTACAATAAGCACAGTATAGACAGGGTTACAATACATTGAACAACATTTGACAAACAGTACAGGAGGAGATGAGGGCCCTATTCCCGTAGGAACTCACAATCTGGGAGGGTTGGGGTTGGAAACAGGAGGAGAGGACTGTAAGGTGAGAGTGATTGATGGTTGTGTCAGTGAGTTGGGTGGTAGGCTTCCCTAAATAGGAATGTTTTAAGGGAGCGTTTGAAGGAAGAGAAGTTAGGGGAAAGTCTGACAGTACGAGGGATAGCGTTCCAGAGAGTGGGGGCTGCGCGTGAGAAATCCTGCAGTCTATCGATTGTAGGGGGGAGAGGCGGGACAGAGGGAGGCCAGATAAGAGATTATTGCAATAGTCGAGTCGGGAGATTACCAGGGCGTGTATGAGTTGTTTTGTGGTGACAGCGGTAAGAAATGGCCGAATTCTGGAAATATTACGCAGTTGGTATCGGCAGGAGGAGGAAAGAGACTTGATGTGGGGGATGAAGGAAAGAGCAGAGTCAAGTGTAACTCCAAGACAGCGAACTTGGTTTGATGGGGAGATTGTGATACCCTCCACCGTGATAGAGGAGTCAGGAGGTGGGGAGGCATTGGAGGGAGGAATAAGTAGGAGTTCAGTCTTTGACATGTTGATCTTTAGGTGGTGGGAGGCCATCCAGGAGGAGATGCCAGATAAACAGTCACTGACTTTTGAAAGGACAGGGGGAGAGAGATCAGGGGTAGAGAGGTAGATCTGAGTGTCATCAGCATAGAGGTGGTAATTAAAGCCAAAGCTGTTGATGATTTTGCCCAGGGAGGAGGTGTAGATGGAAAAGAGCAGAGGACCAAGGACAGAGCCTTGAGGTACACCAACAGATAGAGGCAATAAAGAGGAGGAGTTACCAGCAACAACATTGCTGCATGTTGTTGCGGACATGTCTCAATATGGCATCATCAATGTTTTGGATCTCATTCCTAATATTATCTGCTTAGTCTATAATCTACAGTAACTCCAGACCCTTCTCACTCGCTGCCGCAAACCTGTGTGTGAGGAGATGTGACTGTGCCGGGCGGTGTGTGAGGAGATGTGACTGTGCCATGCGGTGTGTGAAGAGATGTGACTGTGCCGGGCGGTGTGTGAAGAGATGTGACTGTGCCGGGCGGTGTGTGAGGAGATGTGACCGTGCCGGGCGGTGTGTGAAGAGATGTGACCGTGCCGGCTGGTGTGTGAGGGGACGTGACCGTGCCGGGCTGTGTGTGAGGAGATGTGACCGTGCCAGGCGGTGTGTGAGGAGATGTGACTGTGCCGGGCGGTGTGTGAAGAGATGTGACTGTGCCGGACGGTGTGTGAGGAGATGTGACTGTGCCGGCGGTGTGTGAGGAGATGTGACTGTGCCGGGCGGTGTGTGAGGAGATGTGACCGTGCCGGGCGGTGTGTGAAGAGATGTGACCGTGCCGGCCAGTGTGAGAGGAGATGTGACCGTGCCGGGCTGTGTGTGAGGAGATGTGACTGTACCGGGCGGTATGTGAGGATCTAGAAGGATATAGACATCTTAGAGAGAGTTCAGAGAAGGGCTACTAAAATGGTGTACGGCTTGAAGGAGAAAAGTTACCAGGAAAGGCTTAATGATCTTAACATGTACAGCTTGGAAAAAAGTCGAGACAGAGGAGATATGATAGAAACATTTAAATACGTAAAGGGAATCCACAAGGTAGAGGAAGGGAGTATATTTAAAAGGAAACAAAGTAGCAAAACAAGAGGACATAGTCTTAGATTAGAGGGGCAAAGGTTTAAAAGTAACATCAGGAAGCATTATTTTACTGAGAGGGTGGTGGATACATGGAACAGTCTTCCAGTTGAAGTGGTAGAGGCCAAAACAGTAATTGAATTTAAGCAAGCATGGGATAGGCATAAGGCTATCCTAAACAAAAGATAAATCCAGGTAAAGTATCCATGTAATTGGGCAGACTAGATGGGCCGAAAGGTTCTTATCTGCCGACATTTTTCTATGTTTCTATGTTTCTATGTGACCGTGCCGGGCGGTGTGTGAGGAGATGTGACCGTGCCGGGCGGTGTGTGAAGAGATGTGATCGTGCCGGCCGGTGTGTGAAGAGATGTGACCGTGCCGGGCTGTGTTTGAGGAGATGTGACTGTACCAGGCGGTATGTGAGGAGATGTGACCGTGCCGGGCGGTGTGTGAGGAGATGTGACTGTACCGGCGGTGTGTGAAGAGATGTGACTGTGCCGGGCGGTGTGTGAGGAGATGTGACTGTGCCGGGCTGTGTGTGAGGAGATGTGACTGTACCGGGCGGTGTGTGAGAAGATGTGACCGTGCCGGGCGGTGTGTGAGGAGATGTGACTGTGTCGGGCGGTGTGTGAAGAGATGTGACTGTGTCGGGCAGTGTGTGAAGAGATGTGACTGTGCCGGGCAGTGTGTGAAGAGATGTGACTGTGCCGGGCGGTGTGTGAAGAGATGTGACTGTGCCGGGCGGTGTGTGAGGAGATGTGACTGTGCCGTGCGGTGTGTGAAGAGATGTGACTGTGCCGGGCGGTGTGTGAGGAGATGTGACCGTGCCGGGCGGTGTGTGAGGAGATGTGACCGTGCCGGGCTGTGTGTGAGGAGATGTGACTGTGCCAGGCTGTGTGTGAGGAGATGTGACCGTGCCGGGCGCTGTGTGAGGAGATGTGACCGTGCCGGGTGTGCGCGAGGAGATTTGACTGGGGAGTCTATGTAAAGGAGGTGACTGACTGTGACCGGGCGCTGTGTGAAGAGATGTGACCGGGCGCTGTGTGAAGAGGTGTGACCGGGCGCTGTGTGAAGAGGTGTGACCGGGCGGTGTGTGAAGAGCTGTGACCGGGCAGTGTGTGAAGAGATGTGACCGGGCGCTGTGTTAAGAGATGTGACCGGGCGCTGTGTGAAGAGATGTGACCGGGTGGTGTGTGAAGAGATGTGACCGGGTGGTGTGTGAAGAGATGTGACCGGGCGGTGTGTGAAGAGATGTGACCGGGTGGTGTGTGAAGAGCTGTGACCGGGCGGTGTGTGAAGAGCTGTGACCGGGCAGTGGGTGAAGAGATGTGACCGGGCGCTGTGTGAAGAGGTGTGACCGGGCGCTGTGTGAAGAGGTGTGACCGGGCGGTGTGTGAAGAGCTGTGACCGGGCAGTGTGTGAAGAGATGTGACCGGGCGCTGTGTTAAGAGATGTGACCGGGTGCTGTGTGAAGAGATGTGACCGGGTGGTGTGTGAAGAGATGTGACCGGGTGGTGTGTGAAGAGATGTGACCGGGCGGTGTGTGAAGAGATGTGACCGGGCGGTGTGTGAAGAGATGTGACCGGGCGGTGTGTGAAGAGATGTGACCGGGCGCTGTGTGAAGAGATGTGACCGGGTGCTGTGTGAAGAGCTGTGACCGGGGTGTGTGAAGAGATGTGACCGGGCGCTGTGTGAAGAGATGTGACCGGGCGCTGTGTGAAGAGATGTGACCGGGTGCTGTGTGAAGAGATGTGACCGGGTGCTGTGTGAAGAGATGTGACCGGGCTGTGTGTGAAGAGGTGTGACCGGGCTGTGTGTGAAGAGATGTGACCGGGGTGTGTTGGGCCCTTTAATGGCTGCTGTTAGTAAGCGTCTTAGACACAGTTTCATGCCTGAAGAGCAGACTTTGTGTCTTCAAGTGAAGTGGTATTTATGGGGTGACAGGGCTGAATAGGTGATTAATAGGCGGCTGATATTTTGACGGGCGACTCATTGACTTGTCTAATTGTGTGGTGGTTTTCTTTTCTACAGGGCCGCAGCAATATGGACACGTATTGATCCGTGAAACACTCCTACATATTAACTGCGTTCAGGAAAATGGTCTCCTCCTGGCTGCTCCTCCTCAGAGTTCTTCAGACCTGTCCAAAGGAGACACAGGAGTGAATTCAAAGTCAATGCTTCAGCCTTCAAGATGTCATCAAAATCCTCGGATTCAAAGTTCAGGAACTGAAGAACGTGTAACTTGCTTAGATGCAGCAGAAATTCAGACGGTATCTGCAGTTACCGGTCAGGAAAGGGTAGATCTAGAATGCTCAGTCCATGAATGCCAGCCGATGCCAATGGTAGAATACCAGCCGTTGCCAATGTTAGAATGCCAGCCGTTGCCAATGGTAGAACTCCAGCCAGCAGCTGGGGAAAACATACCAACTACACCTGTGCCATCCACCCCGGCTTCCGGACCTCACCTGTCACCAGGCAAAAACGAAGCAAGTGAAGCCTATCCAAAAGGAGACGTGCAAACCAAAGGTCTTCCTGAGCTCACCAAGGAAAACAAGGATATCTTTAATGAACAAGTTGAAGTCAATGAGGAATTCGTCACGACCCAAATCCAGACACCAGAGGACAGTATATTCTCTGAACAGGTTGTTCATGACAAGAAGCCTGATTCCAGTAACAGCAATGCAGAACAAGAGACCGAGATCATAAAGGAAAACCCACACTTGGATATAGCAGAAACCATGTCAGACTATGACCCAGAAAGCGTCTACAATGACAGCGAACAGACAGAGCCTGTGACGATGAACACAAAGACCTCAGAGGAAAAGCCTGACCGAGCACAACCACTGCAAAGCAGCCCTGCACGTGATATGCTCTCATTAAGTGCCCCGTCTGAAGAGGAAGTCTCAGACCAACAAGACACACAGCATCAAGCAGGATTGCATTTTGAAAATGACAGTGTTGACACGCATTGCCACTCATCACTAACACCAAAAAGCCAGGCCTGTTCACCCTCGGTGCTCGATGTCATGCAAAGATTGCAACTGGACTCCTCATTTTCCATTGTGTCAAAAGATATCAGTTCAAAGAAAACGAACCTGGCAACACGATCATCCTCTTTCAAGAGCAAGACCACATCGGCAGAGAATTTCAAGAACGTACATCAGGGAAGTCCACATGAAAACAAACAGCAGAAACCTGAATTTGGAGCCACCCCAAAGATCCTCGCACCCCTTGCTTTGCATAGAAAACTGTCAAGTGCCGCAGCTTTGTCAAAGTATTTACCAGAGACCCATCTGACCCAATGCCTTACAAGGAGGTCCCCTATGGCAAAGGCAAAGAGCTCAGACGCAGAGCTGCAGACTGTTCCAAGACCAGAAGCAAGTAGACAGAACGTTCCTTCATCATGTCCCCCTGCATTATCAGGCAATGAAAACCAGTCAAAGGGTCTGAAAAGCAAACTTATGAGAGACGCTACTATGGAAGAAGACCCAAAGCAAGATGACACCAAGCCAACCCAAAATCTGTCTAGAATGAAGGAGATAAATGCTCCTTTGACTCCATCTTCCACCAACCAACAAAGGCGTTTTGGAGACCAGGAAAACAAATTGCTGGATAGTCCAGTATCTTGGTCTCCAGGTAGCACTGTGCTCATTGCCTTTCCTTGTCCTTCTTCAATCAAGCAAACACCCACTTTGACAGCATCTGAGCCAAACTCGCGTGTCCAGTCACCTCAGACAATTCGTAGTCGAATGTGTTCTCCTCCTCCCCACTATAGAAATGCAACTACAACGTCTACTCACATCCCCTCCTCAAAGTCTAGACCTTGTTCATTCACTCATCTTTGTTTTGGACACCAAGAAAGATCATCATCATCATCCACAAATTCTACTCCAACATGCACCAGCCCCACATCATTTATCAACCCCCGACCTGAGGCTTGTGGATTCCATTTTCATACTGGCAGAACCTTGGCAAACTGTGTCTGTAGTGGGGAGGATGAAGCCAAATGCCCAAAGAATGCTCTACGTTCTCCAACTTGGTCAGCAGACAGAATTAGCCAGTTTAGTTGCACCAACCAGTCGTCTTCATTCTTGGTGCCTGAAGTGCTTCCTCACTCAAGTGGGATTAACCCGCATGAACTGACCGGTATCCAGTGGCCTGACGTACGTGAGCTACGCTCAAAGTATGGACCACTTGAATGCCAAAACATCACCTCATATCAAAAGAAATCTGATAGGAAACCACTAGCTTCATTCAGGCCATTCAAATCTCTGGGTGAAGAACCAGAGCCATGTGGCACAAGGATGAGCTGTCTGGATGTGACCACTTTACATACAAGCAAAGAAGATGACCAGAAAGATACGCCACATTGTAACAACGGGGAGAAGATTGATCCCACCGATTCTAGAGACAAAGCCACCTTAAAGGCAAGTTATTCAACCACCGTTAATATCCAGATTGGAGGAAGTGGCAGAATATCGTCTTTCAGCACCGCTCAGATCAGCCTCGCACACCCTTCGCTTCCCGTCACCGAGTCCCAGTCACTGAGGAAGATCAGTGTTAAAGGAAACACCTTTGAATCTTGATTTGTGTAGGAATAGCAATGGAAAGTGCCACAATGTCGGATGATGTGTTGAGTGACGTCTGAGCCGGTCAGATCTTGTGTATCGCTTCCACAGGTTTAGAAAAGGCAAACCTTGAAATGAGACACAAACGCCAGTTTGCACTTTCCTCCTGAAAACTCAATGAATCTGCACTTCCAGTCAACGCACACGTACCCAAACAGAGGAGCGTGTCATCTGCATGTTGGCCGCACCATGATTTGATTTGGCAGATATGTCTCATTCAAAGTTTTATTAACTTGTGCATATTTTCTCACCTCCACGGCCTAGGGGAGCATTTTGTGTCCGGGTCCTTATTTGTGGTACTTGTAGAGGACAATTCCCATCATGCTGGGCTGTGAAGGTGCATGATGTCTGCTGATGCCCAGACCAGCTTCTCTTGATGTCGAAGAGAAGGTGACACACACACACACACACACACACTTATATCTGTCGCTTTAATAAATCACTGACAAGGAATGGTTTTGCCTGAAACGATGATGTGAAAAGTGTGATGGGATTAAAACGAACGCATAGGTCTTCTAGTTTTTACATGGCCAAAACAAGCTCTAGGTCAGCTCCAGACAAGGCGTATCCAGAGACGGGGAAGCTCAGCGAGATGAGAGTTACCCTGCAGTGTTTAATACACTTTATGAGCCTCACCAAGTGACAATCACTGTATACCCCGCAGTCCTAAAAATCCATCACCGTGCACGGGGAAAACCGACCACTATTCATCAACCTGGTCCATCAGAGATTAGAGGACCAGACACATTTATGGATCTCCATTTCTGGAGGAACGTGCTGCAGATAAACAACAAGGAGCATTGAAGGACACCAAGCACAGGAGCAATGTCGAGGGTCATGCAGGTTCATTTGATGGGTAGTGGAAGTGTCGCTTGCATGGGATATGTGAAACAAAAAGTATAGAGAACGTGCTGCTCACAAGTTCTACTCCATTGTGTGAGTAACAAGACAACGACACAATGTGTGAGTAACGAGAAGACACAATGGGCCATATTACATAGTTGGTGCTAACTTAACCAGAGCTGTTGTAAACTTCCCAGAGCCATTAGAGCCTATGGAGGTTTTAAGTTTACAACAGCTCTGGTTAAGTTAGCACCAACTATGTAATATGACCCCATGTGTGTAACAAGACAACGACAGTGTGTGAGTAACAAGACGACGACGCAATGTGTAAGTAACAAGACAACGAGACCATGTGTGTAACAAGACGACAGTGTGCGAGTAACAAGACAATGACGCAATGTGTAAGTAACAAGATAACGACGCAATGTGTGTAACAAGACAACAGTGTGCGAGTAAGAAGACAACGAGACCATGTGTGTGAGTAACAAGATAACGACGCAATGTGTAAGTAACAAGACAACGAGACCATGTGTGTAACAAGACGACAGTGTGCGAGTAACAAGACAATGACGCAATGTGTAAGTAACAAGATAACGACGCAATGTGTGTAACAAGACGACAGTGTACGAGTAAGAAGACAACGAGACCATGTGTGTGAGTAGCAAGATAACGACGCAATGTGTAAGTAACAAGACAATGAGACCATGTGTGTAACAAGACGACAGTGTGCGAGTAACAAGACAATGACGCAATGTGTAAGTAACAAGATAACGAGACAATGTGTGTAACAAGACGACAGTGTGCGAGTAACAAGACAATGACGCAATGTGTAAGTAACAAGATAACGAGACAAAGTGTGTGAGTAACAAGACAATGATGCAATGTGTAAGTAACAAGATAACGAGACAATGTGTGTAACAAGACAACGACAGTGTGTGAGTAACAAGACAATGATGCAATGTGTAAGTAACAAGATAACGAGACAATGTGTGTAACAAGACAACGACAGTGTGTGAGTAACAAGACAATGATGCAATGTGTAAGTAACAAGATAACGAGACAAAGTGAGTAACAAAACGACAGTGTGTAACAAAACGAGACCATGTGTGTGAGTAGCAAGATAACGACGCAATGTGTAAGTAACAAGACAACGAGACAATGTGTGTAACAAAACGACAGTGTGTGAGTAACAAAACGAGACCATGTGTGTGAGTAACAAGACGAGACCAGGTGTTGAACAAGATAACGAGACAATGTGTGTAACAAGACAACGACAGTGTGTGAGTAACAAGACAATGACGCAATGTGTAAGTAACAAGATAACGAGACAATGTGTGTAACAAAATGACAGTGTGCGAGTAACAAGACAATGATGCAGTGTGTGAGTAACAAGTCAGCTACACAATGTGTGAGTAACAAGACAACAATACAATGTGTGTGAACAACAAGTCAGCGACACATTGTGTGAGTAACAAGACAATAATACAATGTGTGTGAATAACAAGTCAGCAACACATTGTGTGAGTAACAAGACAATAATACAATGTGTGTGAATAACAAATCAGCGACACATTGTGTGAGTAACAAGACAATAATACAATGTGTGTGAATAACAAATCAGCGACACATTGTGTGAGTAACAAGACAATAATACAATGTGTGTGAATAACAAGTCAGCGACACATTGTGTGAGTAACAAGACAATAATACAATGTGTGTGAATAACAAATCAGCGACACATTGTGTGAGTAACAAGACAATAATACAATGTGTGTGAATAACAAATCAGCGACACATTGTGTGAGTAACAAGACAATAATACAATGTGTGTGAATAACAAGTCAGCGACACATTGTGTGAGTAACAAGACAGCAAAATACTGTGTGTGAGTAATAAAGCAAAGGTACAGAGAGGAGATGTAACCAGATTACTGGTCTTGCTTGTGGACCAGACCCAAACCTGTTACATAGTTCGTCCGTTCTTTCCAGGTCAAGTAGATCCGCAGCAGCTTTCCTTCTCACAACCCTCAGCCAGAACTTGAGGGAGAGCTGTATATTCTATGTATCTCTAAATTGTGTCACAAAGTGGGATGAAAATCACTTCAAGAGAAGCAGAAACACAATAGACAGGATTAGCACATTATAAACATCAACTCAATCTAAGGACAAACAAATTTGGTCACAAATGTATTACTGAAAAGAACTTTAAAAACACTTTGAACATTTTAATACTTGTTTTTTTAAAAGATAAAACATCCTTAATAAACTGCCAGCGTGTCGTGACAACTTTTTGTTCCTTATCAGTGTGCAACACGATGGAAAGGATGACAATTACTGTGATAAAGTGTGCAATGTAAGCGAGCTTCTCATGCGAGATGCCAGTGAGAACCTGCTCCTTATGTATGGTGTGTAAGAGGGGACCCGTGCCTCATGGTATGGTGTGTAAGAGGGTACCTGCATCTCATGGTATGGTGTGTAAGAGGGGATCCATGCCTCATGGTATGGTGTGTAAGAGGGGACCCGTGCCTCATGGTATGGTGTGTAAGAGGGTACCTGCATCTCATGGTATGGTGTGTAAGAGGGGATCCATGCCTCATGGTATGGTGTGTAAGAGGGGACCCATGCCTCATGGTATGGTGTGTAAGAGGGGACATGTGCCTCATGGTATGGCGTGTAAGAGGGGACCATGCCTCATGGTATGGTGTGTAAGAGGGGACCCATGCCTCATGGTATGGTGTGTAAGAGTGGACCTGCATCTCATGGTATGGTGTGTAAGAGGGGACCCGTGCCTCATGGTATGGTGTGTAAGAGGGGACCCGTGCCTCATGGTATGGCGTGTAAGAGGGGACCCGTGCCTCATGGTAATGGTGTGTAAGAGGGGACCCGTGCCTCATGGTATGGCGTGTAAGAGGGGACCATGCCTCATGGTATGGTGTGTAAGAGGGGACCCGTGCCTCATGGTATGGCGTGTAAGAGGGGACCCGTGCCTCATGGTATGGTGTGTAAGAGGGGACCTGTGCCTCATGGTATGGCGTGTAAGAGGGGACCCGTGCCTCATGGTATGGTGTGTAAGAGGGGACCTGTGCCTCATGGTATGGCGTGTAAGAGGGGACCCGTGCCTCATGGTATGGTGTGTAAGAGGGGACCTGTGCCTCATGGTATGGCGTGTAAGAGGGGACCCGTGCCTCATGGTATGGTGTGTAAGAGGGGACCCGTATCTCATGGTATGGTGTGTAAGAGGGGACCTGCATCTCATGGAATGGTGTAAGAGGGGACTCATGCCTCATGGTATGGTGTGTAAGAGTGGACCTGCATCTCATGGTATGGTGTGTAAGAGGGGATCCATGCCTCATGGTATGGTGTGTAAGAGGGGACCCATGCCTCATGGTATGGTGTGTAAGAGGGGACCCATGCCTCATGGTATGGTGTGTAAGAGGGGACCCATGCCTCATGGTATGGTGTGTAAGAGGGGACCCATGCCTCATGGTATGGTGTGTAAGAGGGGACCCATGCCTCATGGTATGGTGTGTAAGAGGGGACCCGCATCTCATGGTATGGTGTGTAAGAGGGGACCCATGCCTCATGGTTCGATGTGTAAGAGGAGACTCACGCCTCATGATTCGATGTGTAAGAGGGGACCCTCGCTTCATGGTTCGATGTGTGAGAGGAGACCCGCACCTCATGGTTCGATGTGTAAGAGGGGACCCGCACCTCATGGTTCGATGTGTAAGAGGGGACCCGCACATCATGGTTTGATGTGTAAAAGGAGACTCATGCCTCATGGTTCGATGTGTAAAAGGAGACTCATGCCTCATGATTCGATGTGTAAGAGGAGACTCACGCCGCATGGTTCAATGTGTAAAAGGAGACTCATGCCTCATGGTTCAATGTGTAAGAGGAGACTCATGCCTCATGGTTCAATGTGTAAGTGGAGACTCACGTCTCATGGTTCGATGTGTAAGAGGGGACCCTCGCTTCATGGTTCAATGTGTAAGAGGAGACTCATGCCTCATGGTTCAATGTGTAAGTGGAGACTCACGTCTCATGGTTCGATGTGTAAGAGGGGACCCGCACCTCATGGTTCGATGTGTAAAAGGAGACTAACACCTCATGGTTCAATGTGTAAAAGGAGACTCATGCCTCATGGTTCAATGTGTAAGTGGAGACTCACGTCTCATGGTTCGATGTGTAAGAGGGGACCCTCGCTTCATGGTTCGATGTGTAAGAGAGGACCCTCACTTCATGGTTTGATGTGTAAGAGGGGACCCTCGCTTCATGGTTCGATGTGTAAGAGAGGACCCTCGCTTCATGGTTCGATGTGTAAGAGGGGACCCTCGCTTCATGGTTCGATGTGTAAGAGGGGACCCTCGCGTCATGGTTTGCTGTGCAAGAGGGGACCCTCGCTTCATGGTTCAATGTGTAAGAGAGGACCGTCGCTTCATGGTTCAATGTGTAAGAGAGGACCCTCGCTTCATGGTTCGATGTGTAAGAGGGGACCCTCGCTTCATGGTTCGATGTGTAAGAGGGGACCCTCGCTTCATGGTTCAATGTGTAAGAGAGGACCCTCGCTTCATGGTTCGATGTGTAAGAGGGGACCCTCGCTTCATGGTTCAATGTGTAAGAGGGTGTCCGGGTGGCACCTGGTGCGGGCCATGGTGGGACGCAAGTTCAGGGGGTATTTAGCCCAGTATGCAGGGTACACAAGAATGAGTACCTAGAGTAGGTATCTTCTGGTATATTGGTGCGTGGTTCAAAAGGATCAGCAAGCGGATAGTCAGTAGACAAGCAGGGGTGTCTGGTACACTGGGATAGCAATAGAGAACAGGCATATAACTGAATAGGTTTTGAAAGTGAACTCAATACTGAGGTAAGTTCCTGAATGGGAAGGGGTCCTTTATGGACAGATAGAGGTGTGTGTTGTGCGTGCTTGGTGCAGACTTAATTAACCCCTATCAGTGCTGATCGTTAGTGCTGACCATAAGGGCAGCACCTTTCATGGAGCTGATCCAGCAGCAGGCATGGTTCCTGACAGAGGGGACCCTCGCTTCATGGTTCAATGTTTAAGAGGGAACCCTTGCTTCATGGTTCGATGTGTAAGAGGAGACTCGCGCGTCATGGTTTGGTGTGTAAGAGGAGACTCGCGCCTCATGGTTCAATGTGTAAGAGGAGACCCGCGCCTCATGGTTTGATGTGTAAGAGGAGACCCTCACTTCTTGGTTCGATGTGTAAGAGGGGACTCACACCTTATGGTAAAGGAGATACAGTCAGGTCCAGAAATATTGGGACATGGACACAATTCTAACATCTTTGTCTCTATACACCACCACAATGGAGTTGGAATGAAACAAACACAATGTGCTTTAACTGCAGACTGTCAGCTTTAATTTGAGGGTATGTACATCCAACTCAGGTGAACGGTGTAGGACTTACATCAGTTTGCAGCCAAGTGGTTAAATTCAATCACTGTTTTGGCCTCTACCACTTCTACTGGAAGGCTGTTCCATGTATCCACCACCCTCTCAAACATCTATCCCAACATCTATCAGCACACAGATTCCTAGCTTTTAGAATTAGATCATGTTAGTAACATCATAAATGATTAGTACCATTTACTTTAATCAGTAACTAAACATACTGTAGATGGTTAGTTCAACTTAATAACTGTTTCTGCTTAATTCCCAGCAAACAAACATTCAAAACGAGCTAGAATCCGGTACATATATATACAGTTGTGTTCAAAATTATTCAACCCCCAATGCTGTAAAGGGTTTTAGGGAATTTAGTGACATTTGTAATTGTATTCAGAATGAAATCCTACAAGGACTTTTTAAAGAACCATATGCAACTAAAATGACATCAATTGGTTTTGTAATACAGTAGTAAATGTTTCTTTTGTGAATTCTTCATTGACACAATTATTCAACCCCTTAAAGACTACCACTCTGAAGAACAGAGGTTCATTCAAGTGTTTTCAATCAGGTATTGAAAACACCTGTGGATGTCACGGAGCAGCAATAAAGCATAATAAGCACCAATTAGGCAGCTTTAAAATGACTGTGATACTCAGCTCCTTCTAGACATTTACTGGTGTGGTTACAAACATGGTGAAGTCAAGAGAATGGTCCAGGAAGACAAGAGAAGAGGTGATTACTCTTCACAGGAAGGGCAATGGCTATAAGAAGATTGCAAAGATGTTAAACATACCAAGAGAGACCATAGGAAGCATCATTCGCAAATTCAAGGCAAAGGGCACTGTTGAAACGCTACCTGGTCGTGGCAGAAAGAAGATGCTGACTTCGACTGCTGTGCGTTACCTGAAGCGTAGAGTGGAGAAAAGTCCCCGTGTGACTGCTGAGGAACTGAGAAAAGATTTGTCAGATGTGGGTACTGAAGTTTCAGCTCAGACAATACGGCGCACACTGCGTAATGAAGGCCTCCATGCCAGAACTCCAAGGCGCACCCCCTTGCTGTCTCCAAAGAATAAGAAGAGTCTACTGCAGTATGCCAAAAGTCATGTGGACAAACCACAGAAGTTTTGGGATAGTGTTCTGTGGACTGATGAAACAAAATTACAACTGTTTGGGCCCATGGATCAACGCTATGTTTGGAGGAGGAAGAACAAGGCCTATGAAGAAAAGAACACCTTGCCTACTGTGAAGCATGGCGGGGGGTCAATCATGCTTTGGGGCTGTTTTGCTTCTGCAGGTACAGGGAAGCTTCAGCGTGTGCAAGGTACCATGAATTCTCTTCAGTACCAGGAGATATTGGATGACAATGTGATGCAGTCCGTCACAAACCTGAGGCTTGGGAGACGTTGGACCTTTCAACAGGACAATGATCCCAAGCATACCTCCAAGTCCACTAGAGCATGGTTGCAGATTAAAGGCTGGAACATTTTGGAGTGGCCATCGCAGTCACCTGACTTAAATCCGATTGAGAACCTCTGGTGGGACTTAAAGAAAGCAGTTGCAGTGCGCAAGCCTAAGAATGTGACTGAACTGGAGGCTTTTGCCCATGACGAATGGGCGAAGATACCCGTAGATGGCTGCAAGACACTTGTGTCAAGCTATGCTTCACGTTTAAAAGCTGTTATAACTGTTAAAGGATGTTGTACTAAGTACTAAGATTGAATGTCACTTGGGGGTTGAATAAAACTGATAATGATGTGAGCACAGAAAAGACATTTGTGGTTATTTCATTATAAATGTTATGTTATATTTGTCTGATCTACACGTGCCTCTTTGATTTAATTGTAAGCAAGATGACTGAATGATCAAAATCAATGTCAAACTGACCAAAATACTCAATTTCAGTGGGGGTTGAATCATTTTGAACACAACTGTATATATGTATATGTATACACATACTGTATATATATATATCTCTGTGCTACCTGGGTCAACAAAAAGATGAAGCTATCACTTATTCTATTTAGAATGATAAGTAAGAAAAACTTATTTAGTGAATCCTTTAGGGATGCACCGATACCACTTTTTAAAGACCGAGTACGAGTACCGATACTTTTTTTCAAGTACTCACCGATATGAGTACCGATACTTTTATTTTATGTCATGTGAACGCTTTCCAATAAGAACAGACCTCATATAAAAATGCCCCCAGCTCTCATGGATATGCCCCCAGCTCTCATGGATATGCCCCAGCTCTCATGGATTATGCCCCCAGCTCACATGGATATGCCCCCAACTCACATGGATTTGCCCCCAGCTCACGTGGATATGCCCCCAGCTCTCATGGATATGCCCCCCAGCTCTCATGGATATGTCCCCAGCTCTCATGGATATGTCCCCCAGCTCTCCTGGATATGCCCCAGCTCATGGATATGCCCCCAGCTCATGGATTATGCCCCCAGCTCATGGATATGCCCCCAGCTCATGGATATACCCCCCAGCTCATGGATATACCCCCAGCTCATGGATATACCCCCAGCTCATGGATATGCCCCAGCTCATGGATATGCCCCCAGCTCATGGATATGCCCCAGCTCTCATGGATTATGCCCCAGCTCTCATAGATAATGCCCCAGCTCTCATAGATATTGCCCCCCAGTTCATGGATATGCCCCAGCTCATGGATTTGCCCCAGCTCATGGATATTCCCCCAGCTCATGGATATGCCCCCAAACTCATGGATATGCCCCCCAGCTTTCATGGATTATGTCCCCAGCTCTGTGTTTGTGTGTGTATATATTACACACACACACACAGACCCCAGACCAGACATAGGGTGGCTGTCCGAATGCTCTATTGGCATTCGGACAGGCTCCTGGAGCTCTCTGCGATCATACTTACCTTCCTGAGTGACGACGGCAAAGTCTTCGCGTGTGCGCTCGTTGGAAGGCCCCCAGCCGCGATCACGTGGGACTCCCACGTGATCGCGGCTGGGGGCCTTCCAATGAGCGCACGCGTGGAAACTTTACCGGCGTCACTCAGGAAGGTAAGTATGATTGCGGAGAGCTCCAGGTGCCTGTCCGAATGCCGATAGAGCATTCGGACAGCCGCCCCAGCCCCTCGGATGCCGGCAAGCCGGCTCAATGCCGGCTTTCGGTATCGGGGAAATATTGGGGGCACTGCACGAGTACCAAGTACTCCTGCAGTACCCGGTATCGGCACTGATACTAGTATTGGTATCGGTGCAACCCTAGTATCCTCCCCTAATAACGAGAATTAAGTTTCTAATCTTATGCTTTTAAAATTTAGATTATAAAATCCCTGTTTAGTAATTCAATCACTATAGCTCTTCCAATTTCAATATATATGTATCTATTGCAACAAATAATTTAGGATAAATTTATATCCTTTTTATCAGACCTTCTCATATTTCTATACTGCAGGTTAGAAATATATCAAAGATCTAGCGTTAATCTGAGATAACTGTCTATATCCATTGCAATATACACACTTATATACATATATATCTCTGCATAAATTGCACTTAAATTGCTTTCATACTTTACCTGTTCAATCTGAAATCAAGCCTTTCTGCGAACTTCGTATGATATCAGTGGATGTAATGTATTAAATGGAGAGTATGTGAGAATTTGTGAGAATATTATAAGATGTTATAAGTATGTGTAGCGCTACTCCTGCGAGAGCCGCTGAATTTGACAGGCCTTCTGTCTCACTCCAGTGATTACCCACCTACACCTTCGGCGCCAAGTAATACCAGGACAAGATTACTTTAAATAAAAAGGGGTTTATTAGGACTAGCGAGCAAACCCTTTGTAGGACAAAGTAATCAACAGTATAACAGTATTGAAAGCATTAATTCCGCATCACTATTCGACACAATGCTAAATGAATGAGACGGCAATCTTTACCATACTTCAATGCAGTTAGATTATCGACAATAATCAACATAACCGATATCAATAACCTATCAAAACCTTGTACTGCTAGCGGTGGGGCCCTTGACTTCTATCATTGGGTACCTTTAACATGAAACCATATTTGTATTCCACAAAATGAGAAAGAAATCTTCGCAAAGTGTCACAGAACAACATGATTTGTAACTGCAGCGATCCTCCTTTTAGCTGCAACTGCGCGGACAGTAGAACTAGTCCTGACAATAATGTTAGCAATATCAACTCACACAGGATGGCCGAATACCTCTCTCCGTTTGATACGCTCACCCCTTCCTTGCTGGACGGTAGCTCAATCACTATCTCTTAGCGCTGGAATCACTCAAGGACAGCCGGATCCCTCTCCGCAGGACGCACAAGGACAGCTGGATTTCTTCTCCGCTGAATGTACTCGGTCGCTCCCTTTGTCACTGGAACACACACGAAGGCAGACGGAGCCCTTCTTCACTGGATGCACAAGGACAGCCGGACGCACGATCCACTGGTACTGGCAACACGTGAGGGCAACTGGATCTCTCCTTCGCTGAACGCACGAGGGCAGCTGCATGCACAATCTGCAACACAGGACCATCCACCTCAACAGTCTCGCCCTCTCTGCCTTCTCCTTTCTCTGCACATGCACTTCCCCTCTTGGAAACCACCCCTTCCCTTAGGCACTGCTGGGAGGTGTAGTTCTCTTCCTGACAAATGGCATAGGCCCACTGTAATTGAAACTACATGTTCCAGAATTCTTTGCATCTTCCTGTCTTAAAAAACTTCCTTTGCCAGTGAAGAGAAAGGGAAAAAGGGAGGGGGGAAAGTACTCCGCAGCTGTGACAGGCTGCATGTCTCTGTCCAAGCCTGGGGCACAGTGAAACACAATAGTACACACACAGTTCAAGTAGCCTGCGCTACACACTCCCCCCACCAAGAATCTTTGGTCCTCCAAAGACAGTGAAATCTAGAACCTGTTACATGTGTTTGTAGTACATGAGGAGAAACAGGTTAGCATGCACAAGACAGTAAACCATTCACATTTTCAAACGAAATTGACAATGGGACTTCCCACCAATTTGCATAAGAAATACATTTGTTCTGTTTATATGACCCCACACCTGGCAATACCCAGCCAAACATGCAAGAGGGACAATTGGAATGGCCCTCTGCTACATCTGTGAGGGATAACCCAGATGCCACAAGAATCTTCTGGGAGGTGTGATCAATCTCCTCACTCAGGGAAGAACAACTCCTAAGTTTCTTTTGAATCATCTGAGGGGCCCCTTTGGTAGACCACCCCGTCTGAGAGTTGCAGTTGATTCCACTCCTCACTACCACACTGGGAGGAGTATAGTGGCTTCGGGACTCCCGAATAATTCCTGTTCTCTTCAACTTGACAACAGGTTCTCTGAGATCATCCAAATCTGCTTCTGGAATTCTTTGAGACCTTTCTCTGAATGGCTTGTCTTCTTGTAAACGAATACGGTGCTGCGCATTCTTCGCACATGGTTGGTCCCAACTCATATTGACTGAAGCCTGCAGACATGCACCTTCACCTGGCCGCATGACCTTCGCCTGGCCGTCCAGCTTCCGCAGTTTTCCCACTGCTGCTGGGACCTTTCGCTCTCGGATCAACCGCTGGTACACTAAGCGTAACATAGGATGTACATTTTCAGCCATAGTCTTACTCTCCGAGACATGAGGTGAGAGTAACCGCCGAACCAGATTAGTGTTCGTCCTCACTACCACGGAGCTCCTCTTAGCCCCTGGAGGGTGGGGACATACAATTGCCAACGTGTCAAACCAAATTCAAGCCTGACGATGGACCAAATTCAAGCCTGACTGAAAGATATCTGTCGTGGGGAGCTTCTTAGTTCCTATCCCCCAAATCTCTATACATTCTAACTTTTTCAAGGGCAGGTGTTTCAGGTATTTATCATAGAAGTCACGGTAAGTCAGAGTCACTTGAGCCCCTGAGTCCAATAGAGCTTTTGTGTATACACCTTCCACTTGGACTGATACTATTGGAGAGGGACCCACCACTAAGAAAATCAAAGAAGGGAAGAGGTCATTCTTTATTTGGCCCAGTGTACTTCGAACCACAGCCTGGACATTATAGGCTCTGGAAAGTGTAAGTGCCCTTTTTTTGTGTAAACCCTAGCCAGCGTGTTTAGGCAGTATTGTACTATCACCTTTTTCTACTTTCTCTTTCCCTGCTCTGAGGACCAGGAACACACTAGGATCTCAAGGAGAAAATACTATATTCGGATCCCCACATATGCCTGGACGACATGAGTGAGGGGCATATATAGACTATCAGGGTTATCCAAAGAGATCCGAATTGCTTGAGAAAGGTAACCGAACGCTGAAAATCAGCGTTCGGTTACCTTTCCTGGCCATTCGGCTATCCAGAGAGCAGGCAATTCGCCAAATTCTGGCGAATTGCCTGAACATATGGTGCCTGTTCGGTGTCTGCTCGAGGGCAGTGAAATCCCCATAGAGAAGCACTGCTTCGGCTATTCAGAGAACATAAACCAGCAGTGAAAGGTTCCCCTAATGCCCTGCCATTCGGTGGTTTAATTCGGCAAATTTATTCAGGAGAATCCCATAGGCTTCAATGTTAAAAATATTCCCGTTTTAATTCAATATCTAATAAACCGTTCATTATAAAATTCTGCAGCAAAGAGTCTCTTTATTTATAGATTTTTTAGGATACTTTAAGCATTTTTCAGATTTTTTTTTTTCAGTTTACTTATTTTTTTTGTAACAGCCCTCTTTATTATCATTCCCTGGACCTCCTGTGAAAATTTCAGACATTTTCGCTCAGTAGTTTCTTTGCAAACAGCATTTCATTTTCACAGATTCATACAAATGGTTTTTCTAATTTATTCACTGCCTCCTCTACGTCACAGCTGCTTCGGCTCTGTGTGATTCGGCTCATGTTCGGCTCCTGTTCGGCTTCTTCAAAGGTTAATCCAGATGTTTTTGCTTGTTTTCAGCGTGCATTCGGTTACTTTTCGTCAGGTTTGCGGCAGCTTTTCCCTGCAATTCGGGGACCCTGTGGGGTTTGCTGAATACACCGCAGGGTCACCGAAATGCAATCGGCAAAAGGAACCGAACTGAAGAGAACGAAAAGTCACCGAACGTGCGGTGACTTTTCGAATCTCTTTGGATAACCCTGTATAATTTTTTCACTAATAGCACTTTTCTGTGTGCACCATTTGCTGCTGCGGTCTTTTTATATTCTGCAAGACGGTTTCCTACGAACTGTTTCCAGAGGATTCAACTTAATTTATAGACACTGCTGCACTTTTTTTGCGTACGGTTACTGTTGTTAACACAAATATCCTAGCTGCTAGTGCAATATATGCAATGTATTCAGTATGTGTAGCTAGGCACATTTGACACTGCTCAATTAACCTTAGAACCATTTGTTCTTATCTATTTCCCCCCCCCCGTTCTGAACCACTGAGTTTACGAATTTTTTTGCACCCCAAACCCCTTCTGATCTTATGTGTCTTTTTTGGTTGTTTTTTTTTTTTTTTTTTTTTTTTTTATTTCTCTCTCAGCAAGCATTCTTACGTCACTTCCCCACCCATCAGACCTAGGCAGCAACTCACTCTGGTTTCTCCTGGACTATACACCTTTCCAATTGCCCCAGGATGGAAATCAAGTCCCTATACACCCCAGCCTACTTGGTTCTTCTAACCTGTCAGCTGAGTGCTGGTGGAGAGTACTAAAGTCCAGCCCTCCTACCCCCACACAGAGATTTAATACTGTGCAATTACAGTATCACCAAAAGAAAACTCTGTCCAAATTTCTATTCATTCTGCTACTTTCCCTGGCAAACGATGTGGAATCTAACCCTAGTCCTATAGGTGACACAACCTTTAGTCTCCCCACTAAAAAAGGCCTCTCATTCGTGCACTGTAACATCCGAAGTTTACTCCCTAAATTGGATGAGCTTCAGGCTTGGTGCTGCTATTACAAACCCAAAGTCCTTGTGCTCACAGAGTCGCGGTTAACCCCAAAAGTACCAGACTCTGCCATATCAATACAGGGGTATTCATGTTATAGAAAAGACAGAGCAAAGAGAGGAGGGGGAATTGTTATTTATGTTGAGGAGTCCATAAAGTTCACCCCCTTACAGACTTCTATCTCTCCTGTCACCTTTGATTTCCTCTCTGGTATAATTGAGATCCCATTCAGTAAATCAATCATTGTTGCTGGGTTGTATCGTCCACCGAGCTCTCCAGTGCACTCCCTCTCTGACATATCTCAAATCCTTAATAACCTACTTGCCCAAAACCAAAAAAGTGAACTGCTGGTCCTCGGCGATTTTAATACAGATTGGCTAAATCCTAAAAACAATAAACACTGCACACTATTTAAAACTTTGCAGCTAACTCAATTAATCTCCTCCCCCACTCGCATTAATATGAAAAGCCCTAACCATACCTTGCTGGACTGGATTCTCTCCTCATCTCCTGATAGAATACAGGAGGCAGGCGTTCTTGCTAATAGCTTTAGTGACCATTGTCTAGTGTATTGCGTGCACAAAATAAAGGCCTTGAAATCTCCCCCAAAGGTAATAACCACCAGGTCTTTCAAGAAATTTATTCTTGAATCCTTCCTAAGTGATCTCATACAGCTCCCCTGGTACAGGCTAAACCTAATCCCAGACCTAGACTGTGCAGTTGAATACTTTCAGTCTGAGCTCCTGCAAGTCTGGAATTCCCATGCCCCGCTGCGTAAAGTGCGAGTAAAAGGGGCCCATCTCCCCTGGGTTACAGCTGACCTCACGCATATGTACCAGTTTAGAGACTCCCTGTGGTCAAATTTCAAGAGTACTGGATCCATGAACGATCACTGTGAATACCGAAAATGCCGGAATGAATGCACAAAAGAAACAAAAATGGCTAAAGCCCAATACTTCAATGAAAATTTAAACAATAACATATCAAACCCCAGAAATTTTTGGAAAATCATAAGTAACATACAAGCACCCCCCAGCCACTCCCAACCAGCTGCTTTAAAAGTAAACAACCAAACTGTAGAACACCCCCTAGATGTAGCAAATGCTTTTAATAATTATTTTGTTGGATGCGCCACCACCCTCATTGCTAAGCTAGGAAATGAAACGCAATCAGAAAGGCCGCACGAAGGTCAGGACCCACCAACAGTGCAAAAACCCCGTAACCCAGACCTATTCAGTTTTAGGCCTGTGCCTGTCAGTGCCATCACTAAACTTCTCCGTAACCAAAAAATGAAATACCAGTCTGGACCTGATCAAATCCCAGCAATGCTGCTGAAAATCAGTGCACCAGCAATTGCTAAACCTGTCGCAACCCTGATTAATGAATCACTGGCAACTGGATACATACCCATACTCTGGAAGACTGCAAGGGTGGTACCTATCCATAAAAGTGGAGACAATACTTTGGTATCCAACTACCGCCCAATATCACTGCTCCCTGTAATGTCAAAAATTCTGGAAAAATGTGTCTACACTCAATTACGTGATTATTATCAGTATCAGAACTATTTAACCCCAGATCAATCAGGCTTTCGTCCAAACCATTCAACTACAACTGCCCTTTTAAAAGTTTGTAATGATATCCAAGCGGGCATGCAACAAGGAAATCTAACTGGAGCCATCTTCCTTGACTTTGCCAAGGCTTTTGACACAGTAGACCATGGCATCCTATTACAAAAACTTAAAAACTCTGGTGTTGGTGATAGTACGTTAACCTGGTTCCAATCATATGTGTCTGACAGGTCTCAATTTGTGTCCATTTCTGACAGCACTTCCCTTCCCCTCCCAGTCACGTGCGGTGTACCCCAAGGCTCGATACTTGGCCCCCTGCTATTCACAATATTCATAAACGATCTGCCCAATGTCTGCAAAGCTTCAACTGTACACATGTACGCAGACGACACGGTAATCTATACCAGCAAACCAAATCTCCCGCAGCTGGAGGCCGTGCTGCAAGAAGAATTCACAGGGGTAGAAAAGTGGATCGCAAATAACAAACTTTTTCTAAATACTGACAAAACGGTTACAATGCTCTTTGGAACCGCACCTAAACTACACAAATTGCAAACACCCCATCTATGTGTTGGGACAAAATCAAACAGCACACTGTCCACAGTCACCTCTCTCAAATACCTAGGTATGTGGTTAGACCCAAATCTATCTTTTGGCCCCCACATCGAAAAACTCTCATCTAAACTCTACCCCAAACTAGGTGCCCTGTACAGAAACAAATCCTGCCTGAGCCCCGCGGTAAGAAAGCAGATTGTACAACAAATGCTTATGCCAGCCATTGAATACGGAGATGTAGTGTATGCAGCCGCCCCGCAAACACACCTCCAGAAACTTACTACATTGTATAACTCATTCTGTCGCTTTGTGCTACAATGTAACTACATGACCCACCATTGTGACATGTTAAAAGAACTAAACTGGCCATCGCTGGACTCTAGACGCACCCTTCACCTTTCCAACCTGGTGTTTAAGAGCTTTTCTGGGAAGCTACCACCCTACCTGAATATGCTGCTTCCCCCGGCAGTTCCCTCATCCTATAACCTCAGATCCAGGACCAGCACCTTACTTGCAATACCGCAATACAAAAAGAAAATGGCTCGATCCTCATTTTCCTACAGAGCACCGCAAATATGGAATAACCTCCCAGACGCCGTCAAATCTTCCCCCAGTCTAAAGTCCCTTAAGACTTCCCTATTAACATACCTCAATACAAAATGCACCTGTAAACATGTAACATAATGACTACATTTCCTCCATATTTATTTTTCTGTTAATCTGTATATTTGGTTTTGTGTTAATATCTTGCATTTTACTATTTTGTATTTCTGTAACCACTCAATGTTCTCGAACCCAGGACATACTTGAAAACGAGAGAAATCTCAATGTATCCTTCCTGGTAAAATCCTTTATAAATAAATAAATAAATAAATAAATAAATATGCACTTTGTTTGCACTTTGCACATTATTAGCATTTCACTTCACGGTAGCACTTATCATCAGTCATTTAGACTTTGCATATATCCCACGTTGAACATCGGGACTTACCGTTTACCTAGGATATACAACTTCCCTCGGACGTTTTTGAATTCCACTACTGTATTGTACGGAGTCACTTTTGCATTTATTTGTCACTGGCACTGTATATAGCTTCTGCTGTTTTACTACATATCGTTGCAAGCATAATTACATTATTTTATTGTATCTAACTGATTTTTAAACGTGCATTAGACACCACCATAGTTCAGGTAAACATTTTTTTGCGCCACTGGAGCACCCCTTATCTTTCTACCATTTCCTAGCACATTTCTGTCGAGGTTTTGTGTCCCTCTCCCAGTAGGCTGCATTTACACAACAAATTTCTATCCCATTCAAACTTAACGCCTCCACTGTATCACCTTTTAATCACAGCCTGAAGTCTGGAACGCATAGACATCACCAGACGCTGGGTTTCATCCCTGGTGATGCTCTGCCAGGCCTCTACTGCAACTGTCTTCAGTTCCTGCTTGTTCTTGGGGCATTTTCCCTTCAGTTTTGTCTTCAGCAAGTGAAATGCATGCTCAATGGGATTCTGGTCAGGTGATTGACTTGGCCATTGCATAACATTCCACTTTTGTCCCTTCAAAAACTCTTTGGTTGCTTTTGCAGTATGCTTTGGGTCATTGTCCATCTCCACTGTTAAGCGTCGTCCAATGAGTTCTGCAGCATTTGGCTGAATGTGAGCAGATAATATTGCCCGAAACACTTCAGAATTCATCCTGCTGCTTTTGACAGCAGTCAAATCAAATCAAAATAAGCTTTATTGGCAGGACCAAATACATTTTAACATTGCCAAAGGATATGGGAGGAGGGGGGGGGGTAGTGGGACATATATATGGGGGGAATGGGCAAGTCCATGGACATTGTCAGGGGTAAAGGATAATGTGAAGGGGGATGGGGGCGAGTCCGTGTTGGGGATTTATAAGTCCAGGATCTCTCATGTTCCTCTCAGTCTGTGACATTCTGCGACGTATTGGGCAGATATTTTCACCGCCGGCTCCTCTTCTCCCAGTATGATGTGGAGTTTCCTCGTCTCTTCTATAGAGGTGAAGTCCGGGATGAGAGCGGAGAGTCTCTGGAAGTGAGTTTCCCTCAGTGCTGAGTACTTGGGGCACTGTAGGAGGAAGTGGACCTCATCTTCCAGGGCCTCCTGGTCACAATGCTGGCACAGTCTTTTCTCCCTGGGCTTGTAGGTCTGTCTTTGCCGCCCTGATTCAATTTCCAGGCAGTCACATCATCAATATATACAAGAGAACCAGTTCCATTGGCAGCCATACATGCCCACGCCATGACACGACCACCACCATGCTTCGCTGGTGAGGTGGTATGCTTAGGATCATGAGCAGTTCCTTTCCTTATCCATACTCTTCCCATCACTCTGGTACAAGTTGATCTTGGTCTCATCTGTCCATAGGATCTTGTTCCAAAACTGTGAAGGCTTTGTTAGGTGTTGTTTGGCAAACTCTAATCTGGCCTTCCTGTTTTTGAGGCTCACCAATGGTTTACATCTTGTGGTGAACCCTCTGTATTCACTCTGGTGAAGTCTTCTCTTGATTGTTGACTTTGACACACATACCCCTACCTCCTGGAGAGTGTTCTTGATCTGGCCAGCTGTTGTGAAGGGTGTTTTCTTCACCAGGGAAAGAATTCTTCGGTCATCCACCACAGTTGTTTTCCGTGGTCTCCCGGGTCTTTTGGTGTTGCTGAGCTCACTGGTGCATTGCATTTTTGAGAATGTTCCAAACAGTTGTTTTGGCCACGCCTAATGTTCTTGCTATCTCTCTGATGGGTTTGTTTTGTTTCTTCAGCCTAATGATGGCTTGCTTCACTGATAGTGACAGCTATTCGGATCTCATCTTGAGAGTTGACAGCAACAGATTCCAAATGCAAATAGCACACTTGAAATTAACTCTGGGCCTTTTATCTGCACATTATAATTGGGGTAATGAGTGAATATCACACACCTGGCCATGGAACAGCTGAGAAGCCAATTGTCCCATTACCTTTGGTCCCTTAACAAGTGGGAGGCACATCTGCAAACTGCTGCAAGTCCTACACCGTTCACCTGAGTTGGATGTACATACCCTCAAATTAAAGCTGACAGTCTGCAGTTAAAGCACATTGTGTTTGTTTCACTCCAACTCCATTGTGGTGGTGTATAGAGTCAAAGATGTTACAATTGTGTCCATGTCCCAATATTTCTGGACCTGACTGTATATGAAAGCATCAAAAGACATCAGTATCAGTAATGCATACAGGGATGTTGGGAAAACATGGGTTGGTCTCACAAGGAAGCTGCAAAGTATCAAAAAATGGGAGGTGGGGTTACAACAAAACACTCGCAGGAAATCAAAAATAAAACTGAGCGGGGAGAGAAAAAAAAAATCAAAAGTTAAAGGCAGAAGTCCTCAGCAGGAAAAAATAACATCAAGAGTCCTCGGTAAATGTCTCGGGTATAGCAAGGAAACAAGGACAGATCGTTAGGAACTGAGGACAAATCAAGACGGGCCATCTCAGCCTGTGTCCAGCCACCAGGCAGGGTTAGCAGCACCTCCAGGTGGAAGCCTCTCTCCGGAAGCCCAGCGGCCGACCAACCTCCAGGTGGCCTCCGGCGTGACACGAGTTACCACACGGAGCCAAGGTCGACCCGTCAGTCCAACAACTGATAGTCTCTCAAAACTCTGCAGTCCCAGCGACGCAGGCGTCTCGGGGCTGCATGTAGCAGCTGTCTCAGCAGTCACCTCAACAGCCGTATCAGGCGTGCCGGGGAGATAGACGGCAGGAGGGGTCCAAGTGGTTTCCTTTTCACGGGCGCAGGGGGAAGCTCTGCTCTCAGTGGTTCTTTCAACCGTAAGACAGTCGGCGGTGTCATGTGATCCGGCTCCCCATCCTCCATCACATCTGTCTCTGTCATTTCCAGCATTACTCCGCCACACCGAGCTACATCAGGCCTGTCGCCCCCTGAAATATCCTCGCACGGAGCTTCAGCCTCCCGGCCGGATCGCAGCACGGCCATGACGCGGTGCATATCGCGCCGCATCAACACTCGCTCCTCACCCTCCAGCAGCAGCAATATAGCATCCAGGAAGACCGGGAGATGTGGGTCCTCCGTCTCCGCGGCCCTCAGTATGGTCCTTGGTGGAATCAGGGCAGCCAGCTCCGTGAAATTGGGCAGCGACAGAGGCTGAGAGGTGGGCCGCAAAATGGCTGCTTGCGGCAGACTTCAACCAGAGACGGCGGCCCACAGGTGAGTCTCTGGACCGGATGGGGGTAAAACGGGCTCCAGTCAGCACATTCCTGTTGGCCAGCCGCTTAGGGGCTTCTACAGGAAATCTCAGCAGATAAAGACAAAAATAGACGCCAGGGAGAAGGAAACACTGTGTAGCTCAAGCAAGATGCGTCTTCTCCCTTCCATGGCTGGCCACGCCCCTGTACTGGCTATTTTGAGTTTGGTGTGCACTGATCCCCAGTGACCTGAAACTCGACTCTGAGCGCACCTCAGGTGGTCTAGACAAAACTTTCGTTGTGGCTTGATACCGAGTGTGGCAGATAAGATCTGTATTTCTATCTATATCAGGGTCTGCCTGTGTATATGTGTCTAAGTGCCTGTATATATATATGTATATCTCCTCCATATCGTTATATTCATATTTGTGTCTGACCATTTGGTAAGTGTATCTCTGGGTCCACAGCTGTTGAGGAAGACCTGCTAAAAAGGTAATTAGAATGGTTAGCTTGCTCCCCTGGGGTGCGGATATAACACGTAGCTGTAAAATGGAATGTCTTTTGTACTTGGACATATTGTGTATCCTGTTCGTCACACCTTGGTAGCCGACCCGGCAACAAGATTTAGACCCAATCTTCAAAGACAGGAAGCACATCCTTGATCCCTAAGGGGGGTCTGGGGGGAGAGATGGACACTTTTGGGCAATTAAAGATTAATTGACCAGCGTACTGAGCACGAGCGAGAAGGGCACTCTGGGATATATAGTACTGGAGCCTGGGCCATTTGTGGGTGGGGGTTGGAAGGATCAGGAAATGAATAAATTCTGAAAACTGGCCATGTGCTTTGGCTGATCACTTGGGGTACCTTCGAAAGAGGGCTGATCTGTCCATGCTCTATCTCCAGGCTCCAGGAGACCATTGATGCTAGCTTAATGAATAGCTCTTCGTAAGTAATTGCTCTATGGTTCACCCTTTTTCTTTTATTTGCTGTGTAGTGTGTAATTATTTGATTTATTCTAGCTATAATTTTCCTGTAACAAATGCACTGTGATTATATATATCTTTGTTCTATATCCTAAATAAATAACCTATTTAAGTTCTGATTCTGGCTGATGAAATCCACGCTAACTAAGAGATTGGGAGTATTGCTATTTGCTTTAAGCTCGGTTATATACAAGAAATTGCGAGTTGCGGTCGTCAGACGGCAGGGATTGTGGGATCTGTAGTCACTGTCAAAGTCTAGGGTAGGCAGATAGTGTGGCTGCTAAACCCAGCGTCTCCCGTCGCGACGCGCGTAGTGTCCATGAGGACTGGTGGCAGCGTTACTAATAGAGTAGGAAAGTGAGCTCAGGGATTGTGGGAGACGTAGTCATTACCCGCTTCAAGAGAAGATTTTTACTGCGTTACAATACTGGGATCAGTATATCGCGCTCTACGTGCCTGTTGTGAGAGAAAGTGTGGCCGGGACTGGTAGATAAGCGCGCATGATTATCTGGGTCTAGGATAGATAGATAGTGAGCGGCTTAACCCAGCGTCTTTTCGCAGCAGCGCACGTAGTGGGTCGTGACACCGAGTTTTGGGCCCCGCTCGCCCTTCGTGCACTACTTGGGGGCTGAAACGTTCTGACTTGGATGGGCTTTCGACTGGCTCTTTCTGTGGCTTTAACGGGCTGGCACAGTCACGTCGCTAATGACCAACACCCCAACAATTCTAACAAATCACCGAACCAGGGAGTTCTCCACCAGGAACATTTGACATTGTTTCTCTACCGTCAAGTATAGCAATTCTATCGGACAGCAACGTTACAAATTCCATTATTTGCGACATCTGAGCTTTCAGCGCCATCATTTCAGTCTGGATTTCCACTATTCCAAGGGCTCCTACTTCTACGGTGAACGCTGCACGCGAAGCATTAGCCTTCTTATTAGCCCTAATTAAGGCTTCTTCTTCTAGAATGGCCTTTACTAATTTGGAGCACATCAGTGGCCTGTTCCGATCTCTAGTCTATTAAAGAACATTATGGGATCCAATGGGAGTGCGCCTCTAAGAATTTGATCCCACAAAGCTCTGCTTGCATGACTCTGTTCCATGCCTCCTTTCTGTATAATCTGATTAACAATTTTGTCTAACCACCGGACATAGATGGATAAATCTTCTCCTTCAGCTTGATAGGTGTGAGAGAACCTATGGATGAGGTCAGCACAGTCCTCCTCTCCGAAAATTTCTCGTAAAGCCTCTAGACACTCAGCAGCTGTGCAGCCTGGCTTGTCCCTTTTTTTAGATTTCTGATAACAACTGAAGCAGGGGCTCGTAGGCTCTCTGTTAACCTTTGCCTTTTCACAGTGTCAGCCACTTCCCATTCTTCCACAGCTTGCATTGCCTGATCTATCCAAGTTTCAAAGTCCTCTTCTCCAGTCGGTACGGGAACCTTCCCAGAGAACAACCGCAACTTGCGATATCCATGATTGGCAGACGCAGCAGAGTTTTGGGCCAATAATTCTACAAGTTTTCCCAATGTGGTAAAGAAGGTGGCAGGAGGGAACCCTGTCATTGAGGTAGGGATAGTATCCGATACCCCGGGACCTGACGCTATTGGGCTAGGGTTAAGGGGTTGGCCACCCAGCACCTTTGGCCGTATAAGCAGGGCTTCACGACCCCCTGGTAACCGTATGATGCCTCCCTGGAAACAGTTTGAAATTCCTCTTTTCCATTCTACCATGGCGTAAGTGCGGAGGGCATCTTTATCCAATTTCAAGTCTAATAATAACACACTCTGATCTGGGGTCAAAGCTGACATTAATTGTTGGACTTGTACCTCAGTCCAAGTAGCACCAGTGAGACACATAATCACACGGAACTCCTGGCGGCCATTTTTCTCTGCGCACCACTTAGCGGCCGCACCAGGGTCCATCATGGCGACTAGGCTGGTGGAGGCTGTCATCACTCTGCCGCGGAGACCAGAAGTAAATCCCGGACGAGCCCCCACGTGTAGCGCTACTCCTGCGAGAGCCGCTGAATTTGACAGGCCTTCTGTCTCATTCTAGTGATTACCCATCTACACCTTCGGCGTCAAGTAATACAAGGACAAGATTACTATAAATAAAAAGGGGTTTATTAGGACTAGCGAGCAAACCCTTTGTAGGACAAAGTAATCAACAGTATAACAGTATTGAAAGAGTTAATTCAGCATCACTATTCAACACAATGATGAATGAACGAGACGGCAATCTTTACAATACTTCAATGCAGTTAGATTATCGACAATAATCAACGTAACCAATATCAATAACCTATCTAAACCTTGTACCTTCTATCTAACCACTGGCCAGTGGATATTACACAAGCGTTCAAAACTGCTAGCGGTGGGGGCCTTGACTTCTATCATTGGGTACCTGTAACATGAAACCATATTTGTATTCCACAAAGTGAGAAAGAAATCTTCGCAAAGTGTCACAGAACAACAAGATTTGTAACTGCAGCAATCCTCCCTTTAGCTGCAACTGCGCGGGCAGTAGAACTAGGCCAGACATTAAAGTTAGCAATATCAACTCACACAGGATGGCCGAATACCTCTCTCCGTTTGATACGCTCACCCCTTCCTTGCTGGACGGTAACTCAATTGCTATCTCTTAGCGCTGGAATCACTCAAGGACAGCCGGATCCCTCTCCGCAGGACGCACGAGTACAGCTGGATTTCTTCTCCGCTGAATGGACTCGGTCGCTCCCTCTGTCACTGGAACACACACGAAGGCAGATGAACCCCTTCTTCACTTCTGCACAAGGACAGCTGGACCCACGATCCACTGGTACTGGCAACATGTGAGGGCAAATGGATCTCTCCTTCGCTGAATGCACGAGGGCAGCTGCATGCACAATCTGCAACACAGGACCATCCACCTCAACAGTCTCGCCCTCTCTGCCTTCTCCTTGCTCTGCACATGCACTTCCCCTCTTGGAAACCGCCCCTTCCCTTAGGCACTGCTGGGAGGTGTAGTTCTCTTCCTGACAAATTGCATAGGCCCGCTGTAATTGAAACTACATGTTCCAGAATTCTTTGCATCTTCCTGTCTTAAAAAACTTCCTTTGCCAGTGAAGAGAAAGGGAATAATAAGAAAGCGGCTTGCTTCTTACATTTGAATTTTTCATTGGGGTTCCGCATTCCATTCATGCACTCTGATTTCTCTGTTTTTCGGCAAATTTGGTTTCGGCCAGGCAGTATGAGGAGGTGGTGGCAGCTAAATTGGAGCAGGAGGTGAGGCTGGCTCGAATGATTGGGTCCGTTCCTGGTCTTATCCTTTTCAAATTTACGTATTTCTCTACTGCGTATCGTTCCCAAGGAGGAGCCGGGAAAATTTCACCTGATCCATCATTTGACTCACCCTGCCGGATCCTCGGTTAATGACGATATAAGTCGAGAGGACTGCAGCGTCCGTTATGCGTCTTTTGATGAAGCTCTGGTTTTAGTTCGGATGGCGGGTCCTGGTTGTCTTTTGGCAAAGGCAGTTATCAAGTCGGCATTCCGGCGTTTGCTGGTGCATCCTGAATGTTATCATCTTTTTGGGTGTTCGTTTCGGGATAACTTTTAGTTTGATCGTGCCTTCCAATGGGCTGCTCGATCTCCTGCCACTACTTTGAGATTTTTGCAACCTTCCTGGAACAGGTGGTTCCCCAGAGGGCTGGCAGGAGCATGATGGTGCATTATTTGGACAATTTCCTTTTGGTGGGTCTGGCTCATTCCTCAGTTTGTGCGGGGTTGCTTCAGAGGTTTCGGGAGGTGGCGGAGGATTTTGGCGTGCCCTTGGCAGAGGACAAAACAGAGAGTCCTTGTGAGTAGCTGGTTTTTCTGGGTATTGAGATCAATTTTCTGCATGTTTTTCGTTTCCCCAGGACAAGCTTGCAGCTTTGTCCACGGTTGTTGGACGGGCTTTGGCTTCCCCGAAGCTCCACCTTCAAGAGCTCCAGTCGCTGCTGGGGCACTTGTCCTTTGCCTGTCGGGTTATGCCAATGGGCCGGGCGTTCTGTTGGCGTTTGGCCTTGGCCACAGTAGGGATTAAGGCGTCGCATCACTTTGTTCACTTGAGACGAGCATGGAAAGATGATCTGCTGGTATGGCAGTCTTTTCTCGGGCGGTACAATGGGTGCACGTATTGGCAGGAAATGGAAGTGAATAACGCTACACTGGAGTTATTCACGAATGCAGCAGGGGCTTTTGGTTTTGGGGCATATTTTCAGGGCCGATCGTGTGCGGAGGCGTGGCCGGAGGCTTGGTTCGGCTCCCCATTACTTGTCAACATGACCTTTTTAGAGCTTTTCCCATTGTTACGGCCCTGGAGCTTTGGGGGGAGAGTCTGGCCAATCGGGTGAATTTTTGGACAGATAACTTGAGTGTGCTGACTCGTTCTTCGTCCAGTTCCCTTCCTGTGTTGTCACTCTTGCGGCATTTGGTGCTTCGTTGTCTGGATTTTAATATCTATTTTACAGCACGCCATGTTCTGGGGGTTGCTAACACGATCGCTGACTTTCTCTCCCGGTTTCAGTGAGACTGTTTTTGGCAGATGGCACCGGGGGTGGATCGGATGGCCACGCCTTTTCCATCCTCAGTGGCTATGGAACCTGGCTTCCATGGACTGATGCAGCATGTCTTCTGGTCATTGGCCCCTTCTACATGGACAGCGTATCTGCAAGTATGGAGAACTTCTCACGCGCAACCCCCATTCTCTGGAATACTCTCCCTTGTACGGTCAGACTTTCCCCTATTTTCTCTTCCTTCAAACGCTCCCTTAAAAGTTCCTATTTAGGGAAGCCGACCACCCGACTCACTGACGCAACCATCAATCACTCTCACCTAGCAGTCCTCTCCTCCTGTTTCCAACCCTAACCCTTCTAGATTGTGAGTTCCTACGGGAATAGGGCCTCATCTCCTCCTGTACTGTTTGTCAAATGTTGTTCAATGTATTGTAACCCTGTCTACACTGTGCCTATTGTACAATGCTGCGGAATATGCCGGCGCTTTATAAATAAAGAATAATAATAATAATAATGTGGGAGACTGTGGCGAGGTTGGGTCGGGATGGTAGGCTGCGGGTGACCGCTGCTGGGCCACTTGACAGATGTTGAATCACATGGAGCAGGAGGGTCGTTCGGCTGCCTTGGCTTCCAAGGTGCTTTCAGCACTTTCGCTCCTCTGTCAGTTGATTGGATGGGAGGATTTTTTCCAAGGCGGGATGGTTGTGTAGAGCTGTTGGAGGTTGGCGGTGGCAGATACTCATCGACCTATTTCCATGTCCCTGTTGCATGATTTATTCGCGGTATTGGGGGTTGTCTGTTTGGATGACTTTGAGGTTCTTTTGTTTCGGGTGGCCTTTGTTTTTTGTGTTTCTTTGGAGCACTTCACATTGGGGAGTTGGTCTCACACAGTGGTAGTTGTCCCTCAGGGCTGCAGTTTCGGCATGTGGTGGTGGAAATTACAGGTGTGCGTTTATTTATTACTCCATCCAAAACTGATCAGGTTGGGAGGGGGGTGTTTATTCAGCTGGCTGAAGTCGGGAGGTGTGTTTGTCCGCAGGTGGTTGCCCAAGAATTTATAGTAAGGTGGCCGGTGGGTGGGGGTGGGGCTATCTTAGTTCATAGGACAGGGAGCCCTTTGACCCGCTTTCAATTTTCAGCGGTTTTTCGTATGTGTGTGTTGCGGCTAGGGCTTAACCCAGCAGAGTTTGCTCCCCATTCGTTTTGTATTGGGGCAGCGACGGTGGCAGCCGAGGCGGGGGCCTTGGGGCCTATGATACTTCGGTTAGGGTGTACATTCGTCTTCACCTGATGTAAACCTTTTTTCTTTCAGGATCCTCTCAGACTGTTTGGATATCAGGGCACTCATATGTGCACTGGGTTGCTCGGCATGCAGAGCGGCGGCTTATTGGTAGGAATTTGGGGTTACCGTTGGGGGAGCGAAGGTTAGGTGGTTGGGTATTAAAGGTTTACGGTGGGAGCAATTTTTTAGGGAATGTTGTCTATTGTCTCGTAAGGCTCGGATTCAGTTATTCTGGTTGTTCATGCAGGGGGGAATGACATTGGTTGGGTCTGACCGTGTTGGACCTGACACATTGCATTAAACAGGACCTGGCTTGCTGCTTTGCTCTATTCCGTAATGTTTCCCTGGTATGGCCTAAGGCATTGGAGCGAGCTAGGAGGAAACTGAATTGGGAAGTGTCTCATTTCATGGATACGATTGAGGGATTTTTCCATTCGGCATACAGAATTGGAGGGGGATAATCATGCACTGATGCGACCTGACGGGGTGCACTTGTCAGACATTGGCCTGGACATTTTCCTGGATGGCTTGAAGGCTGGTGTGGAGGAAGCGCTGGCTGCGGGGGGAAGCACAGGGGCAATGAGAGAGTCATTGCCCCCTTGCGTTGGCGTGAACCCTGGCCAGCAAGGAAGTCCTATGGATAAGCCACCAGAGTAGGTTGGTCGATGGGAGAGACGTCCTCGGTCCTGTGTAAGTCAGGAGAGCGTTGAAATCTGGTTGGTGGTGAGAACTGCCTACTGTTAATTGCTGCAGTAGGGTCAGATTGGACATGTTGGGGTATTGTTGGGGTGTGAAATTAGTTGTTATGTTAAAGAATTAAATAAAAGCTGTGGCCTATGCCCTTTCCATATATACATATTGGTGTCGTGTGTTTATTTAAGGTCATGGGCAAAAATAAGGATCCAGGTTTAAGCAGTCAAGATTGCCTGTACTGATGCTGAGAGACTTAAGAGGCGAGTTAATCATCTCAAAAGGAATTCTCTTTGTGAAAGAAGATGTCTGATTTCTTTGCGAATCAGCCGAATCTTGGCCGAGGGTAAAAATATGAAAACGGCCCCTGCTTTTTCTGGCCCTGTCAAAAACCCTGTTAGGGAAAGCTCGTCTCATAGTCAACTTAATCTTTGTGATTGTAGAGAAGGACCCAGCGCAGTTGGTCATCTCCTTATAAATACCTTCGCCGAACAGGAAGCCCTCGACTTCAGGACCAGGCTCATTGTGGGTAAGGGTGGCTAGTTTTGGGTCGACTTTAAGGAGGATTGCTCGTCTCCTTTCGCTAGATAAAGCAGTATTTTTATTTCTGAAGACGCAAACTAGTCTATGGACCCATCTGCTATACTTGAAGAAGTCTGGTTTTCCATTAGTCAGTAACGATTTTTCAACTGATTCCATAAGCTTGGCCAATGCCCTAAAAAAAATCTAATAATTTATCGTGGCATTCCTGTAAGGTAGCCTCGACTCCCCTTTTTGGGGACCAATTAGATTCTTGTAAAAAGTCGATACATTTAGGGTCCAGCCAGGAGCCATGTTGAGTCTATGTGCCAAGGCTGGGGTTGAGCACTCAGCCCTCAAATTATTTCTGCTCTTTTTATTCATCAGCATTCTTATACGTTGTTCTTTGTAGTGAGCGACGTGCTCGATGGGGGTCCATTTCACAGACCGTGGATGTTTTAAATGTTCAGAGTTCCCCAGTGCATCTACCAGGTCTGAAGCTGGTTCTTTATTATTATCAGACGAATAAGGGGGGGAGACACCGAGTCCGAAACCGCAGGAGAGAAGTCGGGGTTGTAATCCAGGTCTGGACTCTCCTCAGACTCGGAAAGTTCCTCCTCAGTAAAACTATCTGAGGAGCTGTCTGAATCCTTTGCGCTTACTGGCCAGCATTATAGGGCCTCTCTTTTTTACACGGTACGGGATAGCGTACGTGTTTATTGGCATTGATTTTTTTGGGAGATACCGTTCTCCCTCTTTGGAGGTCCCCGCAAGTGGCAGATTAGATCTGTATCTATCTGTGTCCATCTATCTGTATATCTATATATATATATAATCTATGGCTATCTATAGATACCAGGCCATTTGGTGCAGCTGGCCTAAGAAATCAATGGCTGCGTTTCCAGTCTGCTTGAAGTAAACAATTGAACAGGTCCGTGACAATTTTCTCTGAAGTCATCAAAAGGTGTGAATTAAAGATAACACCTTTTTGGGGTCTACCCAGCAGGCAGAAAGAGCAATTGCTCATGGCAGGGAGAAGACGCAGCCAGAGCGGCACCCCAAATGCATATCAAAGAAGCAATCATATTCTCTGATCACAGAAGGTGGTCTTTGGGAGATGATTGATAGACCAGGGAATTAAGAGTAATGACAAGCATACTGAGCGTGCTCAGGAGAGGGGAATTCTGGGATATGTAGTGCAGGAGGCTGGGCCATTTGTGGGTGGGTTTTGGAAGGACCAGGAAGTGTATAAATTCTGAAGCTGGCCATGTGCTGGTGCTGATCATAAGGGGTACATTTGAATGATGATGATCGGTCCATGCTGTCCATGTTTCTATCTCCAGGCCCCAGGAGTCGCCGATGCTAGTTTACTGGTTAGGTTGTTGTAAGTAACGCTCTGTGCTTAATCCCTTTCTTTTATTTGCTGTGTAGTGTGTAATTAATTGATTTATTCTAGCTATAATTTTTCCTGTAACCAGTGCACTATATAGCTTTTTTCTATATCATAAATAAATATAACTTATTTAAGTTTCTGCTTCTGGCTGATGAGATCCACACTCACTAAGGGACTGGAGTATTGCTGATTGTTTTAAGCTCGGGTAGATACGAAATTGTGAGTTGCAGTTGCTGGGGACGGCAGGGATTGTTGTCTATGCAGTCACTGTCCGGGTCTAGGGTAGGCAGACAGTGCGGTTGCTTAGCCCTGCGTCTCTCTCGCTTTTACGCGCGTAGTGTCCATGAGGACTGGTGGCAGCGTAACTAATAGAATAGGAAAGTGAGACCAGGGATTGTGGGAGACGTAGTCATAACTTGCTTCAAGAGAAGACTTGTACTGCGTTGCAATCCTGGGACCATTGTATCTCGCTCGACGTACCTGTTGCGAGAGAAAGTGTGCAGATAGGTAAGCAAGCGCAGGGGCTTGCTGTCCATGTAGTCATTATCTGGGCTAGGCTAGACAGATAGTGGGTGGCTTAACTCGGCGTCTTTCGCAGCAGCGCGCGTAGGGGTCATGAGACCCGGGACCTCATTATGTGTGTTGGAATTCTTTCAGAGGATGGGGAATTTATTCTAGGCTTTTTGGTTTAATGGTTTTCTTAAACCCTCACCATAGCGAATTCTAAATTCACGTAAAAAAATGGACAGTGCTGCTATAAAAGCGTCTGTAGGGTTTATAGGTATCTGGGGGTGACATGGAGGGGGGTAGTGTGTGGTTATGTGACATTTTTACAAATGTAACATCGGGGAGTGAGAGGGGGAGCTTCTTGACTTGCAGTCTGAAGCGCCGCAACTCTCCTGAGCTAAAACGGAGTACGACGCTTGAGCTCATTCACTCGGACCCGGCTCCCCAGTCAACCGATGTGAAAATAATTGTAATATTTCTGAACAGATATTATTAACACTCCCACTAATGACCTCCTAACACCATGTTCCGATTGAAGTAATAATCCCAATATGATATTAAAATGTACAGGAAACCGGAGAGAAATTTCTAGAGAGATATAATATACTGTAGTAAACATGACTGCTGAAGCCTGTGACCTCCTTGTTTTGTCCCATACCCTTTCCCCCCAATAATTACACAGACCACAGCTTTATTAAAAACCAACATGTAATCACTCGTTTATTCCATACTATATATTTCTGACCCTACCGCGCTCGTCCTGCGGTAGGCAGTTCCCCCAATTGTTAACCATGAGCTCATCACCCCACCTGACCTGATTCAAGTGAGGGTCATCTCCCCAGTACCCACCCGAAGGCGGCTTATCTTTAACTGTCTTGTTGCTGGCAAGGCATCCCGCCAACGCCAGAGGCTGCTGTGACCCTCAACGGCAGTCTCTGCACTCCCACCGGAGCAAGCACCCTCTCAACACCGATCCTGTGCCTAAACACATTAGGTAAGTCCCTCCCTCGTAGGACCCTATATACCTCGCAAGTGCAACATTGTTGCCCCCCTGCCAATCATCTCCACCGAACATTTCTGACTGTCCGGCCCAGGCTAGCAGTCATGCTCCCCTTCCTTAAGTGTTGGCAGCAACAAGAATAGTTTTATACTTTATCTTATCGCGAGCAGCAAAGAAAAGAGGAGCTGCTAAGGGCGACCAGGAGTTATACACAGTGGACAGCCCGCTGATTGGCCAGCACGAAGCATGGATCATTACCATTGGATTGTTTATATTATATGTTAAAAAGAAGGTTTTGGGGGGGCGTGTCTGGACGCTGAGGTGAGTGGTTGTTTCCTGCTGAGCTGCGTGCCACACCGCCTTATATCGGGTGGTTGTGGTCATTCGGACGTTCCAGTTTCAGCCAGCTTACCTCGGTCTGATGGTTCTTTGACGAGGGATCACATTGCAAGGGATCATTCAGGGCTTGACAAATTTGCTTTGAATCTAGGAGCCAGTTACAAAAGTTAGGAGCCAGTTTTTGCTTCGGACTAACAAAGCTTTACTTTCAACAATTAAAGATACACAGTGCCATTTTTTTTTAAGACTGAGTATGAGTACCAATATTCGTTTTGCCAGGTACTCACCAATACTTTTATTTAATGTCATGTGACGCTTTCCAATAACGTTTTTGCTAAAAGTTTGTCCAATTTATGATAGGGTGCTGGCCATACATTGCAATACTATTTATCCACCGCAGACACACACACTCTCATATATAAATACATACTCCAGGGCTGGATATATTTTCATTAAATGTAGGAGACAGGAGGAAAACATTGAAGCCAACTAGATGTTTTTAGATGCCAAAGACGGTTTTTAGATTGGTGTAAAATAAACTGGAAATTTAGGAACCAGGAGTAAAATTCTAGGAGTCAGTGGCTACCAGTCCCAAGGATTTGTCAAGCCCTGATATACTGCTCCAGCGGCTTTACAAGTGGATTCAGACTGTTTTAATGCTGTTGGCGTTGACCATCCTACTCCTCGATCCTCCGGCTCTTCTCCTGCTTTACGGGACGCTACCTTTCCTGCATGGGGAAAAAGTCAAAGCAATGTGGTGAGGCGGAGGGCCCTCACCTCCCAGACATCCGCCTGTTGCTTGGTGTGGGGTGTGATGGGGGGGGCGAGGAGCCGTCGCAGCACTGCCGCTTCTCACTCCGAGTCTTCTGATGAGACCGCCCTGCCTCCATCCTCACCCCAGGTGCGGGAGACCTAACGCTGCAGCGACTTGCACCACCTCTTACTGCTGCTGACGTATATAAAGTAATGGTAAAACTTTTCAGCCTCTGGCGTCAGGATATTCAGGAGGTGCGCTCTGCAGCGGAGGCCCTGCAGTCCCGGATTGACGAAGTCCACCACCATGCTTTGGAGACTGACACCGCACAGGCGGCCACGGAGGCCCGGGTAACGGAACTTCAGACACAAGTCACCCATTTGAGCTTGGCAGTCACGACTGGGGTGTACCGGGTTGCAAGGTCGAGCCCAGGTGAAGTGACAGATGGAGGGAGGCAGATATTCAAGTTTTAAACAGAAAAGGTTTATTAAACACAGGGGAATCACAGCAGGATTAGTTAAACCAAAAGGGAACACCTGGACAATGAATAACTAATAACAGGTAACTCAGTGGTGTATTTAGGTTTTGTGCTGTCCTAGGCCTGACTAAACTCGTGCACCCCCTAATTTAAATTTGAGGCATCCCTTCCTGTCAAGGGAACACCTCTTCCTGGTTAATCCCCACCCTTTCCTCTCTTTATATTAAAGTGGATACCAAGTGCCTACTTGTATATTTTGTATACCATTTAATTTTTACAAAGAACAGCCATGCATGTCAAGTATACTGGATCACAGCCACTCGAATTGGTGGAACAATAAAATCCACAGAAACATGCACTGCATATGAGCGTATCACAAAGCTGCACAGCAATAAAACCCACAGAAATGGGCACTGTGTATGAGCATATCAGAGCTGCACAGCAATAAAACCCACAGAAATGTGCACTGTGTATGAGCGTATCCCAGAGCTCCAGGGCAATAAAACTCACAGTAATATGCAGTGTGTATCACTGAATCCACAGCAATAAAACTCCCAGCAATGCAATGTTTGTTGTGTGTCAGCGTATCAGAATCCACAGCAATAAAAATTCCAGCAATGCAATGTGCAGTGTGTATGAGTGCATCAGAATCCACTGCAATAAAATTCCCAGCAATGCAATGTGTGGTGTGTGTCAGCGTATCAGAATCCACTGCAATAAAACTCCCAGCAAACCGAGTGAATATGAGCACTCAGCAATTATTTATTCTATATTTATCGGACTCCGTCCGCGGTAGGGCTGTGTGCAGAGTCAGCAGGGACTGTGTACGGACTCAGCAGGAGGTCTCTCCAGGCCACGTTAGGATCGCGGCTGTGCCTGTGTGTGGAGCCATCTTGTCAGCAGTGGGGTTGCCACTGCCAGAGGGTGCACCATGGCTTTGATTCCCTTCCCGGTGGGTGTTCAGTCCATAATAGAGTGAGAGTCCGTGTTAAAGAAAGGGCGGGCAGCTGCGTGCGTGCGTGTCACCTGGTTCAGCCAGTCAGGTGGTACTGAGACTCAGTACCACCTGACTGGCCGGACCATGTGACCTACATGCACGCAGCCTCACCAGGAGCCAGGCAGTTCAATGACAAATTTCTATCACTGCAGTGCTGCTTAAGGAAAGAGCCACTTTAAACAGCAGTAAGCAGACTGGTCTTAATATTCTGCTGATACCCCCCTTTCCCTGCCGTTTACTGTCATCTTCTCTCTCTGCACACAAATAACATCCCCCTCCCCTCTGCTAGAGCTGCTGCGGGGCAGGGGAGGAGTTATGGAGGGAGGAGAGGGGGATTTTTATTCTATTCGATTTTATTCTGTATGCAAACGCCCCGCTCTGCTGCTCGTTGTTTGAGAACACAGCTCAAAGCTGACACACAGTGACAGTGGCACCTCCTAGAACCCCCTCCTAGTGTGATATGCTCACACACAAGTTTGGCGAACTGCCAGCAAGTACAGTGCTGTTTGAAGGCAGTGCAAATCCCCATAGAGAAGTAATGGTTAATCTATTCAGAGAACAACAAACAGCAGAGATATGTCAGAGAAATGCCCTGATGTTCGGTGGTTTCAATCAGCAGGTTTATTCAGGCGAACCCCATAGGTTTCAATGTTAAAAATATTCCCGTTTTTATGCAGTATCTAATAAACCATTTATTATTTTAATCTGCAGTAAAAAGTCTATTGATTTTTTTTAGTACCTTTTAGTCATTTTTCCTTGGCAAAATTTCCCCCCCTTTTTTTTAATAGCAGTTTCTTTTTTCTGTAACAGAACTTTTTATTATCAATCATAGGATCTTATATGTAAATTCCAGACATTTTCGTTCAGTAGTTCTTTTGAAAAAAGCAGGCCACGGGTTTGCGGTGGCGGCATTCAGCGACCGACTCCATATACTTTGGGGACCCTGCGGTGAATGGTGAATTCACTGCAGGGTGGGGAAATTTTATTCCCCGAAGTGCAGGGAACTACAGAACACCAAAATGTTGGCGTCATTTCTGTGCTCTGTGAGTAACCCATTTAGTGGTGAGGTTTTTTGCTGCCCCCTGGAAAGTGAAAGCCTAGGCCTTGCCTACCCAGGACATACTTGAAAATTTGTGAAATCTCAATGTATCCTTCCTGGTAAAATACTTTGCAAAAGTAAAAAAAAAAATTTATTTTTTTTTGGGGTGCGGGCCGCCCCCCCCCCGGAAAGTGCCGCCCTAGGCCTTGTCGGCCTAGGCCAAAATACACCACTGAGTTAACTGAAAAAACACATGAACAGGTCAGATAAAGACACACAACAGGGCTGATTAATCAGACAGGACAGGAACTGGGCTGAACACTATACTATACAATACTTAAGCAGACACAGAGAGGCAGGACATGAAGAGAGCTGACTAAAGTATAGAACACAACTAAGATAGAAACAGAGGAACACTACAGGAACAGAACTGACTATGGACACTGGGAGACAAACAAGGAGTTAACTAAGGAAACACTCACAGGAGACAGATGAGAACAGAAACAGCAAGGGTCAAAATTTCCACTCGCCCTCTCGCAATTTGCAAGTAGAAATTGGGAGAGGGAGAGTAAAAATTGAGGTGTGAATAGAATGCTAGCGTCGGCATGGAGCAGTCACTGGCATTCCCTTTCTGTTGCTAGCGTCGGCATGGAGCAATGTCATGGAACTGACATAGCGCCCCACGCTTCAAACCCCAAAAGACTTTATGTTCATTTATATCGTGTGATTTTAAATATATTTTACATTGTTTGGTTTTAGTTTAAATTAGTTTAGTGTAAATTGCGTAGCTTTAGTTTTAAATATACTTATATTCCTGTAGGTAAATGTGTTTTTGTGTAGCCAGTAAACAAGCTTTACTGCTGTGTAATTTATGTTATGTATCAAGAAGTCTGGGATAGTGTTTGTCTTTGATGTGTTAGAACAATAGATTATGTAAATGTTGTGTGAGCTAAAGGCTAAAGAATGTTTATTGTAATTATCTAACTGACATCATGTAATTAGAGACTTTAGGTACATGTTCACCATTTGGTATGCAAATTATAACTGAAGAGGACCTGAAGGAAACCTGCAGTGGTCTTGGAACCCACCAATCAGGACTGTTGGGATGGGTGGGAAGTTTGAATGTGCATTGCTGTATTTTGTATAAATATCCGGTGAAATCTTCCATAAAGAGAGAATCCTGTTGGAACATACAGCTCGTCTGGTGTCTCCTTCAACTACGCTACACTACACTACACTCAACCTCAGAAGGCACAGAGCGGCCTTCTGGAAATGCAAAGAGGCTCCAAGGCAGAGTTTCAGATCAAGCAGATCTGGAGCTGCAGATCAGGCTGCTCGAGGCACTGAGCTCCAAGCAACTCAGAGGCCGGGCTGATCTTGGAAAGGGGGTATCTGGAGAGTCAGGGACAGGCGGAAGAGAACGGTTCCGTCACATTGACTGGCAGCGGTGTGAACAGAGGCTCTCCAACACCAAGACACCCCGAGATGGCCAACTATGCAGCCTGCAAGCAGGACACCCTGAAGGACCTGCTGGAGAGCCGTGGATGGAACAGATACTGAAGTAAGGGTCAAAGGCACAAGTGTGGCGCAACCAGGAGCGAGATGGAAACGCTCAAGGAGGTAAAAAGACGCCTCAAGCAATATGGTCCAAACCCTAGCATGGACCTGTTCCAGAGCATTTGGAATGAGGTCTGTTTATTGCAGAAAGGGGAAGCTGTGCGGGACCAGGAAGATTTTAACCCTCTGCATGTGGAATACAATAAATACAAGGTCCCAGGCTGGATTGAGCCAGGGGACATTCGTAGCCAGGAGGAGAACTGGCTGGCAACTACACCACACACCCAGAGGGTGCCTACAGACTTGGATTGGCAGAGACCAGGGATTTTGGAAGCATCGGCTTCTGCCAACGCCAAGACCCAAACAAAATATGCCTCCGCACCATGACCGTCAACCCACCCTCAAGTAAGTAGGGGTGTTCTTTAAGATGTTCCTGTTAAAGTTCTAAATTCCATTGTAATTACCATAAACCTTTTTCAAGTAAGGCGCAGCGCGACTCTGATCAGAGGAGACGACAGACCCAACCACACCGAGATATGGCAGATTAGCATCTGATCAGTCCGTGGTCTATCAGATTGGTTTATTGTTTCAATCATCCAATAGAAATGTTCGTTATACATACATAAAAACTTCCTGCAGTTTTCACTCCCAACATAGGAATGTGATACAACAACCAATCAGAGCAGATACATTTCTACATCATGTAACAAAGATTTCGCGGGCATTCTAAGTCAACACAGGATATCTATTTCCATCACCCCGCTGACTAGCCTCGAGAGGAAACGAAATTGAACAGACACCATGCTGGAAAAAGGAGGGGGGGATTTCACACTAATGCAAAAATTAAAAACTACCTATCATATTAAAATACCTTTCAGTTCCCTCTATTTAGATGGGGTCCGGCCCTCAAATAAAACAAACAAATATATTGCGCAGTATGTCAGGTAGATATATGAATAAACCCCTTTAGGGAGAAATTACTCACATTTTTCAGTGTCTCAAGATCAGACACTAGATGTAACAGCAACCGGCAGCTTTAGGAATGCGGGATTCCCCTTACAGTACTCCAGCGCCTTCTTTCCGCTCCTCAGCAATCCAGGATTGTAGCAGTAAAAGTGAAGATCAGCACGCAGGGGGTGTAAGATCAATTAATTTATTAAGGTAAAAGATATAATTTCAATATAAAAAGCGCATCTAAACGCGTTTCGCGGTATGAATTTGCTTCCTCAGTAGATACCAATGTTTTCACAGTCCTGCTTTACCTATAAATAGTCTTTGAGGTTCCAGCTGTAAGGTTGATTTAGGTTGGAGTGCTATACACTAGAGCGAGTGATATGTAAAACTAATAGTGCCATATAAAGGGGAATTGCCAGTGTGCACTCTTAAGAGTATTAAGCTAAAAAATATAGCCACTATTTAGTAAGGTGCAGTGTGCTGAGGTTCCAAAGTGAGGAGCAGATGTACATTGGTGCCTGCTAATGGAGCAGGAGAAGTTATTCAAAACTCTGAGCGCTAAGCACTATGTGATGTATTTGTGTGTGTTTCTTATTAAATAAATTTCCTACATATAGAGGATGAGAACGCAATTAACATGTGTGGTAGAAAAGGACAGTTATGGTAGAAGATAAACATGAATAAAATAAATAAATTGTAACCTGTGTCCTAGTATTTGTAAGGTGCTGGTTCCGGGGCGGTAGGTACGAGCCAATGTGCAATGAAGAAGTCTTGCAAAGCAGATATATATATGTATAATATATATATATATGATGATTTATTGTAAAGACACAATAAAGCAAAGGCAATAACAGATATAGAAGAGGTATGCAATAGATGGAGAATACTGAATAGAGGAGAAAAGCTAAGGAATAGGGAAGAAGTGTATATATGTATACACAGGTTACAGGTCTAGAGAGAACTAAAGCAGAATAATATATGGATAAGGAGGAAAGAAGGAGAGATTGTATATACAGGTTACAGGGCTAGAGGGAACTAGGGCAGAGAATATTAACTATGCATAAGAGGGATAAACAGAATAAGTCAGAACATACTAAGTATAAAGGGAAACTACAGATCAGAACAAAGATACAATACAACAAAGTGTACTTAGGTATATATATATATACCTTATATCTGAGTCCTTGGAGATATGGGCAAGTCCTTATAATCCAGGCAAGGAAAACTTGGGAGGTCCAGGAGGATAACAAGTCCAGAGGTCTGTAGTAAGTAGGAGATCCAGGAGGTTTGCAAATAATAAGTCCAGGAGAGATATAACAGATAGCCTTGAGAAAATAGGATCCAGCAGAGTATGAGTCCTAGGATTCTTGGAGGCACAACAGGTAGCTCCTTGCAGCTTGGATATTTCCAAGATAATGTGGAAGCGTTGGGTTTCAGGTGTGGCCTGGTTTTATGCAGGAGTAGTAGGTGATCTAGGCAACACCTGAGCGATGCACAGGCAGAGGTGAGTAGTGGTACTGCTATATGAAAGTCTCACTACTATGAGCCAGCACTGGGTTTAGGCTTTTTATTACGCCGACGGCGATGATCCTTACATATGCCCCCCCCTAAGGGCACACTCTGGGTGCCCACAATGTCCTGTGAATCGGTGACGGTGTGATTAGACTCTAGAAGACCTTTTGATTCTGAAAATATGGAATCCAGTATAATTGTATCTGTTAATAAAGACGCCTTTGGTTTAAGCCTCCTGGTACTGATGATAGGGGAGTCTATTTTAGTTACTCCAGGTTTCCTTTCAGGGCAAGCTATCCCATACTGTTGTACAGCCGGGAAGATGGTAGGTATAGGTACGGTATTCTGGGTAGAATCAGATAATGGGGGCAAGACGTTATTTACACTGCTCTGTAGTTGATTCTGTAGGGACATAATGAGACTCTGTTGATTGATCACAGACTGGGCAATGTTACTGACTTGATTCGTGAGTGTAGTCATAACAGAGATCATAGTAGGTATAGTGGTGATTTCAATAGATTCCTTTATAGGAATTATACTAGCAGCAACGGTCATATCAGGTAAAGAAAGGGTGGCATGGGTCTTTGTAGACTCACCAGGCAATTTGATCCCCGAAGAAGGTTTAGCAGATGGGGCTTTGGTAAGCGGTATTGGTCCGGTGTCGAGTATGTTGACCTGTAGATCCTCGGTACCGTGGAGCATTTTGGCGGTGGGTACAACAACTGGCGATGTGTTGGTAGGAGGCACCTTGGTGATGAATGATGATACTTCAGCATCTGGGACTCTGGCAGCAGGCGCTTTGGCATGAACTGAAGCCTCGTCATGTGATAGCGTGGTAGCAAGCACCTTGGTGTGAACCAAGGTGTTGGCGACAGACTGTTCTTCACAAAGTGGAGCTTCAGCAGCGGGCACTGCGGCTTGGGTTGAAGTTTCCAGACACGATTTTATTTGCCCAGCGAAGGCCTTAGGATCGTTTGGCTCAACCTCCGATATTTTTTTGGAGGGAACCGGGTGAGAGTTACCGGGATCTGTAATTCGAAGGCCTGTAGGACCTTGATCAGCCACATTTTCAGATACTGTACCTCCTATAGGTGAAGGTATACATTCGGTTTCAGTGAATTCACCAGAGGAGGAACGATCAAAAGGAAGAAAGTCCTCTCGTGGATCTCTGCGAGGGACGACTATGGTGGATCCGACGAAGCCAGTACAGCACCCAGGACCACCATTAGGATGTCGTGCTGTTTGTATGGGTATCTCCATCGAATCATCACTATCCCAGCCTTCAGAACTATTGCTTAACATGGGGAACCGTGAGAGACATTGGTCTGTACGATGATGGCTGGGAGTGATTAGAACAGTGGCTGTAGCGGCATTAACTCTTTCAGATTGGTACACACCTTTCCTGGCCTTCAAGGCTGATTCAAATAAATTCAAGTCCTTTTTGCGAACTACTGTCCCATTGGAGGCAATTGTACAGTCAGTAGGTATGGGTTCCATAGAAATAAGGGCCTGTACAGGGTACTCCGTTGTATTGACAGGTGTTTGGCTGTGAGCAATGGATGTAAAGGTGCTGGCAGCTAATACAGGTGAAGTATCCATAGGAACATCATAGGAACGGGGTACCGATGGTTCATAATCCATGCTTTCATATTCTATAGATGTGGGTGGAGGAGTCTGCTGTATGGTGGGCCTTGGTGGAGATTCTGGTGGTATTACCTGTTGTGGAGTTGTAGTAGCAGGTTCTCTGTAATGCGGATTAGACACAGGTCTAGGCAATGGGGTGGATTTCCTGGTAATAGATTTGGTCACAGGATTCTTTAGTGCAGGTACCGGGGTTTTAGACTTTGGGGTCTGTCTCTGGGGTCTTATTGGGCAAAGTGGGATCCAGTGCCCCCCTCGAACCACAGTAAATACAGACGCCAGCCGCTTGCCTCCTGGCACGCTCTGCCGGAGTTAAAGGACCACGGGTTACCTTTGAAATACTTTCTTTTGCAGCAGGGTTACAAAATCCTTGGAGTTGCAATTGCAGGAATCCAATCAGTTGGGTAAGGAACTCATGGAGGGCTTTCTGGATTAACCCCGTGAGTACTTGATTCATTGCTGGCTCGTTTGTATTACGCTTCCACATTCTGTAAGGTGCTGGTTCCGGGGCGGTAGGTACGAGCCAATGTGCAATGAAGAAGTCTTGCAAAGCAGATATATATATATGTATATGATGATTTATTGTAAAGACACAATAAAGCAAAGGCAATAACAGATATAGAAGAGATATGCAATAGATGGAGAATACTGAATAGAGGAGAAAAGCTAAGGAATAGGGAAGAAGTGTATATATGTATACACAGGTTACAGGTCTAGAGAGAACTAAAGCAGAATAATATATGGATAAGGAGGAAAGAAGGAGAGATTGTATATACAGGTTACAGGGCTAGAGGGAACTACAGAATACTATATATGGATAAGGAGGAAAGAAGGAGAGATTGTATATACACAGGTTACAGGGCTAGAGGGAACTAAGGCAGAGAATATTAACTATGCATAAGAGGGATAAACAGAATAAGTCAGAACATACTAAGTATAAAGGGAAACTACAGATCAGAACAAAGATACAATACAACAAAGTGTACTTAGGTTATATATATATATGTATATATATATATATATCTGAGTCCTTGGAGATATGGGCAAGTCCTTATAATCCAGGCAAGGAAAACTTGGGAGGTCCAGGAGGATAACAAGTCCAGAGGTCTGTAGTAAGTAGGAGATCCAGGAGGTTTGCAAATAATAAGTCCAGGAGAGATATAACAGATAGCCTTGAGAAAATACGATCCAGCAGAGTATGGGTCCTAGGATTCTTGGAGGCACAACAGGTAGCTCCTTGCAGCTTGGATATTTCCAAGACAATGTGGAAGCGTTGGGTTTCAGGTGTGGCCTGGTTTTATGCAGGAGTAGTAGGTGATCTAGGCAACACCTGAGCGATGCACAGGCAGAGGTGAGTAGTGGTACTGCTATATGAAAGTCTCACTACTATGAGCCAGCACTGGGTTTAGGCTTTTTATTACGCCGGCGGCGATGATCCTTACAGTATTGGAGGGTTATGCACTATGTATAAATGTATCACTATGTGATACGTAAAGCTAATAGTGCCATATATAGGGAATGAAACTGAAATTACTAGTGTGCAGCCTTAAGAGTATTAAGTGCCGTGCCTATTGTAATAGAAAGTGCATTATATAAAGTGACTGTGCAGTCTGTACAGATGTACAGTGCTAATTGACTAATAGCCTCTAGCTTTAAGAATTATACCCTTATTTTCTTCTTACAACTTTTTCCCATGTAAGTTACCTTCTTAAACCAAGTAAACACCCCTCACCCCCACCCCCCTCATCCCTTTCCTTCCCCATAAATGAAAACACAACAAGGTATTGGCGGTTTGAAAAGGTCACGTCTTTTATTAATTAAGGCCAGATTCATTAGCTCTAGAAATCACGCTAGACCAGACTATTTTAACATCTGGCCACTCCCTCCCAAACCACCTAAAAGTCTCCATTACTAACTCGTAACTAATATCGTTCCCACCTAAATGTATTATCAAAATATCTGGCCTCCCCCACTTTCTCCTGGATGACGGCGCTATCCCTAACAACTGATCCCACCTCATACCCCTCTTTCCTACCCATCAAATCCCTACTTCCGTGAGACTGAACCCCAGGTTCACTCCCTTCCTCGTGCCCGCAGCATAACTCGCCGCCCAGTGCACGTAGGAGTGTCCCAGGACCCAGACTCTCATTGCCCGACCTGCAAAAAGCCAAAAGAAACTATTAATGGCAATACCCAGACAATTCTATACAATCCGCAAAACAAATATATATTTTTTTTATATATATATAACAATCGCTCCCACCCCTCACTTCTTTAATGGCCTCACATACTGCCTATATGCCTTCTGATTTCCATCTGCCCAACATTTTAATTTGGTCTTTAGGGCAACCCAATTCCGCTGCTGTGGTAGCTGCCCCTATCCTGAAGGAATGAGTAGCAATGCAACTCCCCTTCCAACCAAGTCTCTCAACAGCCTTCCGTAAAACCATCTTGAACTGATACCATGACAAGTTAGTACCCTCCTTGTGCCTCAGAAACATGTGTCCATTCGAAGGAGCCACCTCCAAGTATCCCTTCACACAGACCAATGGACAGACTTCCCCAGCATGCACCTTAGCAGCGACCCACACACCTTTTCCCTCTCTATCCGTTTTTGACTTTCTTATTAGCACCAACACTGCTCCCTCTGTCACTCTCACGTCCTCCCTCCTTAAACCCGACTGGTTGGAATGTCTACTTGGAGCGACCAGTTCCCCGATCCTTAAAGCCATCGAAAAGCTAACACAAAAGCTGCCCTAAATAGCCTGGCCTCATACCCATCCTTACAGACCTTGCTAAGTATTCGCTCCAAAGCTTCAAATCTCTCTCTCGTTATCAGCTCCCTCTTATCACTGCACTTGTACCCCATCCTCTCAAAATCTTCCTCACAACAAATCTTTTAGTAACATCTCTCTCTTCCCTTAACCGAGCAAAGTATGAAATACCAGCTAAAATATTCCCTAATTGCCCCTTCTCTATCCCCTTACTCCTTAACCTCTGCATGTATTCTAAGAACATACTATCTGTTCTCCCTTCTCGACTCCTCTTAAACTCGCTCCACTCCCTCCAATGTCTGCTATACGATACCCACGTCTTTGGTGCCAATGATCTCCTCACCAACTCATTGATGACCTCTATCTGTTCCCAATCTGCCAAAGAAACGAATGGCAACCTTCACCTTGCCGATTTGCTTCTGGAGCCAACCAGCGGAAAACATCCCACTTGAACCGAGACAATGCATCCGCCACAACATTTTTCACCCCCGGTATATGTTTAGCCCTAAAGTTTATATTGTTTTGTAAACATAACAACACCAAGTACCTAACATAGGCTATAACCAGAGGAGATGATGCTGACATGCTATTCAGCACCTGGACCACACCCTGGTTATCTGACCAAAACAAAATGCTTTTATTCACCAGTTCTTTCCCCCACAACTGAATCGCTGCCACAATTGGAAAGAGTTCCAGCAACACCAAATTTTTAATCCAACCTCTTTGATTCCACTCCTGTGGCCATTCCCCAGCACACCATCTTCCACTCAAGTATGCCCCAAAACCAGAACCTCCCGCAGCATCTGTAAACAGCTGTCTCTCTTCCGCTGTGACCCTCTCCTCCCAGATTCTAAGCCCAGTGAAATCTCTCAAGAAGAAGTCCCACACTCCCAAATCCACCTTAACCTGCTGGCTTAACCTGATCCTGAAATTTGGCCTAGTAACTCCCCTGGTACATATTTCCATACGCCTCTTGAAAATCCTACCGACTGGAATCACCCTACATGCAAAATTCAGTAGGCCCAACAGCTTCTGTAACTCCCTAAGCTTGATTTTCTCCATGTCCATTGCCTGCCGAATAGCCAAGCTCAGTTTCTCAACCTTATCTTCCGGCAACCTGCATAGCTGAGTCACCGAATCAATCTCAATGCCCAAAAACGTCAACCTAACACAGGGCCCTTCTGACTTGTCCTCCGCCACGGCACTCCTAGATGCCCAAATTATTATTATTATTATTCTTTATTTATAAAGCGCCAGCATATTCCGCAGCGCTGTACAATAAGCACAGTATAGACAGGGTTACAATACATTGAACAACATTTGACAAACAGTACAGGAGGAGATGAGGGCCCTATTCCCGTAGGAACTCACAATCTGGGAGGGTTGGGGTTGGAAACAGGAGGAGAGGACTGTAAGGTGAGAGTGATTGATGGTTGCGTCAGTGAGTTGGGTGGTAGGCTTCCCTAAATAGGAATGTTTTCAGGGAGCGTTTGAAGGAAGAGAAGTTAGGGGAAAGTCTGACAGTACGAGGGAGAGCGTTCCAGAGAGTGGGGGCTGCGCGTGAGAAATCCTGCAGTCTATCATGGGAAGAGGTGATGCGGGGAGAAGCTAGGCGCAGGTCACTGTTTGACCTTAGGGAGCGGGCTGGGGTGTATTTGGTGATTAGTGAGGACAGGTAGTGGGGAGCTGAGTTAGTGAGGCTCCCCAAATGTCGTTAACAGCACCTCCATGACCCTGCCACACTCTCCTGTCCCTTTGGAGCCCACTATCATGAAGTCATCCAAATAATGCACCATACTCTTACATCCTGCTTTCTTCTCCACCAACCAGTGCAAAAATGTACTAAACCTTTCGAAATGAGCACATGATATCACACACCCCATGGGCAAACATTTGTCTGTTGTGGACAGAATGTATATATTCGCTTTTATAATATTCAAAGGCTTAGAAAGAGGCCTAGAAAAATGCTCATTTGAGTAGTTTAAATGGTTAATCAGGATTTATGAATCAAATGCATATTATTGTTTAACACGCTATCTTAGCTGATTGTTTTGTACGCACATGTAGTCTCTTTTTCCAAGAATCAAGAAGAGAATGTTTTGGAACATCTTGGAACGTCCTGTAACCAACGTCCTTGACGGCTAAAGGGACGACCGGAGACGCTGTTGTTTATTTTCTTTAACTGTTATTAAACAAGGTCTATAATTTCACAATATTAATGACGAATAGAATGTTGGGCAACAGCCTGTTTTCGTTACATGCGAAGTAGCATAAAAAGCCTTGTAAATTGTCAATAAAGGGCAGAGAAGTCATTGGCTTGAAAGCCACATAGACGTATTCCTTGTCTGTGTGATTTCTTTATGCGCGCATATATCTGATTTCTCCACCGAATTAGAACAGAAACTGGCATCCGAGGACGGACTCCATTGTCCACTGCAATTTGACGCCCGCCGTGGGGCCCTGGGTTACGCTTTATCCAGTGTGTCACCGACGAGGATTTCCTGGCTGGACCACACCAGAACCGGAGCCTGATCAACTTCGTAACCGCACAGGTAAGATACCTTTTGATATCTTATCGGTGGCGTGTTCTGGTTTGTGATCCTACCCCGGGAAACCCCAGTGTGACACTTGGGAAAAGCATCAAAAGTGGGGTTTCATTTAACTTTGCCCAGGTGCCGTTATACTGACCCACGACCGCATGCCAGTTGTCTGCTTGTTTGTACGTACTTCTTTTTATTGACAGCATTTTTCCTGATAGAATTTATATTTTGGTTGTTAATCAGAGAGATTATCGTGGACCTGTGGTAACAAGTGGGGTGTACCTGGTTAGCTATCTCCAGACAGTAACAGGTGATGTGATGCAATAGGTGCATACCTGGTATTAGGACTTTCCTAACAGTAACAGGTGAACACAAGCTTGGTGGTAGGACGCGATATATCTCTGATTGAAGTATAGTTTGATTGACAGTCAGAGGAGTTTTTTGTGGGTAGTGGGATAGATGATGCATTAGGCATATCTATTAGGAACTCACAAGAATATATATATCTAGTAGGAACAGGTGACGCGGTAAAGGAAGCACCTGTAGGATATATATGCTGTGGTAGAGAGGTGCTAGCTACACCTTTTCTTGCAGGGTCCTATATTTGGAATATAGGGGAGGACGAGACGCTTTATTGTCGTGGTAAATAAGCCATGATAGATATAGGTCTATCCTCATTTCTGACTGTTGATAAACTACGTGAATTGAAGGGTGACCAGGAAAACAAAGCTAACAATCGAGAATGGGAAATGAACAGAGTAGCCATACTGGTTGGTTGTCACCATGCAAGTTAGTTGAGGAAAGGACAGGCAAAAGTAATGTGACAAACCTAAAGATTTTAGGCAGGATTTGCAATTTAGATAATCCCAGATTACAGGTAGAAGAATGGAAACATGTGTTGAAGAATAAGAAAGGAATGTTGATTGATAATGGTTTATGGAATGTTGCACAGGCTTGGTATAGGGTAGCAAAAGAAATTGAGAACGAAGGGTGGATAGAAACATTAGATAAGAAGAAAGGAAAAACGAGTTACTATTATCTCACTCCAAGTTCTGAGCCTCCTTCCTATAGTAAGGTATCCGAAAAGAAAATAATAACCCCAACCCAAACGACAACTGCCCAAACACAGCCGACAGGTCTCTACCCACCACCTAAAGATCAACATGTCAAAGACTGAGCTCCTACTTATTCCTCCCTCTAATGCCTCCCCACCTCCTGACTTCTCTATCACGGTGGAGGGTATCACCATCTCCCCATCAAACCAAGTTCGCTGTCTTGGAGTTACACTGGACTCTGCTCTTTCCTTCATCCCCCACATCAAGTCTCTTTCCTCCTCCTGCCGATACCAACTGCGTAATATTTCCAGAATTCGGCCATTTCTTACCACTGTCACCACAAAACAACTCATACACGCCCTGGTAATCTCCCGACTCGACTATTGCAATAATCTCTTATCTGGCCTCCCTCTGTCCCGCCTCTCCCCCCTACAATCCATCCTGAACGCCTCCGCCAGGCTAATTCACCTCACCCGCCGCTCTGTCTCTGCCGCTCCCCTCTGCGAGTCCCTTCACTGGCTCCCATCCACTGCAGAATTAAGTTCAAAATCCTTATCCTTACCTACAAAACCCTCACTAACTCAGCGCCCCACTACCTGTCCTCACTAATCACCAAATACACCCCAGCCCGCTCCCTAAGGTCAAACAGTGACCTGCGCCTAGCTTCTCCCCGCATCACCTCTTCCCATGATAGACTGCAGGATTTCTCACGCGCAGCCCCCACTCTCTGGAACGCTCTCCCTCGTGCTGTCAGACTTTCCCCTAACTTCTCTTCCTTCAAACGCTCCCTGAAAACATTCCTATTTAGGGAAGCCTACCACCCAACTCACTGACGCAACCATCAATCACTCTCACCTTACAGTCCTCTCCTCCTGTTTCCAACCCCAACCCTCCTAGATTGTGAGTTCCTACGGGAATAGGGCCCTCATCTCCTCCTGTACTGTTTGTCAAATGTTGTTCAATGTATTGTAACCCTGTCTGTACTGTGCTTATTGTACAGCGCTGCGGAATATGCTGGCGCTTTATAAATAAATAATAATAATAATAATAATACCCTGTTTTATGTATCGATGGGTCGTACTACACCACTCGTCCTGTCATGTCCTCATTAACAACCACAAGCCAGGTACCGACAATATACCCTATAATGATTCATTTGCCCAATTTAAATACCACTTTCCACACGATAGCCCGTACCGGTGACCCGGGTCAACCATGGTTGGGAATGTGGGCACCTTCCTCCGATCATTCTTATGACTCAGTAAATCGTACTGATGATGCCCTAACATCCCACATAGGGTTACCTACAAACACACCCCAGGTCACCCGTAGCCAGCCCACACTTTTTCCACCCCAGCACCAAGATCTTATCACCTTTCCACCCCAGCAGACCGACACCACGTACCCTTTCTACCAAAACACCCATGACATCCCTCCAATTCCCAAAAACAATGTAGCCTGGACACAGCAGCCAACTCCAAGAAAAACGGCAGACACCGTGGAAGGGGAGCCTGGTGGGGAGGGGGGGCGTCCACCAAGAACCTGTTTTACTTGTGGAGAGTCCGGCCATTTCAAACGGGATTGTAAAGCACCCCGCAGACCACGGCCCCCACCCAAAACCCAGATGCCGCCGATGGCCTTTAGCAGGATACTGCCATTGTATCTGATAATATCCCACGACCCACAATCCCTGGCTTAGACCTTTCCACCAAGATGATGTCTGACCATTGAACATATATATATATGTATTTGTGTATATAGTGTGTGTATTTGTTTAAATGGATATATATGTATTTGTGCATATAGTGTATGTATTTGTTTATAAGGATGTATATGTGTATGTGTATCGAGTATGAGTCAATAAAAAGGTATAGATTTAATCGGCGGTTGGACAGGGACGCCTGTTCCGACTCGTATAAATGGATGCAAACAAAATGATGTTTTTTATGAGTGGGATGAAAGTTATTTTAAAGCAGAATCTGATAATCTATAAGATGCGGATGATAGTTTATGAGTCAATGTGAGAAGAGGTTAGGAAAGCCTATCCTAGATATGGCAACTATAGGTTGCTTGCCAGTAGAGAGCATTAAGAAGGACATGTATGTATGTATGTATGTCGGAGATGTAAAGCACGGTATGCCAGAAGCAGAATAGACAGGTGAGACAAGACACCTGCTTTGTTTATGACATGATTCCATGGATGGTTGTTTGCCAAGAGACTATGCGTTGTTAACTGTTGAAGTGTATATGTGAAGTGCAAGACGTACGTATGCGGAATTATTATACTTGTAGATAGAATTGTTTGTGTATATTAATGGAATACCGCCCTATTGGTTTATTATTTTAATTAAAAATAGTTTTATACGAAACATTCTCGGGAGAGAGAGGCTCCGTATTCTATCAGTATTGCTCTGCAGGACAGAGTGCTATGGAGCCGGGTAGAATTAAGTGTTAAGGGTTAAGAAAAAAAGTGGGCTTTAAAATATGCCGTGTTATTTTTTTTATGTGGAAAAAGAAAAAAGAAGGGAAGCGGGACGCAGACAAGAAAGTAAAACTAGAAAGATTAAATTGGTTCCTCTTGTTTCCTATGACTGTGCAGATCAGACATTTTAACCCTGCTGAGAGGAAAAAAAAAAAAAAAGATTTTTGCATATTCAACTCTATACAGTTTAAACGTGGAGCAGGTTTTTCCCTGCCGCAGTAGCTTATTTTAGTTTAGAATAGATATGGTGTACTGTCCGTATCAGAAGTTTGCAGGTTTTTGTTTCCTAGATAATTTAGAGGATTTTCTAGTTGATGACGACCCCACAGACGGAGTGTGACCGTGTGACAAGTGTGACAAGATAAAGCTACTAATGCCAGGAAAGTTTTAACCTCCAATTCTCTACCAACTAAGAATATTAGTTACAACAGTCTAGTGATGCCTGCTGATTTAGTATTAATTAGCGTAAAACAGAAAGGCGTCAGCAGCCCCGAGTATTGGCACCACATGACGTTTCTGCCTACCGTCAACAAACCCCAGCGCACCTAGCTGTCTTCCGCGACTCTGCTGCGCCAGCGATATTCCCTCCTGCACCCTGATACTGTCACTCTCACCTGATATCTGAGTCTTAAACCCGCTACTCTCTTTCCTTTTCCTGAGGGGCGTGATTCCGGTTGTGATTCTAATTCTGGTATGCTGTTAACTATGAGGGATTCAATTCTGTTCAACTTCCCCCCCTCGCCCCCACCCTTTCTGCCAGAAGAAGGAAAAGAAACAAAACAAGCGCAACTACACACACTCACACAGGTTGCAGCGATAAAAGTAAATGCACATGAAAAGTTTAGTACACCAGAAGCTGATATTAAATCATTTAGCAGACACAGGAAAAGGAACTCGAGCAGCTAGTCACACTACTAGTAATCCAGAACTAAGAAATAAAGTGTGCTTACCTAAGGCACTCTATCTGGCTGTAGTACAATAGGCACATGGGCCCTTACACCTCTCAAATACAATGATGAATGCTCTCATCGGTCTACACAATCTGTCACCTTTCAGAATACTGTTTCCCTTAACAATTGCAATTACAGTCTGACAGCCTAGTAACGAATGTCACAAGTGTTTCAAAAATATTAACTGATATCTATGGTCAGGTGTTCTCTTGCATTCCAGACCCTGAGAGTATCAACGACACTCATCAACTGGTCCTGGGAGACTGGGTACTAGTGAAGAAGTTTCTTCGAAAGAATCCACTTGAGCCCAGATACGACGGTCCCTTCCAGGTCCTCCTCACAACTGCAACTTCAGTAAAATTGGAAGGAAAAGCCACCTGGATCCACGCCTCCCACTGTAAAAAGACCTGTACACCAGAAGCGGACCAGACAACAAAACAACCATGATTGTGTATATCCTTCTCATTTGGGGGGTGGGAATCTAGGGGCACAATGTAGCTGTTATACTGGGACAGGCAGCTGATGATATGGTACAAGCAGTTATGAGAGCCCAGGTGGAAGCTGCCCTGGGACAACTGACGGACAATGCCCATGTCATGGGACACGCAAAAGTATGGTCCCATGGTGTAACGGTTAGCACTCTGGACTTTGAATCCAGCAATCCGAGTTCAAATCTTGGTGGGACCTGTAGTGATATTTCTCCCTAAGGTCAAACAGTGACCTGCGCCTAGCTTCTCTCCGCATCACCTCTTCCCATGATAGACTGCAGGATTTCTCACGCGCAGCCCCCACTCTCTGGAACACTCTCCCTCGTACTGTCAGACTTTCCCCTAACTCCTCTTCCTTCAAACGCTCCCTGAAAACATTCCTATTTAGGGAAGCCTACCACCCAACTCACTGACGCAACTGTGGCAGATTAGACCTGTATTTCTATCTATATAAGGGTCTGCCTGTATATATGTGTCTATCTCCTCTCCTCCATATAGAGTTATATTCATATTTGTGTCTGACCATTTGGTAAGTTTATCCCCGTGTTCACAGCTGAAATGCAATCAGAAGGTTTAGCTTTCTCCCTTGGGGGGAGGATATAACACGTAGCTGTAAAAAGGGAATTTCTTTGTGCACTAACATAGAGAGTCACACCTTGGTAGACAGGTCGGCCCCAAGAGAGTTGGACCATATCTTCAAAGACAGGAAGCACATCCTTGATCTCTAAGGGGGGTCTGGAGGGAAGAGGGACGCCTTTAGGCAATTAAAGATTAATTGCCAAGCGTACTGAGCACGAGCGAGAATTGCAGTATGGGAAACGAAGTCCAGGACACTGGGCCATTGGGGGGTGGGGGCTGGAAAGATCAGGAAGTTTATAAATTCGGAACACTGGCCATGTGCTTTGGCTGATCACTTGGGATTCCTTCTAAAGAGGACTGATTTGTCCATGCTCTATCTCCAGATCCCAGGAGGCACCGATGCCAGTTACTGAGTATTCTGTCGTAAGTAAGGCTCTGTGATTAACCCCTTTGTCTTTATATTTTGCTGTGTATTGTATAAATAATTGATTTATTCTAGTTATGATTTTTTATGTAACTAAGCACTGATTTTTCTATCCTAAATAAACAAAAAAGTATTTAAGTTTGACTCTGGCTGATGAAATCCACGCTAACGAAGAGATTGGGAGTATTGCTATTTGCCTTAAGCTCGGTTATATATAAGAAATTGCGTGTTGCGGTCGTCAGGAAACGGCAGGGAATTGTGGGAGTTGTAGTCACTGTCCGAATCTAGGATAGTGTGGCCGCTAAGCCCTGCGTCTCCTGTTGCGACGCGCGTAGTGTCCGTGAGGACTGGTGGCAGCGTTACTAATAGAATAAGAAAGTGAGTTCCAGGATTGTGAGAGACGTAGTTATTATGCGCTTCAGGAGAAGGCTTGTGCTGCGTTGCAATCCTGGGATCAGTATATCGCGCTCTACGTGCCTGTTGTGAGAGGTAGTGTGGCCGGGATGGGTAGAGAAGTGCGCGTAATTATCTGGGTCTAGGATAGATAGATAGTGCGCGGCTTAACCCGGCGTCTTTGCGCAGCAGCGCGCGTAGTTGGGTCGTGACAGCAACCATCAATCACTCTCACCTTACAGTCCTCTCCTCCTGTTTCCAACCCCAACCCTCCCAGATTGTGAGTTCCTACGGGAATAGGGCCCTCATCTCCTCCTGTACTGTTTGTCAAATGTTGTTCAATTTATTGTAACCCTGTCTATACTGTGCTTATTGTACAGCGCTGTGGAATATGCTGGCGCTTTATAAATAAAGAATAATAATAATAATAATAATAATGGATACTACTGCCGCCAAACACAAACTAACCACTTTCTGGTATAATTCATCTAACACTCGCGTGGTTACATACACCTTTAACTATTGTGATATACACCCATGCCCAGGCCCCCGCTTGCAATGTATCTGGAGAAATGGGATTCCACATGATTATGACATATATATGTGCGTTACCAATTACTATTGGGGACAGGAATGCGGTAGTTGGGCATCAGTGGGATGGAATACTGGGTACTGGGGTTCCCTGGAGACACAAACCACAAAGTGCCCTAGACGAGAAAGATAACAAAGGTAAATCACTTCTCGCTCGTATGACACTGACAATGGCCCCAAACACCTGCCCCAAGTACGAATTACAGGAATCAGATGATGATGGGGAAGTGCGGTTTAGAACAGGGGCAACAGCACTGAAACTAATTCTAACCCTAGAAAATCCTGGACCCGGGGATTCAGGTATCTATGTTCTGGGTTTGCGGGTAAAGTGGGGTTCAGAGAATCCTCAGACCCTGGGAAAATTCCGCCTACGAGATATGTACCTTGCCCCTGACTGGGTCCCTCCGCACCCACAGCCCAAACCCCTTAATCACCACATGATGCGCTCTTTCAATGGTATAGTGGCTATCGCTGATCCCACATTCGAGGATACTATGGCCATTGAAACAGGATACTCAGATATGAATGTTTGGTTGGAATGGATGAAAGATACAGCTCAGTCCCACAACAGAACCAATTGCTATGTGTGTGGTACTGCTAGGCCTCATCTAGGTACAGTACCCCTCAATATCCCAGAGGATGTCGAGGAATGCTTTCTCAGTTTGTTTACCAACACCACTCTAAGTCACGATGCTTGCAAAGAATGGAAGTCCAAATACCCCCTCCAGAAACGAAACCCCAGACTCTCAGAGAGTATCACTATCTACCCTGGGAACTACACCTGTTACTCCTCTTGGGGAACCGGTGGCCGGGTAGTCGGAAACTTCACAGAAGGTTATTGTGTGCAGTACAGCGCTGTGGAGAAGGAGAAGGTGCAAAACCAGGTGATCTCCCTGGGAGATGTCTATTGGATCTGCGGTGACATGCGAGTCCGCTCCCGCTTGGTAGGTGCGTGGGACGGTGAGTGTGCTCTGGCTAAAGCCATCATGCCCCTCCACATCCTGCCCTTTGATGATGACCTGCCAACAGCCCACACCCCCGGACTCACTAGACAAAGGAGAGAGGCGAATTCTGTAGCTGGCAGTTTCGATCCCCATGTCTACCTTGATGTCATAGGAGTCCCAAGGGGGGTGCCTAATGAGTTCAAAGCTAGAAACCAGGTAAAGGCGGGATTTGAATCTTTGATCCCCATGGTAACCATCAACAAGAATGTTGATTGGATTAACTACATCTATTACAACCAACAGAGGTTTGTTAACTATACCCGAGATGCCCTCCAGGGTTTGGCCGACCAGCTAGGCCCAACCTCTGCAATGACCTTCCAGAACCGAATGGCCCTCGATATGCTACTGGCAGAGAGGGGTGGGGTCTGTACGATGCTGAAAGGTACTGGTGGCTCCTGTTGTACCTTTATCCCGGATAACACAGGGCCCACTGGCAAAGTCACTAAAGCCATTAAACGATTGGAAGACCTGTCTGAAGAACTGAAGAAAAACTCTGGTATTACTGATCCATGGGATCAGTATTTTAGTTGGATGGGTGCCTGGCAAAAGATCCTCACACAAATAGGGATAGTTATCCTGGTAATGATGGTTCTGTTGACGGTGATTGGATGTTGTGTTTTACCCTGCATTAAAAAGGTTATCGACAGAACTGTGGAATCCACTACACCTGTACTGTTTAATCAAGTGTGTGGGGACACTGGGGAGAATATTGGCAGTTCCTATACTAGTCTAGAATTTCTGGGGGTTCCTGTGAATAAGAGGTATGACGAACTCCGCCCACCTATAACAAATCATCCACAGAATTATGAGTCCATGCGTCCCCTATCTTGAGACCACTGTCTATGATTTGACTCTAAGCCAAGGTTAGTGACCCATTGCAAGACGAGTTGAAGCTCGACTCTTGACCCACCGGACTACACAGGGGTTTTATTCAATAGGAATTTCTCGTCTCAACCTCCGGCGAAGATTTGGGATGGCTGGCGAGACTATTAGGGGAACGGATGAAGGCACGGCTCGTCTCCAGGGGTACACTTGGGATATGTGCATTTTTAGGGGGGACTGTTGTGGACAGAAATGTATATATTCGCTTTTATAATGTTCAAAGGCTTAGAAAGAGGCCTAGAAAAATGCTAATTTGAGTAGTTTAAATGGTTAATCAGGATTTATGAATCAAATGCATATTATTGTTTAACACGCTATCTTAGCTGATTGTTTTGTACGCACATGTAGTCTCTTTTTCCAAGAATCAAGAAGAGAATGTTTTGAAACATCTTGGAACGTCCTGTAACCAACGTCCTTGACGGCTAAAGGGACGACCGGAGACGCTGTTGTTTATTTTCTTTAACTGTTATTAAACAAGGTCTATAATTTCACAATATTAATGACGAATAGAATGTTGGGCAACAGCCTATTTTCGTTACATGCGAAGTAGCATAAAAAGCCTTGTAAATTGTCAATAAAGGGCAGAGAAGTCATTGGCTTGAAAGCCACATAGACGTATTCCTTGTCTGTGTGATTTCTTTATGCGCGCATATATCTGATTTCTCCACCGAATTAGAACAGAAACTGGCATCCGAGGATGGACTCCATTGTCCACTGCAGTCTATATAGAATTGTCCATCGAACTTACACCCCATCAACCAAAAACTTGATTTAGATTGGAATGCTGTACATTAGAGCGAGTGATATGTAAAACTAATAGTGCCATATATAGGGGAATTGCCAGTGTGCACTCTAAGAGTATTAAGCTAAAAAAATATAACAACTATTTAGTAAGGTGCATGTGTGCTGAGGTTCCAAGGTGAGGAGCAGATGTACATTGGTGCCTGCTAATGGAGCAGGAGAAGTTATTCAAAACTCCGAGAGCTAAGCACTATGTGATGTATTTGTGTGTTGTTTCTTATTAGATAAATCTCCTACATATAAAGGATGAGAACACAATTAGCATGTGTGGTAGAAAAGGACAGTTATGGTAGAAGATAAACATGAATAAAATAAATAAATTGTAACCTGTGTCCTAGTATTGGAGGGTTATGCACTAGAGCGAGTGATATGTAAAGCTAATAGTGCCATATATAGGGGATGAAACTGAAATTACCAGTGTGCAGCCTTAAGAGTATTAAGTGCCGTGCCTATTAGTATTAAGTGCCGTGCTTCTCTTTGAGGAATTGGGATATTTCCTCTAGTGAGTGGAGACGAGCTGCTGATCTAGACCCTGGACTTCTGCATAGGTCCACAATAACATACTGAACTGTTTCATCACCACAATCCCTATCCCACTCACTATCACTGTAGTCAGTGAAATCCATTGGGAAGACATTCTCATAAGAAACCACTAGGTGGCGCCTGACATTCAGACTTTTGTGTACCACCCTCAAGTAAGGCTAAAAAGAAGCGGAGGGGTGGACGGGTGAAAGAAATGGAGGAGGTGTTGGATCCAGAATGCAAATTTTGTGACCCGTTTCGAAGGGAGGTAGAGACCTTGAAAGGGCAACTAGAAGCTGCCACCCAGAGTGAGAAAGAGACTGGCCTGTAATTGCACCGGCTACAGGATCAGCTGCAAGATGGCCAGAGAGAGCTGGATGAGGTGAGACTATCCAGAGATGCTGCGGAGGTGAATGTACAGCGCCTGGAGATGGAAATCACTGGCTTACGGGACTTACTCACAGTTGTTGAGCGAGCCAAGGATAATGCTGCTTGGAAACGAGAAGAGGCCATGGCCATTGGCGTTTTAAAAGTCCAGGCAGCCTTGGGGGAAAAGTGTCTCCTGGAATCACAGATAATGGCCCTGACAGAGACATTATAGAACCATCAAAAGGAGCTGTGAGCTGTCACGGTGGAGAGAGATGGTCGCTGCATGGAAGTGCAAGAACAGGCAGCCATCATAAAACAATTGTCGGCCCAGCTGCAGGCCTGTGAGGACTCTACCCTCAACCTACACACGGACCTCAGTGGTGCTCAGGCGCAGATAGCGGAGCTGGAGCGTGGCTCCTGTGTAATGATCGAGCAGCTGGAGGCTGAGCGGCGAACTGGAGCTGCTCTACACATAGAAATGACAGCTTTTAAAATTCGCCTGGAGAACTGCGAGCAGGAATTAGAGTGGACACGGCCCTCCCGGGATACTATTCAGGCATGGGCCTGGGAGCAGGAGGAGGAATACAGCTGCTCCAGAACCAACTCCAGCTGTACCAACACCAGCTACTAGAAGCAGACGCAGCTCAGAAGGAGAGCCTCGCTCAAACCAAGGCAAGCGAGATGGAGGTGAGCCATCTGACACATCAACTAGGTGTATTGGAGCAGGAGCACCAGGGTACTGTCAGCCACCTGCAGGCTGAGCTCGAAGGGACAGGAGCATAGTGCCAACAGCTCCAAGATGAGTTGTCCCTGGCACAAGCTGCCAGCACCCATGTGCCCACCATGGAGGAGAGCAGCACAACAGGGAGTCAAGGCATTGCCCCTGTTATATTTTGCATAGAGGAACTATTGTACCCAGTGTTGCTGGAGGTGGATGCTGTGCTGGCATCAGAGTGTGCCTTGTCCCCAACGAAGATGGAGACCCCCCAGCACTCCACCCCTATGACCCAAGGTGCTACCAGAGAGGGAACCTCTTCTTACCTGCCCAGAAGACCAGCAGTGAGTGACTACCCTGAGAGACTACCAAGGTCCTGGTCCCAGGAAGAATTGCGCCCTTTTTGGATTGTGGGGGTTGCCGTGGGCTGGGCCCCTGCTAAATGTTCGGGAGGGGGGCATCACCCGAAGGAGAGACTGGGGACTGTGACTGCTGACTGTGTCTTGGTCCTGGGTCTGCAGAGGTGCCCTGGAGACAGAAAGATGTTTCGGGGAATTCCAGTGTGCCCGCGAGCAAACGTTTTGTGTCTGTGGACTGTGGTGGCCTGTTGCCTGGCAGACACTACTGCGGTGAGTCCTTGGGAGCACTGGACAAGAGGGTTGACTTGCCTCTTACCCTGGGACTATGGACCCACACCCAGGCATGCCCTGTGGCGACCGTCAGACCCCGCTGACTTTGCTTATGTGCCCGCAACCTGGAACTTTGAAGATGGCGCAGAAAAAGGACAAAGTGAGAGGTCTCATCAGTGGCAAGCGATCCGTTTGGTTTCTAAGCTTTCCCTGCGTTCTGGAAGGGGGGACATATGTCATGGAACTGACGTAGCGCCCCACGCTTCAAACCCCAAGAGACTTTATGTTCATTTATAGCGTGTGATTTTAAATATATTTTACATCGTTTGGTTTTAGTTTAAATTAGTTTAGTGTAAATGGCGTAGCTTTAGTTTTAAATATACTTATATTCCTGTAGGTAAATGTGTTTTTGTGTAGCCATTAAACAAGCTTTACAACTGTGTAATTTATGCAATAGGGCTTTTCCCCTTATCTGGCTGCATGTTTGATTCAAGAACTCTGGGATAGTGTTTGTCTTTAATCTGAGGTGTTAGAACAATAGATTATGTAAATGTTGTGTGAGCTAAAGGCTAAAGAATGTTTATTGTAAATGTAGCGCTCACTCCCGGAGGAGCCGCTGAAAATGAACCACGGGTCAGTCTCCCCGCACTAGGGAATAAATATACTCCAACACCGCTGTGAGTTTTTATCATTTAAATAGTTTACTAAAATAATAAGCAGATGTTGAGACACGGTATTCACAGATATTATTACAGTACTTTCGTATTGCGGTAAAACGCGTAGCGGAAAAGAAACGAAACACGAGGCTTCGTATTTCGGAAGAATAAAATATTCGCAACCGAACAGAAAAGAAATGCAGTTGCACGAATATTCGAAAAAGGGACACGTAGCGGAACCCAAGAATACAATCTCTTCGTATTACGATAAACGCGTAGCGGAAAAGAGAAAAATATATTCGGAACGTATCTTTAACCCCTGTTCCGATTCGTAACAAAAGTGAGTCCTGCACAGGTTAAGTCCCGGAATGTAAAAGGTGTGTATGTGTGTGTATGGTACCCGGGTACTGTTCAACTGGCCAGTGAATTCACTTAAGGAATGTCTTTGACTAGTCAAGTTGGGGCCCTGTGGACTTTAAAGAGAAAACAGCAGCGTGTCCTTTAATCACAAAACAGCCTTGGAGGCCTCTCACCCATCCGACGATTGCTTTAGGCTCCGCTGACCCAGGACGTCTCTCCGCTCGATTTTGACTGGGGATACTAGCGGCCGGATCCGTTGTCTGACTTTATGCAGCTTGTCCAGCTCACCGCCTGCTCTCCGTACCCGATCAACTCGCGGTGACTCCTCACTCGAGGTCTTCGGTTCCTCCGGTCTGCAGCAATTCCTGGATTCTGGCAAGTCTCCTTCTCCTCAGGTTGAGTGACCCAATAAGGACTGACAGGTCTCACTCGGGCTCTGGCCTAGGCCCTCTCGCGATGTCTTCAGTGCGTCTGCTTTCTCTCGTTCCCTGGCGCGCTCTCGCGCGTTCTCCACGAGGTGGAGGATGTAAGTGTCCAGTCCCCACCCACTTCCTGTCTCCTTGCCAAGCATGCCGGGAAATGTAGTCCCAATGTCCAGTGTCTCTAATCGCGACTGTCTCCATCTTGTGGCCAAAAATAGGTAATGCCACAACAAGATTTTAACACAGCGCTACATAAATATCTAACTGACAATGTAATTAGAGACTTTAGGTACATGTTCACCATTTGGTATGCAAATTATAACTGAAGAGGACCTGAAGGAAACCTGCAGTGGTCTTGGAACACACCAATCAGAACTGTTGGGATGGGTGGGAAGTTTGAATGTGCATTGCTGTATTTTGTATAAATTTCCGGTGAAATCTTCCATAAAGAGAGAATCCTGTTGGAACATACAGCTCGTCTGGTGTCTCCTTCAACTACACTACACTACACTCAACCTCAGAAGGCACAGAGCGGCCTTCTGGAAATGCAAAGAGGCTCCAAGGCAGAGTTTCAGATCAAGCAGATCTGGAGCTGCAGATCAGGCTGCTCAAGGCACTGAGCTCCAAGCAACTCAGAGGCCGGCTGATCTTGGAAAGGGGGTATCTGGAGAGTCAGGGACAGGCGGAAGAGAACGGTTCCGTCACAAGCCATCACTGGCATTCCCTTTCTGGTGCGTCGGCATGGAGCCGTCACTGGCGTTCCCTTTCTGGTGCTAGCGTCGGCATGGAGCCGTCACTGGCATTCCCTTTCTGGTGCTAGCCTTGGCATAGAGCCGTCCCTGGCATTCCCTTTCTGGTTCTAGCGTCAGCATGGAGCAGTCACTGGCATTCCCTTTCTGGTGCTAGCGTCGGCATGGAGCCATCACTGGCATTCCCTTTCTGGTGCGTCGGCATGGAGCCGTCACTGGCATTCCCTTTCTGGTGCTAGCATCAGCATGGAGCCTTCACTGGCATTCCCTTTCTGGTGCTAGCGTTGGCATGGAGCCTTCACTGGCATTCCCTTTCTGGTGCTAGCGTCAGCATGGAGCAGTCACTGGCATTCCCTTTCTGGTGCTAGCGTCGGCATGGAGCCATCACTGGCATTCCCTTTCTGGTGCTAGCGTTGGCATGGAGCCATCACTGGCATTCCCTTTCTGGTGCTAGCGTTGGCATGGAGCCTTCACTGGCATTCCCTTTCTGGTGCTAGCGTCAGCATGGAGCAGTCACTGGCATTCCCTTTCTGGTGCTAGCGTCGACATGGAGCCGTCACTGGCATTCCCTTTCTGGTTCTAGCGTCGACATGGAGCCGTCACTGGCATTCCCATTCTGATGCGAGCATCGGCATGTAGCCATCACTGGCATTCCCTTTCTGGTGCTAGCGTCGGCATGGAGCTGTCACTGGCGTTCCCTTTCTGGTGTTAGCGTCGGCATGGAGCCGTCACTGGCGTTCCCTTTCTGGTTCTAGCGTCAGCATGGAGCCATCACTAGCATTCCCTTTCTGGTGCTAGCGTCGGTATGGAGCAGTCACTGGCATTCCCTTTCTGGTGCTAGTGTCGGCATGGAGCCGTCACTGGCATTCCCTTACTGGTGCTAGCGTCAGCATGGAGCCATCACTGGCATTCCCTTTCTGGTGCTAGCATCAGCATGGAGCCATCACTCGCATTCCCTTTCTGGTGCTAGCATCGGCATGGAGCCGTCACTGGCATTCCCTTTCTGGTGCTAGTGTCGGCATGGAGCCTTCACTGGCATTCCCTTTCTGGTGCTAGCGCGGCATGGAGCCATCACTGGCATTCCCTTTCTGGTGCTAGCATTGGCATGGAACCGTCACTTGCATTCCCTTTCTGGTGCGAGCATCAGCATGGAGCCTTCACTGGCATTCCCTTTCTGGTGCTAGCGTTGGCATGGAGCCATCACTGGCATTCCCTTTCTGGTGCTAGCGTCAGCATGGAGCAGTCACTGGCATTCCCTTTCTGGTGCTAGCGTCGGCATGGAGCCATCACTGGCATTCCCTTTCTGGTGCTAGCGTTGGCATGGAGCCATCACTGGCATTCCCTTTCTGGTGCTAGTGTCGACATGGAGCCGTCACTGGCATTCCCTTTCTGGTTCTAGCGTCGACATGGAGCCGTCACTGGCATTACCATTCTGATGCTGGCATCGGCATGTAGCCATCACTGGCATTCCCTTTCTGGTGCTAGCGTCGGCATGGAGCTGTCACTGGCGTTCCCTTTCTGGTGTTAACGTCGGCATGGAGCCGTCACTGGCGTTCCCTTTCTGGTTCTAGCGTCAGCATGGAGCCATCACTAGCATTCCCTTTCTGGTGCTAGCGTCGGTATGGAGCAGTCACTGGCATTCCCTTTCTGGTGCTAGTGTCGGCATGGAGCCGTCACTGGCATTCCCTTACTGGTGCTAGCGTCAGCATGGAGCCATCACTGGCATTCCCTTTCTGGTGCTAGCGTCAGCATGGAGCCATCACTCGCATTCCCTTTCTGGTGCTAGCATCGGCATGGAGCCGTCACTGGCATTCCCTTTCTGGTGCTAGTGTCGGCATGGAGCCTTCACTGGCATTCCCTTTCTGGTGCTAGCGTCAGCATGGAGCAGTCACTGGCAGTCCCTTTCTGGTGCTAGTGTCGGCATGGAGCTGTCACTGGCATTCCCTTTCTGGTGCTAGCGTCGGCATGGAGCCTTCACTGGCATTCCCTTTCTGGTGCTAGCGTCGGCATTGAGCCGTCACTCGCATTCCCTTTCTGGTGCTAGCATTGGCATGGAGCCGTCACTGGCATTCCCTTTCTGGTGCTAGCTGTCACGTTCCCACGTTCCAACCCTGTCTCCCTGCCCTCTGTATTCCTTATGTCTGTGTTTCCATGTGTTGCCCTGTGCTGCTTTCCCTGACATGCAGCTCAGGGGTTAAGTTCATGGCTCGTTGAGCTTCTGTTGGTGATTATGGGCTGATTACTCCCCTATATAAAGCCATGGGCCCATATCACCATGCTCTTGCATCGTGGTTCACTTCAGCCACAGATTTGTTCCTGAGAGCTCCCTGTTTTCCATCCTAGTTCTATCTCAGTGTTTCCCCCTTGTCTGAGTTCTAGGTTTCTGATTGACTTCCTGGTATTGACCCTCTGGCCTGGCTGACGGATTTTCTCTGGTGCTATATCCCCGCTTTGGCTCAAGGTATACGTTTTGGTTTTGACCCCTGGCTTATTTATTGACCACTCTTCTGGATATCCCTAGCTGTCCTGTGCTTATCGTATTATATGTTGTGTGTCCCTGTAGACCACGGCTTTAGTATATTGAAGTCCTGCCCTGCAAGTTGTTGAGTATATTCTCCTTCAGGTGTCTGTGTTTTCCCAGGACTCTGCACGGCTACAAGGTAACCTTTTTCTATTAGTGCAGATTCGGCCACTCTAAGGACCGATCTATCAGTATAGGGCTCCTTTGGTATTTAGCCGTGCAGAGGTCCCCAGTGTCTACTGTGGTTTATTTACTTTTCCTGATCGTTGTGTCACGCATCTCTGCATATAGAGGCTTTTCCTCTTACCTGGGCCCTACTTGGCACATGCCAGGTACCGCCATTGTGGCTGATCGTGACACTAGCATCGGCATGGAGCCGTCACTGGCATTCCCTTTCTGGTTTTAGCGTCAGCATGGAGCCGTCACTAGCATTCCCTTTCTGGTGCTAGCGTCGGCATGGAGCAGTCACTTGCGTTCCCTTTCTGGTTCTAGCGTCGGCATGGAGCTGTCACTGGCATTCCCTTTCTGGTGCTAGCGTCGGCATTGAGCCGTCACTGGCGTTCCCTTTCTGGTGCTAGCGTCGGCATGGAGCCGTCACTGGCATGGCATTCCCTTTCTGGTGCTAGCGTCGGCATGGAGCCGCCACTGGCGTTCCCTTTCTGGTGCTAGCATCAGCATGGAGCAGTCACTGGCATTCCCTTTCTGGTTCTAGCGTCGGCATGGAGCCGTCACTGGCATTCCCATTCTGATGCTAGCATCGGCATGTAGTCGTCACTGGCGTTCCCTTTCTGGTGCTAGCGTCGGCATGTAGCCGTCACTGGTGTTCCCTTTCTGGTGCTAGCGTCGGCATGGAGCCGTTACTGGCGTTCCCTTTCTGGTTCTAGCGTCAGCATGGAGCAGTCACTAGCATTCCCTTTCTGGTGCTAGCGTCGGTATGGAGCAGTCACTGACATTTCCTTTCTGGTGCTAGCGTCGGCATGGAGCCGTCACTGGCATGGTATTCCCTTTCTGGTGCTAGCGTCAGCATGGAGCCGTCACTGGCATGGCATTCCCTTTCTGGTGCTAGCGTCTGCATGGAGCAGTCACTTGCGTTCCATTTCTGGTTCTAGCGTCGGCATGGAGCCGTCACTGGCATTCCCTTTCTGGTGCTAGCGTCAGCATGGAGCAGTCACTGGCATTCCCTTTCTGGTGCTAGCGTCAGCATGGAGCCATCACTGGCATTCCCTTTCTGGTGCTAGCGTTGGCATGGAGCCATCACTGGCATTCCCTTTCTGGTGCTAGTGTCGACATGGAGCCGTCACTGGCATTCCCTTTCTGGTTCTAGCGTCGACATGGAGCCGTCACTGGCATTACCATTCTGATGCTAGCATCGGCATGTAGCCATCACTGGCATTCCCTTTCTGGTGCTAGTGTCGGCATGGAGCCTTCACTGGCATTCCCTTTCTGGTGCTAGCGTCGGCATGGAGCCTTCACTGGCATTCCCTTTCTGGTGCTAGCGTCAGCATGGAGCAGTCACTGGCAGTCCCTTTCTGGTGCTAGCGTCGGCATGGAGCTGTCACTGGCATTCCCTTTCTGGTGCTAGCGTCGGCATGGAGCCTTCACTGGCATTCCCTTTCTGGTGCTAGCGTCGGCATTGAGCCGTCACTCGCATTCCCTTTCTGGTGCTAGCATCGGCATGGAGCCGTCACTGGCATTCCCTTTCTGGTGCTAGCTGTCACGTTCCCACGTTCCAACCCTGTCTCCCTGCCCTCTGTATTCCTTATGTCTGTGTTTCCATGTGTTGCCCTGTGCTGCTTTCCCTGACATGCAGCTCAGGGGTTAAGTTCATGGCTCGTTGAGCTTCTGTTGGTGATTATGGGCTGATTACTCCCCTATATAAAGCCATGGGCCCATATCACCATGCTCTTGCATCGTGGTTCACTTCAGCCACAGATTTGTTCCTGAGAGCTCCCTGTTTTCCATCCTAGTTCTATCTCAGTGTTTCCCCCTTGTCTGAGTTCTAGGTTTCTGATTGACTTCCTGGTATTGACCCTCTGGCCTGGCTGACGGATTTTCTCTGGTGCTATATCCCCGCTTTGGCTCAAGGTATACGTTTTGGTTTTGACCCCTGGCTTATTCATTGACCACTCTTCTGGATATCCCTAGCTGTCCTGTGCTTATCGTATTATATGTTGTATGTCCCTGTAGACCACGGCTTTAGTATATTGAAGTCCTGCCCTGCAAGTTGTTGAGTATATTCTCCTTCAGGTGTCTGTGTTTTCCCAGGACTCTGCACGGCTACAAGGTAACCTTTTTCTATTAGTGCAGATTCGGCCACTCTAAGGACCGATCTATCAGTATAGGGCTCCTTTGGTATTTAGCCGTGCAGAGGTCCCCAGTGTCTACTGTGGTTTATTTACTTTTCCTGATCGTTGTGTCACGCATCTCTGCATATAGAGGCTTTTCCTCTTACCTGGGCCCTACTTGGCACATGCCAGGTACCGCCATTGTGGCTGATCGTGACACTAGCATCGGCATGGAGCCGTCACTGGCATTCCCTTTCTGGTTCTAGCGTCAGCATGGAGCCGTCACTAGCATTCCCTTTCTGGTGCTAGCGTCGGCATGGAGCAGTCACTTGCGTTCCCTTTCTGGTTCTAGCGTCGGCATGGAGCTGTCACTGGCATTCCCTTTCTGGTGCTAGCGTCGGCATGGAGCCGTCACTGGCATGGCATTCCCTTTCTGGTGCTAGCGTCGGCATGGAGCTGCCACTGGCGTTCCCTTTCTGGTGCTAGCATCAGCATGGAGCAGTCACTGGCATTCCCTTTCTGGTGCTAGCGTCGGCATGGAGCCGTCACTGGCGTTCCCTATCTGGTTCTAGCGTCGGCATGGAGCCGTCACTGGCATTCCCATTCTGATGCTAGCATCGGCATGTAGTCGTCACTGGCGTCCCCTTTCTGGTGCTAGCGTCGGCATGTAGCCGTCACTGGTGTTCCCTTTCTGGTGCTAGCGTCGGCATGGAGCCGTTACTGGCGTTCCCTTTCTGGTTCTAGCGTCAGCATGGAGCCGTCACTAGCATTCCCTTTCTGGTGCTAGCGTCGGTATGGAGCAGTCACTGGCATTTCCTTTCTGGTGCTAGCGTCGGCATGGAGCCGTCACTGGCATGGTATTCCCTTTCTGGTGCTAGCGTCAGCATGGAGCCGTCACTGGCATGGCATTCCCTTTCTGGTGCTAGCGTCGGCATGGAGCAGTCACTTGCGTTCCCTTTCTGGTTCTAGCGTCGGCATGGAGCCGTCACTGGCATTCCCTTTCTGGTTCTAGCGTCGGCATGGAGCCGTCACTAGCATTCCTTTTCTGGTGCTGGCATCGGCATGGAGCCATCACTGGCATTCCCTTTCTGGTTCTAGCGTCGGCATGGAGCGTCACTGGCATTCCCTTTCTGGTGCTAGCGTCATCATGGAGCCGTCACTGGCGTTCCCTTTCTTGTTCTAGCGTCGGCATGGAGCCGTCACTGGCATTCCCTTTCTGGTGCTAGCGTCGGCATGGAGCCGTCACTGGCATTCCCTTTCTGGTGCTAGCGTCGGAATGGAGCCGTCACTTACGAAGTGTAATCACCAGCTGAGGAAGCCATCCTGGCGAAACGCGTCCTGGTAGATATGTTCTGTCTGTTTTAAACAAATAAATGTTTTTATTTTGATTCAACTGCTGTCTGCCTTTATGATCCTGGAAAGGAGGTTTGGGGAACACCTGTATGATTCCCTGTGCGAATTGTGACGGAGCCAATAGAGGCTCAATCGTCTGTGAGTTTGAATTTGTCTCTTTTCTTAACCACGATTTCATTTGTGATTTATTGCACTATGAGGTGCCTTCTTTTGGTCTTGTCAATTTTTTGCAGTATTATTCTTTTGGCAACACTGGAGAAGTGGATCGAAGGGTCTATGAGCACCTGGTATATATCCCTGTCCGCTATATTCCTGAGAGCTGGCTGTAGGCTCCCCAGAATGTGAGTTAAATATGAATATAAGTTACTCTCATCGGGTGCTGTTGTACTGCGCAATTTTGGTCCTCTCTCTGTTTTCTCCTGCAGTGTATGCCTTATCATCTGCATTTTAAAGAAGATTAACTCCTGAAGATAAGGACTACTGTTTATGGACATATAGTGTGTCTATCCCACTTTCTTATGGACCCAGGTCTTTAAGCGCTGTGTTGTATATTGCTCTCTGGGTCCACCCCCCCGTAGTTGGGGCTGAGACCTGTTTCGACGCCCCTTCTTTTTTCTTTCTTTCATGGGACACTCGGTAGTAACCTGGGTGAGCTGGCAACCATGGCTCTGGCCATCCTCTTGGCCCCAGGCCTCTCCACCCTGTGGCTTCTTCCACAGCCCCTGGTCTCCATTTGGGTTGCCAGGGTGAGCCAGGAATGCACTAATTATTTGGGAAGTCCCTCCCCTTTTCACCGCCCATTTTTTTCTTCTTCCTTCCTCCTGGATTGGCCCTCCCAGCTTGTTTTGCTCGCCCTCCCACTCCTCCTTTTTCTTGATGTGTTTCTTTGTGATAGATTTCTGCTGGCCCTGTGCGGCCAATATTTTTTATTCTTTCTTGCATGATTGTCTTGCTGACATTTTCCAAAATAAAAATTAGACATTTAAAAAAAGAAGTTTTTTTTCTGTCAAAATACTTTATTAGCTGATAGCTGCAAAGAACAAAGACTAAGTAGAGAAAAGAATAGCATAATCCTCGCCTCCGTGTCTTGTGGCATATTTAAATTTTTTTTTTTTTTTTAGTGACGAGGGGAGTACTCCCATACCACGCATATATTAAAACATATATTACAATGTTATGTGTATAATATATATAGACAGCAAGAATCTGGATGCACTCCGGGACTTTGATTAAAAATAAAGAAGTTTATTGAAAAATCAAGTTTAAAATGCCGACATTTCGACCCCATACCGGGCCTTCATCAAGGGTGACATGTACACAAATTACACACATATAAATAGTGTAACACACAAGCCACTCACGTCTGTCTGTCTGTCTGTCTGTCTGTCTGTCCCTATTATCATGACGGGGAATCATAATTATAATAAAGACACAGGCGAGTATTATGCTAATTAGGATTCCCCGTCATGATAATAGGGGAATCTGGGAATACGTACGTACGTACGTATTCCCAGATTCCCCTATTATCATGACGGGGAATCCTAATTAGCATAATACTCGCCTGTGTCTTTATTATAATTATGATTCCCCGTCATGATAATAGGGGAATCTGGGAATTATACCACAAGACACGGAGGCTCTTATTATGCGAGTTCAAAGCTTAAGTAACTAGTGATAGTGACATGTGACACACTGGTTTAAAATAACACTCCCTAAAGGTGGATTCTCTGGACCAGTCTGCTGTTTTAAGATGTCTACAAGACGACATCCACGGAAGATAAAACCTCGGAAGCAGAAGCATTCCAGGATAAATGAGCTCCGAACACCAGCTCCTGACATGATCCATTTAACCTACCCAGCGAGTGTGGTGGTGTCATGGAGCTGATGTAACGCTCCATGCTTCAAACCCCAAGAGACTTTATGTTCAATTGTATCGTGTGATTTTTAAATATATTTTACATCGTTCGGTTTTAGTTTAAATTAGTTTAGTGTAAAATGGCGTAACTTTAGATTTAAATATACTTATATTCCTGTAGGTAAATGTGTTTTTGTATAGCCAGTAAACAAGCTTTACTGCTGTGTAATTTATGCAACAGGGCTTTTCCCCTTATCTGGCTGCATATTTGATTCAAGAAGTCTGTGATAGTGTTTGTCTTTAATCTGATGTGTTAGAACAATAGATTATGCAAATGTTGTGTGAGCTAAAGGCTAAAGAATGTTTATTGTAAATACCTATCTGACATAATGTTATTAACATTTTAGTAGGACGATGTGCGTCATTTATGGAAATTATGGCTGTTGGATTTCAGCATAAATGGTGGTGTTTTTGTTCATTAAAGGTCAGAACTCTCAGAGACTGAGACAGAGAGAATTCTGTTTTAAAGCATACAGCCGCGTCTGGTGTTTTATTTCAGCGACGCTACACTATACACTCAACCTCAGAAGGCACCGAGCGGCCTTCTGGAAATTCCTAACGGCTCCAGGGCAGAGGAACAGAAGCAGACGGGTCAAGCTGCTCGAGGCGCTGAGGACAGCGCTCCCAGTAGCCGTGCTGACCGCAACGAAGGGGTGTCTGGAGAGTCAGGACAGACGGAAGAGAACAGTTCCGTCACAGGTGGAAGTTACAGAATTGTATGGTTTGCGTAAGGATATGAATAACCGTTGGGATTGGAGTGACCTGTTAGGGGCAGAAACTCTTCCATATTCTTTAAAACAATTACTGGGTAAAGGACAGGACGCTGTGACAAACTGGATAGAAGACCTCTGACAATGAAGTCTTTGTCCTATAGGAAAATTAAACATTTCACCCTGTGTCGGGTAAAACTCCTTCCCGTTAAGTTTAGGGATCGAATGTGTGAGACTCTATTGCAGGAAATCAAGTAAAGTAAAATGGCCAATTTCACAGAAATCAGTTTAATAGACAGAGTTTCATTCTCGGCCACTTATCCAGAAAATTAACTAGAATGACATCCCAGATGTTAGAATAACAGAAACAATGGGTTGTTACACTGTATACCCTTCAATAACCTACATGTAATGGGGTGCTTCCCGGCAGGAATACCAATGAAAACCCTGATGTGAAGCAGGTATCGCCGATCTGAGGTTATTAATCGTACGATACGCTTTACCATCCCCAAATATATGTGTGAAGAAACTAAACAAGTTACTCAAGGAACTGATATAGGATCAACTTGATGTTCCATGCACCAAGAAACCCATGATTTCCATGCGGTACCATATCTCCTCCTAGTATTATTATTATTATTATTCTTTATTTATAAAGCGCCAGCATATTCTGCAGCGCTGTACAATAAGCACAGTATAGACAGGGTTACAATACATTGAACAACATTTGACAAACAGTACAGGAGGAGATGAGGGCCCTATTCACGTAGGAACTCACAATCTGGGAGGGTTGGGGTTGGAAAAAGGAGGAGAGGGCTGTAAGGTGAGAGTGATTGATGGTTGCGTCAGTGAGTTGGGTGGTCGGCTTCCCTAAATAGGAATGTTTGAAGGAAGAGAAGTTAAGGGAAAGTCTGACAGTACGAGGGAGAGTGTTCCAGAGAGTGGGGGCTGCGCGTGAGAAATCTTGCAGTCTATCATGGGAAGAGGTGATGCGGGGAGAAGCTAGGCGCAGGTCACTGTTTGACCTAAGGGAGCGGGCTGGGGTGTATTTGGTGATTAGTGAGGACAGGTAGTGGGGAGCTGAGTTAGGGAGGGTTTTGTAGGTAAGGATAAGGATTTTGAACTTAATTCTGCAGTGGATGGGGAGCCAGTGAAGGGACTCGCAGAGGGGAGCGGCAGAGACAGAGCGGCGTGTGAGGTGAATTAGCCTGGCAGAGGCGTTCAGGATGGATTGTAGGGGGGAGAGGCGGGACAGAGGGAGGCCAGATAAGAGATTATTGCAATAGTCGAGTCGGGAGATTACCAGGGCGTGTATGAGTTGTTTTGTGGTGACAGCGGTAAGAAATGGCCGAATTCTGGAAATATTACGCAGTTGGTATCGGCAGGAGGAGGAAAGAGACTTGATGTGGGGGATGAAGGAAAGAGCAGAGTCAAGTGTAACTCCAAGACAGCGAACTTGGTTTGATGGGGAGATTGTGATACCCTCCACCGTGATAGAGGAGTCAGGAGGTGGGGAGGCATTGGAGGGAGGAATAAGTAGGAGTTCAGTCTTTGACATGTTGATCTTTAGGTGGTGGGAGGCCATCCAGGAGGAGATGCCAGATAAACAGTCACTGACTTTTGAAAGGACAGGGGGCGAGAGATCAGGGGTAGAGAGGTAGATCTGAGTGTCATCAGCGTAGAGGTGGTAATTAAAGCCAAAGCTGTTGATTATTATTATTATTATTATTATTATTAATTTATAAAGCGCCAGCATATTCCGCAGCGCTGTACAATAAGCACAGTACAGACAGGGTTACAATACATTGAACAACATTTGACAAACAGTACAGGAGGAGATGAGGGCCCTATTCCCGTAGGAACTCACAATCTAGGAGGGTTGGGGTTGGAAACAGGAGGAGAGGACTGTAAGGTGAGAGTGATTGATGGTTGCGTCAGTGAGTTGGGTGGTAGGCTTCCCTAAATAGCAATGTTTTCAGGGAGCGTTTGAAGGAAGAGAAGTTAGGGGAAAGTCTGACAGCACGAGGGAGAGCGTTCCAGAGAGTGGGGGCTGCGCGTGAGAAATCCTGCAGTCTATCATGGGAAGAGGTGATGCGGGGAGAAGCTAGGCGCAGGTCACTGTTTGACCTTAGGGAGCGGGCTGGGGTGTATTTGGTGATTAGTGAGGACAGGTAGTGGGGCGCTGAGTTAGTGAGGGTTTTGTAGGTAAGGATAAGGATTTTGAACTTAATTCTGCAGTGGATGGGGAGCCAGTGAAGGGACTCGCAGAGGGGAGCGGCAGAGACAGAGCGGCGGGTGAGGTGAATTAGCCTGGCGGAGGCGTTCAGGATGGATTGTAGGGGGGAGAGGCGGGACAGAGGGAGGCCAGATAAGAGATTATTGCAATAGTCGAGTCGGGAGATTACCAGGGCGTGTATGAGTTGATGATTTTGCCCAGGGAGGAGGTGTAGATGGAAAAGAGCAGAGGACCAAGGACAGAGCCTTGAGGTACACCAACAGATAGAGGCAATGAGGAGGAGGAGTTACCAGCAAAGGACACACAGAAGGACCTGTTGGATAAATAGGAGTCAACCCAAGCAAGTGCAGTGTCACCGAGACCCAGAGTGTTGAGAGTCTGTAGAAGGAGGGGGTGGTCAACAGTGTCAAAAGCAGCCAAGAGATCAAGCAGGATGAGAATAGAATAGTGGCCGTGTTTTTTAGCAGTTAGGAGGTCGTTGGTGACTTTGGTGAGGGCAGTTTCAGTTGAGTGTAGGGGACGGAAGCCAGATTGCAGGGGGTCAAGTAGGGAATTGGAGGACAGGAAGAGGGAGAGGCGGTTGAAGACTAGTTTTTCTAAGAGCTTTGATGTGAAGGGAAGCAGGGATACAGGGCGGTAGTTGGATGGAGAGTTGGGATCTAGGGATGGTTTCTTTAGTAAAGGGGTAACTAGCGCGTGTTTGAAGGCGGATGGAAAGGAGCCAGTGGAGAGAGATAGGTTGAAGATGTGTGTGAGAGCAGGGGTGAGGGAGGAGGAGAGTGGAGGAATTAGATGTGAGGGCATGGGGTCGAGCGGGCACGTGGTGAGATGTGAGGAGGACAATAAGGAATTGACTTCCTCCTCAGTGGCTGGGAGGAAGCGGCAGAGGGTGGCAGAGGGGACCTGTGGGAGTGGAGGTGGCAGATAACTATCTTGTGTTGGAATGTTGCTTCTGATAGTTAAAGTTTTACTGAGGAAGTAGTCTGCCAGGTCTTGAGTGCTGAAGGCAGCTGTGGGGGGAGGTGCAGGTGGGTAGAGAAGGGTGTTGAAGGTGGACCAGAGCCGTTTAGGGTTGGAGGACAGTGTAGATATAAGAGATGAGAAGAAGGATTGTTTGGCCAAGTGGAGGGCAGAGGTGTATGACCGGAGAATAAACTTGAAGTGAACAAAATCAGCTTCAGAGCGGGATTTCCTCCAGGCACGCTCTGCAGTGCGGGAGCATCTTTGCAGGTAGCGAGTCTGGAGGGTGTGCCAGGGCTGAAGCTGGCAGCGTGGGGCCTTACAGAGTCGAAGAGGAGCAAGAGTGTCTAGAGCAGAGAAAAGCGTAGTGTTGTAGTGATTAGTGGCAGCATCAGGGCAGGTGAAGAATGAGGTATGAGGGAGGTGGTGAAGTAGGTTGGAGAATTGATGGGGATCCACAGCATGTAGATTTCTGCGAGTGTGTGTGCGGGGTGGGGGAGCAGGGTGTTTAGGAAGTCCAGATAGGTTGAAAGAGAGAAGGTGGTGGTCAGAGATGGGGAAAGGGCGACATTTGAACTCAGAAATGGAGCAGAGGTTGGAAAAGACAAGGTCAATAGCGTGACCATCGCGGTGAGTAGGGAGGAGGGAGGATTGTGTGAGTCCAAGGGAGGACGTGAGTGAAAGAAGTTTGGAGGCAGCAGGGGCGGAAGGATCGTCAATGGGAATGTTGAAGTCCCCGAGAATTAGGCATGGAAGATTAGAAGACAGGAAGTGAGAAAGCCAGGTAGCAAAGTGGTCAAAGAACTGGGAGGTTGGTCCCGGTGGGCGGTAGATGACTGCCACCCTGAGAGCCAGAAGAGAGAACAGGCGGATGCAGTGTGTCTCGAAGGAGGAGAAGGAGAGGGATGGGGGTGGAGGGAGATGCTGGTAGGTGCAGGTGGGAGAGAGCAGGAGTCCGACCCCGCCACCATTTCTCTCACCCGGTCTGGGGGTATGGCTCAAGTGTAGACCGCCATGTGAGAGAGCAGCAATGGAGGCCGTGTCAGAGGGAGTTAGCCAGGTTTCAGTTAAAGCTAGGAGGTTGAAGGAGTTTGAAAGGAAGAGGTCATGGATTGCTGTGAGTTTGTTGCACACAGAGCGAGCGTTCCAGAGGGCGCAGGAGAAAGAGGACAGGCGCTGAGGGATTATGGGAATGAGGTTGCTGGGCTTGCAGGGAGGTGATTTATGTGCGATGGAGATAGGATGAGAGGGAAGTATTGCATGTGTTGTGGGACCAGGGTTAGGGGATATGTCACCTGCATAGAGTAACAGCAGGAGGGTGAGAAAGAGAAGGTGGAAATGGGATTTGTGGGAGTGATTGGCAGCACGAGAGTTAGAGGGAGACCATGTTCTGAGGAAACAGAGGAGCTCATGCGAGGCCATCATGTGGGACGGGAGGAGGGAGGGAAAGATGCAGATAGTGTAGGGGTCGGTGGTAGAGGGGCAGGAGTTCCATTTAAGGAGAAAGGTAGAAGTAAAGAGTAGAAGCGTGAGAGAAAGCATGATATAGATGTGTGTTTTACCCGGAGTAAAAAGTGGGCCTTGCAGTTCCTTCCTCCAGTCCCACAACTCCAGGAATCAACTCTGAACGTCCACTTAGAATGCCACTGAATGAACTCCAGGAATCAAATCTGAACATCCACTTAGGATGCCACTGAACTCCAGGAATCAACTCTGAACGTCCACTTAGGATGCCACTTGGGGAGGTCACAAGAGCCAAGGCTCACTAGAGCCAGTCTTAGTGGTTATATAGGGCAGACTGATTGCATTCAGGCAGTTAAAATGTAAACACCTGATGCTGGATGGGCTGTGTCAATAGGGCAGGAGATTCACATGCTAATTAGCAAAGCAAATGGTGGAGAAAAACAAAAATAAATAAAAAAACAGAAAAAGACCAAGGTAACGTTAAAATGTGGGTGCCTGCGAATACTGGGTGATGGGGGTCCTACCAGCAAAAGTATGCAGGGGATCAGTTGAGATGTGGCTGTCTGTGAATAATGGGTGATAATGTCTTACCTGTGGAGAGAGGAGACACAGGAATTAGGGATCGTGATGGTGGATGGCATAGGGGATCTTGGATAAAACTCCAGGAATCAACTCTGAACGTCCACTTAGGATGCCACTTGGGGAGGTCACAAGAGCCAAGGCCTAGTAGAGGGGGCCCAGGAACCCGACAAAAAGGAGGCAGATGCATCCGAAGTGTTAACTGAAGGCCAGTGACCCCTGATATTACACTTAACAGCTTAAAAATGAGTGAAGACTCAAAGAATTCTGAAGCGTTCCCTCCGGATCTCCCAGGGTGGACGATGGGACACGAATTAGCCTGGGAATGTCCACAGTTTCAGGAGGTGCAGGAACCATGGTTGAGACCTCCATAAGGGTGTTATGAGCACTATTGTAGCTAATTGTATTTGTACTAGTCTTATCACTGATGAAATGAGAATGAATAGAGGGAAAGTGTAAAACGTCCCTAGTGTCCCGGTCTGGACCAGAGCATCCGTGGCCAAAGCCATGGATCTGGTCTCCAACAGTGGTATTGTGGTAAAGGAATATTAAGGCGAGAAGCCAACAGATCTATAGCGAAGGGACCCCAGAGGGATGACAAACTGCCAAATACCCTGGCGCCTAATATCCAATTGCTGGAGTCTATCAGATACCTTGAATTCCAGTCCGCCATTACATTGCTGAACCCTGGAATGTATTGGCCTGGACTGAGATACTGTGAGGCAGGCAAAATCCTCAAAAGACTTTGCTGTCTCTGCCAACTGTTTAGACCTGGGGCCACCTATAAGGTTGATATAACGCACAGCGGACAGGTTGTCCATCCTCAGGAGTATGGAACTCATCTGGAAATGCTTAATAAAACGTGAATAGCAAACAATCCTGCAAGGAGTTCTAAACAATTATATAGAATCCTATCTCTGTGGAAACCCAACTGACACCTGTGGAAAGTGATCCGCAGCGTGCCCCAGCCAGATCTGCTGGCGTCTGACTCTATGACCAATTCTGGAGTTGGATGGATGATGGCTTTGCCGTTCCATGACTTTAAATGATTTAGCCACCACTGCATCTCCAATTTCGACTCGTCGTCCAGAGAGATGCAATCTGGATAAAGCCATCCCCTCCGCAGAAATCGTGCTTTCAGACATTGAAGAGCTCGACAATAAAGCGGTCCTGTAAAGACCACTTGTATTGCAGCGGAGAGTAGGCCCAGGAGGTGAGCTAACCATCTCAGAGAGAATTCTTCTGCTGATAGAAGACATCTGATTTCTCTGTGAATCAGCTGAACTTTGGCTGAAGGCAGAGAAAGAGCCATCTCCATCGTAGTTACGGTGACACCTAGAAATTCGAGAGACTGTGTCGTGTTAGGACCGATATTTTGTAGTTTATTGGGATTGTCAGATAAGCGTCTTTTAGGTCTATATTGACCATCCAATCTTGGAGATAAAACTCCTTTTAATGATGGAATGTCTTCCATTTTAAAATGATTGTACACAACGTACTCGTTTAGGTGTTTTTTTCAAATTGATACTGGGGGGAATTCTCCGCCTTGGGATGTTGGTGTGAAATTATACTCACCAAAAATCCTGATCTTCTCGAACCCCTTTAACCACTTTGACGGTGAAATTATGGTCTATCTTGGTACTCTAGTTAAGAGGATTTAAAAGTAGCCTCTTGAGGTGGAATAAGGTTTGACGAGAAACCTATTCGAGAAAACTTTCCTGACATTAGCCTTTATCTTACCTGTGGTCAAGAAGGACCTTGTATATTCGGTCATCTCCTTGAAGATGTCTTCTCCAAATAACTGACCCTCAGCGTTGGGACCAGGCTCATTATTATCATTTATATAGCGCCAACAGTTTATTATGCGCTAAGGTGGCCACTTTAGGGTGGATCCTGAGGAGAATTGAGCGTCTCCTTTTCGCTTGATAAAGCCGTGTTATGTTACCAAAAACACAGACTAATCTCTGTACTCGGCCCCTGTGTTCAAACAGGACTGGTTTTCATTAGTGAGGAGAAACCTCAATCGAATACATAAATTTTACCAATGGACCCACAAAATCACACAATTTATCATGACACCCCTTAAGGTGCCTCTACTCCCCTTTTTCGGGACCAATTTGACTGGTTAAGGATGTGAATAATTTCGGGATCTAACTCGGGGTTACATTAAGCTTATGTGACAAAGTTGGGGCTGGACACTCAGCCCTCAAATTACTTCTGGTTTGTTTATCCATTGACATACGGATATGCTGCTCTATATAACCAGCCACATGCTCTATGTGTGTCCATTCCACTGACCGGGGATGTTTTAATTGCTCTGGTACAAACATTGAATTTCTTACAGCATCTACCGGATCAATAAGTGGTTTTTAGAATCAGTGGAATCAGGTGAGGAAACTGAATGTGAGGCCTCAGGAGAGGAGACCGGATCGTACTCCGGCTCAGAGGAATTCACCTCACAATCTGACATTGCTTCCTCTCTAGAATGTTCTGAGGAGCTGCCGGTATCTTTGCGTCTCTAGCGCGCTTCCTCTTTCTTTGTCAGCCGGAGTTAACTGGCTCCTTTTTTCGTCACAGTGATGTGCTGTGGAATTCATTACAAGTACGGGTAGACGTAGGTTTTATGAGGGATATTTTTTGGGAGTTGCTCTTCTCCCTCATTGAAGTCTCAGGGACCTCATTATCCTGTCAGGAATCACTAGATAAAAATCTATCTGAAGTTGGGGAAATTATAAATGAACGTCTGGCTGAGAGATTCTCTATCACTCTAATCATGGTATGCTCCAAATTTGAGGAAACAGCGGACAGAGCTGCAATAAGGGCGTCTGATTGCTGGATTATTTGTCTGGGCACAGGTAAAAGGGCACCTGGGGTAGCTGGCAGGGTCGGGTTAGACATGTTGTCACTATTTAATTGATTTTTAATTAATGCTCGAAACAAAACTTGCTGTTCGCAAAACGTTACTTTCCTTCGTCTGAGGTAACTAGCCGCGGCGTACTGCGCATGCGCGAGCCACCACGAGCGTTACCTCAGACACTAATGGTGCGAAGCTGCGCCTCTTCCCTTTGACGGAGCTGCGGTGGAGGCGCTGATACACGATAATACCCGCCGGAGAGACAGACTCGTCTCTCCGGAGGAATCACAAAATGGGGAAATGAATAAAAAACAAATAAAGCCGTGAAAATACCAGCCTAAAACAAAAACTGAGAACAAAGTTCCCTTACCAACGAAACACAATATAAAATAAAACCTGCCGCTACACAAGATGTGTGTGTTTGTAATGTGTAGATATTAAATACACAATGTGACAATAAATGTAAAATTACACAATACTGTAAACAATTTTAATATTGAGCTTGCTGCTAATACTCATCTTATCTCGGCGAGCAGCAAAGAAAAGAGGAGGAGCCAAGGGTTACCAGGCAATTTATGGAGCGGACGATTGGACAGCAGGGAGCTGGACTGTACCTGTAAGGATATAGAGTCACCCAGCACGCAGACAAAACCCAGAAAGGCAAGAAACATAGAAACATAGAAACATAGAAAAATGTCGGCAGATAAGAACCTTTCGGCCCATCTAGTCGCCCAATTACATGGATACTTTACCTGGATTTATCTTTTGTTTAGGATAGCCTTATGCCTATCCCATGCTTGCTTAAATTCAATTACTGTTTTGGCCTCTACCACTTCTACTGGAAGACTGTTCCATGTATCCACCACCCTCTCAGTAAAATAATGCTTCCTGATGTTACTTTTAAACCTTTGCCCCTCTAATCTAAGACTATGTCCTCTTGTTTTGCTTCTTTGTTTCCTTTTAAATATACTCCCTTCCTCTACCTTGTGGATTCCCTTTACGTATTTAAATGTTTCTATCATATCTCCTCTGTCTCGTCTTTTTTCCAAGCTGTACATGTTAAGATCATTAAGCCTTTCCTGGTAACTTTTCTCCTTCAAGCCGTACACCATTTTAGTAGCCCTTCTCTGAACTCTCTCTAAGATGTCTATATCCTTCTGGAGATACGGTCTCCAGTACAGCACACAGTACTCCAAGTGAGGTCTCACCAGTGCTCTGTACAGTGGCATGAGCACTTCCCTTTTCCTACTGCTAATACCTCTCCCTACACAACCAAGCATTCTGCCAGCATTTCCTGCTGCTCTATTACATTGACTACTTACCCTTAGATCCTCTGAAATAATAACCCCTAAATCCCTTTCCTCAGATGTTGAGGTTAGGACTGTATCAAATATTCTATATTCAGCCCTTGGGTTTTTACGTCCCAGGTGCATTATCTTGCACTTATCCACATTAAAACTCAATTGCCACAACTCCGACCATTTTTTTAGTTTACCTAAATCATTTGTCATTTGGCTGATCCCTCCAGGAACGTCAACCCTGTTGCAAATCTTTGTGTCATCAGCAAAAAGACATACTTTTCCATTAATACCTTCTGCAATATCACTAATAAAAATATTAAAGAGAATGGGTCCAAGTACTGACCCCTGAGGTACCCCACTGGTAACAAGAAAAAACCCTAAACTGAGAAGCTGGTCCTTAGAATGGCCAGGTACTAATCTAAAATACATAGAAATACAGATCAGGGACAGGAGAGATATCGTAGTAATAACAAGCCAGAGGTCGGTACACGAGATAAACATATGCCAAGGGATAATCACAGAAAACACAGTCAATATACAGTTGTGTTCAAAATTATTCAACCCCCAATGCTGTAAAGGGTTTTAGGGAATTTAGTGACATTTGTAATTGTATTCAGAATGAAATCCTACAAGGACTTTTTAAAGAACCATATGCAACTAAAATGACATCAATTGGTTTTGTAATACAGTAGTAAATGTTTCTTTTGTGAATTCTTCATTGACACAATTATTCAACCCCTTAAAGACTACCACTCTGAAGAACAGAGGTTCATTCAAGTGTTTTCAATCAGGTATTGAAAACACCTGTGGATGTCACGGAGCAGCAATAAAGCATAATAAACACCAATTAGGCCGCTTTAAAATGACTGTGATACTCAGCTCCTTCTAGACATTTACTGGTGTGGTTACAAACATGGTGAAGTCAAGAGAATGGTCCAGGAAGACAAGAGAAGAGGTGATTACTCTTCACAGGAAGGGCAATGGCTATAAGAAGATTGCAAAGACGTTAAACATACCAAGAGAGACCATAGGAAGCATCATTCGCAAATTCAAGGCAAATGGCACTGTTGAAGCGCTACCTGGTCGTGGCAGAAAGAAGATGCTGACTTCGACTGCTGTGCGCTACCTGAAGCGTAGAGTGGAGAAAAGTCGCCGTGTGACTGCTGAGGAACTAAGAAAAGATTTGTCAGATGTGGGTACTGAAGTTTCAGCTCAGACAATACGGCGCACACTGCGTAATGAAGACCTCCATGCCAGAACTCCCAGGCGCACCCCCTTGCTGTCTCCAAAGAATAAGAAAAGTCGACTGCAGTATGCCAAAAGTCATGTGGACAAACCACAGAAGTTTTGGGATAGTGTTCTGTGGACTGATGAAACAAAATTAGAACTGTTTGGGCCCATGGATCAACGCTATGTTTGGAGGAGGAAGAACAAGGCCTATGAAGAAAAGAACACCTTGCCTACTGTGAAGCATGGCGGGGGGGTCAATCATGCTTTGGGGCTGTTTTGCTTCTGCAGGTACAGGGAAGCTTCAGCGTGTGCAAGGTACCATGAATTCTCTTCAGTACCGGGAGATATTGGATGACAATGTGATGCAGTCCGTCACAAACCTGAGGCTTGGGAGACGTTGGACCTTTCAACAGGACAATGATCCCAAGCATACCTCCAAGTCCACTAGAGCATGGTTGCAGATTAAAGGCTGGAACATTTTGGAGTGGCCATCGCAGTCACCTGACTTAAATCCGATTGAGAACCTCTGGTGGGACTTAAATAAAGCAGTTGCAGTGCGCAAGCCTAAGAATGTGACTGAACTGGAGGCTTTTGCCCATGACGAATGGGCAAAGATACCCGTAGATCGCTGCAAGACACTTGTGTCAAGCTATGCATCACGTTTAAAAGCTGTTATAACTGTAAAAGGATGTTGTACTAAGTACTAAGATTGAATGTCACTTGGGGGTTGAATAAAACTGATAATGATGTGAGCACAGAAAAGACATTTGTGCTTATTTCATTATAAATGACTAGGTGTAAAGCCTGCCCAGAGGGCAGTCTATTGATAAGTGTGGTGCGTTGTGCTTGGTTCGGTGCCATTTATTGTGCTGTGTTTGGCTCTGTGCTCGGCTCTGTGCCGTTTATTCTCTTGTGCTCGGCTCTGTGCCGTCTATTGTGCTGTGCTCGGCTCTGTGGAGTTTATTGTGCTCGGCTCTGTGGAGTTTATTGTGCTCGGCTCTGTGGAGTTTATTGTGCTCGGCTCTGTGCCGTTTATTCTGTTGTGCTCGGCTCTGTGGCGTTTATTGTGCTCGGCTCTGTGGTGTTTATTGTGCTTGGCTCTGTGGCGTTTATTCTGTTTTGCTCGGCTCTGTGCTGGGCTCTGCACATCGGCTCTGTGCTCTGCTCCGTGCCGTATATTGTGCTCTGCTTTTTATTGTGCTCTGCGCCGTTTATTGTGTTGTGCTTGGTTCTGTGCTTGGCGCCGTTTATTGTGCTGTGATTGGCTGTGCCGTTTATTGTGCTGCGCTCTGTGCCGTATATTGTGCTGTGCTCGGCGCTGTGTCGTTTATTGTGCTTGGTTCTGTGGCGTCTATTGTGCTGTGCTTGGCTCTGTGGCGTTTATTGTGCTCGGCTCTGTGGCGTTTATTGTGCTCGGCTCTGTGGCGTTTATTGTGCTCGGCTCTGTGTCGTTTATTGTGCTTGGTTCTGTGGCGTCTATTGTGCTGTGCTTGGCTCTGTGGCGTTTATTGTGCTCGGCTCTGTGCGTTTATTGTGCTCGGCTCTGTGGCGTTTATTCTGTTGTGCTCGGCTCTGTGCCGTCTATTGTACTGTGCTCGGCTCTGTGGAGTTTATTGTGCTCGGCTCTGTGTCGTTTATTGTGCTTGTTCTGTGCTTGGCGCCGTTTATTGTGCTGTGATTGGCTGTGCCGTTTATTGTGCTGCGCTCTGTGCCGTATATTGTGCTGTGCTCGGCGCTGTGTCGTTTATTGTGCTTGGTTCTGTGCTTGGCGCCGTTTATTGTGCTGTGATTGGCTGTGCCGTTTATTGTGCTGCGCTCTGTGCCGTATATTGTGCTGTGCTCGGCTCTGTGGCGTTTATTGTGCTCGGCTCTGTGGCGTTTATTGTGCTCGGCTCTGTGTCGTTTATTGTGCTTGGTTCTGTGGCGTCTATTGTGCTGTGCTTGGCTCTGTGGCGTTTATTGTGCTCGGCTCTGTGGCGTTTATTGTGCTTGGCTCTGTGGCGTTTATTCTGTTGTGCTCGGCTCTGTGGCGTTTATTGTGCTCGGCTCTGTGGTGTTTATTGTGCTTGGCTCTGTGGCGTTTATTCTGTTTTGCTCGGCTCTGTGCTGGGCTCTGCACATCGGCTCTGTGCTCTGCTCCGTGCCGTATATTGTGCTCTGCTTTTTATTGTGCTCTGCGCCGTTTATTGTGTTGTGCTTGGTTCTGTGCTTGGCGCCGTTTATTGTGCTGTGATTGGCTGTGCCGTTTATTGTGCTGCGCTCTGTGCCGTATATTGTGCTGTGCTCGGCGCTGTGTCGTTTATTGTGCTTGGTTCTGTGGCGTCTATTGTGCTGTGCTTGGCTCTGTGGCGTTTATTGTGCTCGGCTCTGTGGCGTTTATTGTGCTCGGCTCTGTGTCGTTTATTGTGCTTGGTTCTGTGGCGTCTATTGTGCTGTGCTTGGCTCTGTGGCGTTTATTGTGCTCGGCTCTGTGGCGTTTATTGTGCTCGGCTCTGTGGCGTTTATTCTGTTGTGCTCGGCTCTGTGCCGTCTATTGTACTGTGCTCGGCTCTGTGGAGTTTATTGTGCTCGGCTCTGTGTCGTTTATTGTGCTCGGCTCTGTGGCGTTTATTGTGCTTGGTTCTGTGGCGTCTATTGTGCTGTGCTCTGTGGCGTTTATTGTGCTCGGCTCTGTGGCGTTTATTGTGCTCGGCTCTGTGGCGTTTATTGTGCTCGGCTCTGTGGCGTTTATTGTGCTCGGCTCTGTGGCGTTTATTCTGTTGTGCTCGGCTCGGTGGCGTCTATTGTACTGTGCTCGGCTCTGTGGAGTTTATTGTGCTCGGCTCTGTGTCGTTTATTGTGCTTGGTTCTGTGGCGTCTATTGTGCTGTGCTTGGCTCTGTGGCGTTTATTGTGCTCGGCTCTGTGGCGTTTATTGTGCTCGGCTCTGTGGCGTTTATTGTGCTCGGCTCTGTGGCGTTTATTCTGTTGTGCTCGGCTCTGTGCCGTCTATTGTACTGTGCTCGGCTCTGTGGAGTTTATTGTGCTCGGCTCTGTGGAGTTTATTGTGCTCGGCTCTGTGGCGTTTATTGTGCTCGGCTCTGTGGCGTTTATTGTGCTTGGCTCTGTGGCGTTTATTGTGCTCGGCTCTGTGGCGTTTATTGTGCTTGGCTCTGTGGCGTTTATTCTGTTTTGCTCGGCTCTGTGCTGGGCTCTGCACATCGGCTCTGTGCTCTGCTCTGTGCCGTATATTATGCTCTGCTTTTTTATTGTGCTCTGCGCCGTTTATTGTGTTGTGCTTGGTTCTGTGCTCGGCGCCGTTTATTGTGCTGTGCTTTGTGCCGTTTATTGTGCTGTGCTGTGCTTTGTGCCGTTTATTGTGCTGTGCTTGGCTCTGTGGCGTTTTTTGTGCTCGGCTCTGTGGCGTTTATTGTGCTCGGCTCTGTGGCGTTTATTGTGCTCGGCTCTGTGGCGTTTATTGTGCTCAGCTCTGTGGCGTTTATTGTGCTCGGCTCTGTGGCGTTTATTGTGCTCGGCTCTGTGGCGTTTATTGTGCTCGGCTCTGTGGCGTTTATTGTGCTCGGCTCTGTGGCGTTTATTGTGCTCGGCTCTGTGGCGTTTATTGTGCTCGGCTCTGTGGCGTTTATTGTGCTCGGCTCTGTGCCTTTAATGGGTTGTGCTCTGCTCTGTGCCATCTATTGTGCTCTGCTTGGCGCTCTGCTCTGTGCTCTGCACTCGGCGCTGGGCTGTGTTCAGGTACTGGGCTCAGGCGCTGGGCGCTGGGCTCTGCGCTCAGGCGCTGGGCTCAGGCACTGGGCTCTGCGCTCAGGCGCTGGGCTCTGCGCTCAGGCGCTGGGCTCTGCGCTCAGGCGCTGGGCTCTGCGCTCAGGTGCTGGGCTCAGGCGCTGGGCTCTGCGCTCAGGCGCTGGGCTCAGGCACTGGGCTCAGGCGCTGGGCTCTGCGCTCAGGCGCTGGGCTCTGCGCTCATGCGCTGGGCTCTGCGCTCAGGCGCTGGGCTCAGGCGCTGGGCTCTGCGCTCAGGCGCTGGGCTCTGCGCTCATGCGCTGGGCTCTGCGCTCAGGTGCTGGGCTCTGCGCTCAGGCGCTGGGCTCTGCGCTGGGCTCTGCGCTCAGGCGCTGGGCTCTGCGCTGGGCTCTGCACTCAGGCGCTGGGCTCTGCGCTCAGGCGCTGGGCTCTGCGCTCAGGCGCTGGGCTCGGCGCTCAGGCGCTGGGCTCAGCGCTCAGGCGCTGGGCTCAGGCGCTGGGCTCTGCGCTCAGGCGCTGCGCTCTGCGCTCATGCGCTGGGCTCTGCGCTCAGGCGCTGGGCACAGGCGCTGGGCTCTGCGGTCAGGCGCTGGGCTCAGGCGCTGGACTCTGCGGTCAGGCGCTGGGCTCAGGCGCTGGGCTCTGCGCTCAGGCGCTGGGCTCTGCGCTCAGACGCTGGGCTCAGGCGCGTGGCAACCTCCGTAACAGGCTGTTGCGGTTGGATGCGCGCGCGCCACCTGCCGCAGCACGTCCAAAGCGTCCAACGGAGGTTGGATGCGCGCGCAGCAAACCTCCGTAGGACGCTTTGGGCGTGCTGCGGCGGGTGGCGCGCGCGCACCCAACCGCCACAGCACCCCGTGGGCTGCGCGCATGCGCAGTCTATATATATATATATATACACACACACACACACTGTAACCCCATGTGGATATATATACACACACATATATGGTTTTTACAGTGTGTGTGTGTATGGCCGGCATCCAGGCTCAGGCGAGCCCCCGGCTCGGCTGGGCCTCTAGGCCCAGGCCAAGTCGGGGGCTCGCCTTAGCCTGGATGCCGGCCAAGCAAGTAGCTCGGGCGGCATCCAAGCTTAGGCGAGCCCCCGGCTTGGCTTGGGCCTAGAGGCCCAGCAGAGCCGTGGACTCGCCTGAGCCTGGAGGACGCCCGAGCAGGCAATTCGGCCGGCCTCCATGTTTAGGTGAGTCCCCGGCTCGGCTGGGCCTCTAAGCCCAGGCCAAGCCGGGGCTCGCCTAAGCTTGGATACCGGCCGAGCAAGCAGGGTGGGTGTGGAGAGCACATACTCACCTACATCGGCCCTCCAGCGATGGCAGTCCCGCTTCCAGTGTCCTCTCTCTGTTGGTCACCGGTATGACATCACAAAAGCCTTTGACCCAGGGTCAAAGGCTTTCGTGACGTCATACCGACGACCAACGGAGACACAGAGGACGCTGGAAGCGGGACCGCCATCGCTGGAGGAGCTAAGGGCCGATGTAGGTGAGTATGTGTAGGCAACATCCTCCTACATTGGCCCTGAGCTCCAGCGGTGACCGTCCTCCGGCTGTCGCTGGCTGCTCGGCCGGCCTCTAGGCTTAGGCGAGTCCCCGGCTTGGCTGGGCCTGTAGGCCGAGCCAAGCCGGGGCTCGCCTGAGCCTGGAGGCCGGCCTAGCAGCCAGCGACAGCCGGAGGAAGTCACCGCTGGAGTTCAGGGCCAATGTAGGGGAGTATGTTTTGGCAACTTCGGCCCTGAGCTCCAGCGGTGACCGTCCTCCGGCTGTAGCTGGCTGCTCGGCCGGCCTCTAGGCTTAGGCGAGTCCCCGGCTTGGCTTGGGCCTACAGGCCCAGCCGAGCCGGGGGCTCGCCTAAGCCTGGAGGCCGGCCGAGCTGCCTGCAACAGCCACCGCTAGAGTTCCGGGCCAATGTAGGGGGATGTTGCCTACACATACTCACCGACATTGGCCCTTAGCTCCTCCAGCGATGGCGGTCCCGCTTCCTCTCTCTCTTCGTTGGTCGCCGGCATGATGTAACGAAAGCCTTTGACCCCGGCATTTTGACCCGGGGTCGAAGGCTTTCGTGACGTCATACCGACGACCAACGGAGACAGAGAGGACGCTGGAAGCGGGACCGCCATCCCTGGAGGAGCTAAGGGCCGATGTCGGTGAGTATGTGTGGACCGGTGGAGGACTCGAGGCCGATGTAGGTGAGTATATGCTCTCCACACCCACCCTGCTTGCTCGGCCGGTTACCAAGCTTAGGTGAGCCCCCGGCTTGGCTTGGGCCTAGAGGACCTGTCGAGCCGGGGACTTGCCTGAGCATGGAGGCCGGTCGAGTTGCATGCTCGGGCGTCCTCCAGGCTCAAGCGAGTCCCCGGCTCGGCTGGGCCTCTAGGCCAACGCCATGCCGGGGGCTCGCCTAAGCTTGGATACCGGCCGAGCAACCAGGGTGGGTGTGGAGAGCACATACTCACCTACATTAGCCCTGAGCTCCAGCGGTGACTGTCCTCCGGCTGTCGCAGGCTGCTCGGCCGGCCTCCAGGCTCAGGCGAGCCCCCGGCTCGCCTAAGCCTGGAGGCCGGCCGAGTTGCCTGCGACAGCCACCGCTGGAGCTCCGGGCCAATGTAGGGGGATGTTGCCTACACATACTCACCGACATCGGCCCTTAGCTCCTCCAGCGATGGCGGTCCCGCTTCCTCTCTCTCTTCGTTGGTCGCCGGCATGATGTAATGAAAGCCTTTGACCCCGGCATTTTGACCCGGGGTCAAAGGCTTTCGTGACGTCATACCGGCGACCAACGAAGAGAGAGAGGACGCTGGAAGCGGGACCGCCATCGCTGGAGGAGCTAAGGGCCGATGTCGGTGAGTATGTGTAGGCAACATCCCCCTACATTGGCCCGGAGCTCCACCGGTGGCTGTCCTCTGGCTGTCGCTGGCTGCTCGGCCGGCCTCCAGGCCTAGGCGAGTCCCCGGCTCGGCTGGGCCTGTAGGCCCAAGCCAAGCCGGGGGCTCGCCTGAGCCTGGAGGCCGGCCTAGCAGCCTGCTCGGCCGGAGGAGGTGACCGCTGGAGCTCCGGGCCGATTTAGGGGAGTATGTTTTGGGAACTTCGGCCCGGAGCTCCAGCGGTGACCGTCCTCCGGCTGTCGCTGGCTGCTCGGCCGGCCTCTAGGCTTAGGCGAGTCCCCGGCTCGGCTGGGCCTGTAGGCCCAAGCCAAGCCGGGGGCTCGCCTGAGCCTGGATGCCCGCCGAGCAGGCCGCGACAGCCGGAGGACGGTCACCACTGGAGGATCGGGGCTTGCAGCGTTTAAACACACGGGTAGCTGCGCGCGGCTCGTGACGATTTTTTTTTTTTTTTTTTTGCAGGCGGCCGGCACGCGCAGCTACCTGCTTGTTTTAACGGCCACTTTCAAATGTCCATCGCGCATGCGCAGACCGCTTTTGGCGACGGACACTTGAAGGCTTACTCTTTTATAGTATAGATATGTTATATTTGTCTGACCTACACGTGCCTCTTTGATTTAATTGTAAGCAAGATGACTGAATGATCAAAATCAATGTCAAACTGGCCAAAACACTCAATTTCAGTGGGGGTTGAATAATTTTGAACACAACTGTACAAGCCAGAAGTCAAACCAGAAAACCAATATGCAGAAGCTATAGACACGCGCTGAGGGCTAGAAATAACCACGTCAGGGCCCAGAGCACAGTCAGTGACTGATATTTAAAGGCCTAGATCCCTGACCAGGTGCGGCATTCAAAGTGGCCTGCTTCAGAGACTGGCGCCCTCTCTGTTGGGAAGGCCGCACTGCAGGAGCACCAGCAGGCATGACAGTACCCCCCCCCCCTCCATGAGCGACCTCCGGGCGCCGAGATCCCGGGGCAGTGGGATGAGAGCGGTGAAAGGCACGGACCAGACTGGGGGCATGGAGATCAGAAATCGGAACCCATTAGCATTCTTCCGGGCCATACCCTCTCCAGTGCACCAAATATTGAAGACCACCATGGGAATGCCGGGAATCAACAATGGACTGGACCTCAAATTCTTCTTGTCCCTGGACCAGTACAGGACGAGGTCGAGGAATGACAGTGGTGAACCGATTGCACAGAAGGGGCTTCAACAAGGAGGTGTGAAAGGTATTCGGTATACGGAGGGTACGAGGTAGGTCCAGCGCATAACTGACTTCGCTGATACGTCTTAGGACCTTAAATGGACCAATGTACCGCGGAGCAAATTTCATCGATGGCACACGTAACTTAATGTTACGGGTAGACAACCAGACTCTCTGGCCTGGAACATAGGAAGGACCCATCCGCCTATGCCTATCTGCATAGGTCTTCTGTTGGACTGCGGCGTGACAGAGGTTGGAACGTACCAAAGTCCACACTTTATGAAGAGACTGAACATAGGAGTCCAAGTCAGGAAGACCAGTGTCAGCACTAGGGGATGGCAAAAAGGTAGGCTGGAAACCATGGGCAACAAAAAACGGGGAGTGACCAGACGAGGCATTCACATTACTGTTCAGAGCAAATTCAGCCCAAGGAAGTAAAGAAACCCAATCATCCTGCCCTTGAGAAGAGAAGCTACGAATGTAGTTCTCACTAGACTGATTAGCACGTTCGGCAGCTCCATTGGACTGTGGGTGATAAGCAGAAGAAAATGATACTTTAATGCCCAACGGTGAACAGAAATTTCGCCAAAATCTAGAAATGAACTGGGGACCCCGATCAGAGACAATTTCATGAGGCAAACCATGCAATCTGAATACCTCTTTGGCAAATATGTTGGCTAGACCTTTAGATGTTGGCAATTTCTTGAGAGGAACCAGATTAACCATTTTAGTAAAGCGATCAACAATGGTCAAAATCACTGTATGCCCTTCAGAAGGTGGCAAATCTACTATGAAATCCATAGAAATATGTGACCACGGTTTGTCAGGGATGGCTAGTGGTTGCAATAGCCCTGCAGAACATTGAGTAGAGGCTTTGGATTGTGCACATACCACACATGCCTGTACATATTCCCTCACATCCTTGGCAATGTCTGGCCACCAGTACATCGGTGTAAGGGCTGACAATGTCCTTTTTATACCAGGATGACCGGCTGGCCTGGAGGCATGATAACATGAGAGTAGTTCCTTTCTTTCTGCGTCAGGAACAAACAACTTGTCAGAAGGAGTCTCAGGGGGAGCTGTACCTTGCATAGCTTGGATACAAGTAAGGAGTGTAGAAGTAAGGGTGAGATGAGTAGCTGCCACTACTCTCTCCAGAGGAACAATTGACTCAACTGGTCTATCTTGCTGTTCTGTGACCTCAAATTGCCTGGAAAGCGCGTCGGCCTTAGCTTTCTGTTACCGGGCCTATAGGTGATTATGTAATTGAAGTGACTCAAAAACATAGACCACCGGGCTTGATGGGATGACAGTCTTTTGGCATCGGCAATAAAGGTCAGGTTTTTATGGTCAGTCAGAATCATAGTGGGAGTAGGAGCTCCTTCAAGTAGGTGTCTCCACTCCTTCAAAACAGAAATGATAGCCAGGAGTTCTCGGTTACCGATATCATAGTTCCTTTCAGCACTAGATAATTTCTAGGAAAAGAAGCCACAAGGCTTGAGTGGTTGGTCAGGGGATTCTCTTTGGGAGAGAACAGCTCCTACTCCTGTCTCAGAGGCATCAACCTCTAGGATGAAAGGCTTCCTTGGATCAGGGTGGACAAGTATAGGGGCCGTTGAAAAAGCCTCTTTAAGAGTCTCAAAAGCTTTAACGGCTTCAGGGGACCAAATACGGGTATTAGCTCCCTTCTTGGTCATATTGGTAATGGGTAGCAGTATTGTGGAGAAATTGAGTATGAATCTGCGGTAATAGTTGGCGAACCCTATGAATCTCTGAATAGCTTTTAGCTCTATAGGACATTGCCAGTCAGTAACAGCAGTAATTGTATAGTACATCACACATAGGGTGATACCCCTAACAATACAGCACAATACAGAATGTAATTGATGCAATGTATTCTTAGATTATAACCACTCACAGGTTGTCGCTACTGGGAAGACACGTAGCAGGTTCTTTAATTTCTCCAGCCCAAGATGATAGCCTTAAGGGAAGAATAATAACAATAGTGTAGATAGCCAAGCAATCATAAAAACAACGTATTTATTGTGCTTACAGAAATTTAAAACAAATGGAGCATAACATCACCAACTCCCATGACCCAATTCGTCTGAAGGTGTTGCTCGACGCGTTTCGTCACGTGGACTTCATCAGGAGCGTGAAAAAGTTCCATCTGATATCCCTCTAATATACCCAAATGAAAATCAATTAACCAATCAAAGAAAGCAGAAAAACCGGAAATACGAACAAACGTGAAAACCGGAAGCAACGCAAAAGCGGAAGTCACAATACGAAACGAAACGAAAAAAACTTCCCGCAAAATACTTCTGGCTTGATAAACCGGAAGAAATAATCCATCAAATGGTGCACCGCACAGCGCTAGCCCCTGTTGGCCGGAACAGTTCTCATCACATCCTGGGTCTGCCAGCCGAGGGGACCCTTCCGGGCAAAGGTCCGACAATAAGGGCACTTTCGGTTCCAATATTTTCATGGAGATGATCCTATTAAAAAACCAATATGAAGTCACTGCCGCCATCTTTGAAAACGGCAATTCAGATACGGCCAGATGATCTCCCGATATAGATAAGCCTGATGTAAAATCGCTATCGCCATCTTTGAAAACGGCAATTCAGGTGCAGCCAAATGGATGGACTCCCGTTGTAGATGAACATGAGATGTGATATAAAATGTAATAAATAAAATACAGAAGGTTATAAAAATCAATAATAAACTATTAAAATATTAAGTAGTGATTAGTTATTCGCGCAATAAACACACTAGATCTATATCACAGTTTAACCCCTGCGGTTCCAATGTCTTGAGTCTATATATCCAATAGGTTTCTCGTCTAGACAGTCTATTGACTCTGTTAGCCCCCTCCAATCCCCCTTCACCATTTCTATCCCAAAGCATAACAATAATTCTTCTTTAAATCTGGGACAAGCATTACAATGCACTGGCAAGGGGTGGGTTCGCATATTGTTCCTGATGTTATTCTGATGTTCCAGTAATCTACATTTAAGCTTGCGCATGGTACGACCCACATATTGGACACCACAGGGACATTGAATCAGATACACTACAAACGTGGTGTTGCACGTAATTTCACTCTTAATTGAGAATAATTCTCCTGTAGAGTGACTTGAATAACCTTTAACTGTTGCTGGTAAAAATCGACATGCTTTACATGTTCCACATCGTTTAAAACCGTTATGCCCCACCAAAGGTTCCTTATCCGGACCCTGAGGAATACTGGGTGCTAGCATGTTCTTAAAATTATTGTTTTTTCTGTAAATTATAGAGGGTTGTAATGGTATATCCTTCCCTAAAATGGGATCTTGTAATAGGAGAGGCCAGTGTTTCTTAACAATTTTTTCCATCTGTCTATATCCCGTGTTAAAATTAGTCAAAAAGGCATATCTACTAATATTGGTACTTCTTTTATTTCTAGTTTTGAAGAGATCTTTTCTGTGTATTTTCATTACTTCCTGCAATGTCTTATTAACTTCCCCTGGGTCATATTCCTTATGTATTAGTTTATTTTCAATATATTTCGATTGTTCAATGAAATCAGTTAATTTGGTACAGTTTCGTCGAACTCTAATGAATTGACTCCTCGGTATAGACTTCAACCAAGACGGATGGTGACAACTACCCTGGTGGACATAACCATTGCCATCGGTAGGTTTACAATAACACTTAGTAACCACTCTATTGGCATCGCTATTTATGGTGAGGTCTAAAAAATCTATCTGGTGATCACTAAACATAGGATTGAACTTAAGGGAAAACTCATTGCAATTAATATACTCAGTGAATGCATCTAGAGTCCCTTGGGAACCCTCCCAAATGACCAAGACGCTGTCTATGTATCGTCGCCAGAGGACCAGGCCCGCCCCATTGGTTGATCTACCCGAAATAAACAGGGACTCCCAATAACGCATATAGATATTCGCATAATTTGGGACGAATCTGGTCCCCATGGTGGTACCCGTCAACGAGATAAAATTCCTGATCATACCAGAAATAATTGTGTCTGAGTATGTAAGATATGGCTTGTAGCAAAAATATTTTCAATTCAGCACCCACATTGGTGTCCCCAGTTAAATAAAATTCTAGAGCCTTGAGACCCAATTTATGGTCGCTGACAGTGTACAATGATGAAACGTCAAAAGAGGTCCATCTATAACCGGGTCGCCATCTAATTTTCTCTAAATCCAACATAATGTGCGTTGTATCTTTAATGTAAGAAGGGGCTGCCTGGGCATACCCCTGGAGATGAAAATCTATAAATTGTGACAAGAAGTTTGGGGTATCCCTGTTCCTCTGGCGACGATACATAGACGAGTGTGTTTATATGTAAATCAGGATTTAAAGCCTAATATTACACAACTGGAAAGCGATGAGGGAAATGTGGAATCCTTATGGGTAAATATTTTGTTGGGGAATAAACAGGGAAGTCAACTATTGGTTGGCATATGCTATAAACCACCTAATATAGATAATGATGAGGAAGAACAACTGTTAGAGCAAATTAGGAAGGCTGCAGATCATGGTAGCACTTTAATTATTGGAGATTTTAATTACCGGACATTAATTGGGATAGTGGGACTAGTAATTCAGCAAAGGGAATCCGGTTCCTGAACATTTTAAATGATACCTTCATGTCACAACTGGTAGAAACACCAACTAGAGAGGATAACTGTCTGGACCTGGTTATAACAAATAATGTGGATCTTTTCTCAAATATTAATGTAAAGGAACAGTTGGGAAATAGCGACCATAATATGGTGACTTTTGAAATAAACTCAAAAAAACACATTCATAAGGGGCATGCTAAAATATATAATTTTAAAAAGGCCAACTTTATTAAAATAAAGGAAGCTCTCAATGGCATTGACTGGCAGAAACTCTTTCACGGGAAAAACACTGAGGATAAGTGGAATATCTTTAAACTAACACTAGAAAAGTACACGTCACAATATATTCCACTGGTTAATAAATATAAAAGAAACAGACTGAAACCAATGTGGCTTAGGAGGAAGGTAACTAAGGAAATGAAAAATAAAAAGAAGGCATTTAAAGTTTTTAAATCTGATGCATCCTATAAAGCATATAGGGTAGCCAATAAAGCATGTAAAAATGCGATTAGATGGGCTAAACTAGATAATGAAAAAGAAATAGCCAAAGAGAGCAAGACTAACCCTAAAAGATTCTTTAGGTACATAAATTCTAAAAAACCCAAGAGTGAAAATGTAGGTTCACTAAAATCTGAGTCAGGGTTATTGTTAACTGAAGATCAGGATAAGGCAGAAATTTTAAATGATTATTTTTCTTCAGTATTTATCAAAGAGAAACCTATAACAGGAGACATGAAATTCATTAATAAAAACTTACTAATACAAAGTGACTGGTTGACTCAGGACAAGGTTTTACAGAAATTAAACAATGTGAATGTTAATAAAGCCCCAGGGCCAGATGGAATTCATCCGCGAGTACTGAGAGAGCTATGTGTTGAAATATGTAAACCTCTGTTCTTAATCTTTCAAGATTCTTTTATTTCAGGAATAGTACCAGAGGATTGGAGAAAAGCTGACGTGGTCCCTATATTTAAGAAAGGTTTAAAATTTGTGCCTGGGAATTATAGACCTGTGAGCTTAACATCTGTGGCTGGGAAAGTATTTGAGGGGTTACTAAGGGATAATATTCAGGAATTTATTGGGAGGTATAATGTAATTGGCAAAAATCAGCATGGTTTCATGAAACACAGATCATGTCAGACTAACCTAATTACGTTCTATGAGGAAGTAAGTAGAAGTATAGATCAGGGGGTCGCAGTGGATGTGATTTACTTAGATTTTGCCAAAGCTTTCGACACAGTTCCACACAAAAGGTTACTATTTAAATTAAGAAAAAATGGTCTAGATGAAAATACTTGTTCTTGGATAGAAAACTGGCTAAAAGATAGGGTACAGAGAGTGGTCATAAATGGTACATTTTCAAGATGGACACCAGTGGTAAGTGGTGTCCCTCAGGGGTCTGTTATAGGACCAATACTATTCAATTTATTTATAAATGACCTTGAGATAGGCATTGAAAGTCATGTATCAGTGTTTGCAGATGACACAAAGCTAGGAAAAGAAATACAATTACTTCGCTGCAGAGGGATTTAGATAGATTGGGGGACTGGGCATTTAAATGGCAGATGAAATTTAATCTAGATAAATGCAAAGTTATGCACTTTGGAGTGAAGAACACACAAGCAATTTATACCCTAAATGGTACGGAGTTAGGGAAATCCAAGCAGGAGAAGGATTTGGGAATAATCATAGACTTCAAACTAAGTAACAATGTGCAATGTCAAACAGCAGCCGCCAAGGCCAGCAAAGTACTGGCATGCATTAACCACTTCGCTGCTGAGGACGCGCTGAGCGCGTCCTCAGCAGTCCCGCTGGTATGCGGAGGACGCGCTGAGCGCGTCCTCCCATCGGGGTCAGCGTTCGGCCGGGTTCCGGCCGATCGCTGGCCCCTCTGGTGCGGGCTGACATCCTGGATGTCAGCCCGGCATCCGGACCAGCAGCCGCCAGAATTAGGTGTCATCGCGGGGGCGCGATGACACCTAATTCAGGCGCCCCCCCGCATGTGCGGAGGAGGCGCCTGAAAGGGAGGGGGGGGAGGTCCTTCGGACCTCTCTCCCTCCCGATCGGCGGCGCACAGGGGGTTAACCCAGGCATCATTTGGAAGGGCACAGCCTGCCCTTCCAAATGATGCCTGGCATTAACCCCTGGGGAGCTGGATCGCGAATCGGCGCTGAAAAGCGCCGGTTCGCGATCCTTTCCCGGAGCTGGCCGACATCTTGGATGTCGGCCAAGCCTCCGGGAACTCCCCCAGAGGACTGGCGTCATCGTGCGTAGCACGATGACGCCAGTCCTAGACTTAACCCCTAACTGCCACCAACTGTGGAGATAGGGAGTTCCAATGAACTCCCTATCTCCCGATCCGTGGCAGCTAGGGGTTAAATTTTGTTATGGTTGGATCGGCCAGAGCATGGCCGTTCCAACGATACCAAACATGAAAGTGAAAAATTTTGTAAAAAATAAAAAAAATGAAAAATAAAAATAAAAACAAATTAAAAAAAAAAAATTAAAAAAAAAAATAAACACTTTTTTTTATTTTTTTTGGTTTGTTAATGCAGCAATATTGTTCCCATTTCAATTATAATGTGAACAATGATGCTGCACTAACGATTTTTTATGCGGTGCGTTTGTTAAAAATAGTGTCATTTTCCCCAAAAAAATGTAACGAGACCCCATCTCTAATTTTTTTAAAAAGCGCACCCCATACAAAATATAACCGCAATTGCTCGCATGTTAAAATGTGGAAAAAAACACTTTACACATTGTAAATTATTGAAAATACATATTTTATTGCATTTTTTGTTATAATATACAGACATGACATAACGTATACATATAATAATGACATATTATGAATCTACTGAGTCTGACGGAAAGAACGATATATAATATGTCTGGGTCATATACTAAAATAAGCTTCAAAACACGTTTAAACATGATGCGCAAAACAGGTAAAAATGACCTCAGCATAGGGGCAGGAAAAGCCTCAGCAGCGAAAGGGTTAAAAGGGGAGTTCACTCACGGGATGAAAACATAATTTTGCCTCTGTATAAATCAATGGTCAGGCCGCACCTTGAATATGCCGTGCAATTTTGGGCACCTGTCTTAAAAAAAGATATTATATCGCTAGAAAAAGTGCAGAGACGGGCAACTAAATTAATAAGGGGAATGGAAGGGTTAAGTTATGAGGAAAGACTAACAAGCTTAAACCTGTTTAGTTTAGAGAAAAGGCGCCTTAGAGGGGATCTGATAACCTTATATAAATATATACGGGGCCTTAGAGGGGATCTGATAACCTTATATAAATATATACGGGGCCATTATAAACCATTGTCTGATAACCTATTCATTAACAGGACTATACATAGGACAAGGGGTCATCCATTTAGACTGGAAGAAAGAAAATTTAGGTTAAAGCATAGGAAGGGTTATTTTACGGTGAGAACAATAAAGCTGTGGAATTCTCTGCCTGTTGAGGTGGTTGGGTCAGAGTCTGTACAGACTTTTAAAAAACGACTGGATGACTTCCTGCAGACACAGAATATTAAGGGTTATAATATTTAATATGTGGGTAAAAGCTTCTTGATCCAAGGAGAAATCTGACGCCATCTGGGGTCAAGAAGGAATTTTTTCCCAGTATGTTACATATTGGCGAGCATTTCAGACTGGGTTTTTTGCCTTCTTTTGGATCAACAGCAGTAGGTTATGTGGGAGAGGCTGAACCCGATGGACGCATGTCTTTTTTCAGCCTATATAACTATGTAACTATGTAACGACATCTTGGTCATTTGGGAGGGTTCCCAAGGGACTCTAGATGCATTCACTGAGTATATTAATTGCAATGAGTTTTCCCTTAAGTTCAATCCTATGTTTAGTGATCACCAGATAGATTTTTTAGACCTCACCATAAATAGCGATGCCAATAGAGTGGTTACTAAGTGTTATTGTAAACCTACCGATGGCAATGGTTATGTCCACCAGGGTAGTTGTCACCATCCGTCTTGGTTGAAGTCTATACCGAGGAGTCAATTAATTAGAGTTCGACGAAACTGTACCAAATTAACTGATTTCATTGAACAATCGAAATATATTGAAAATAAACTAATACAGAAGGAATATGACCCAGGGGAAGTTAATAAGACATTGCAGGAAGTAATGAAAATACACAGAAAAGATCTCTTCAAAACTAGAAATAAAAGAAGTACCAATATTAGTAGATATGCCTTTTTGACTAATTGTAACACGGGATATAGACAGATGGAAAAGATTGTTAAGAAACACTGGCCTCTCCTATTACAAGATCCCATTTTAGGGAAGGATATACCATTACAACCCTCTATAATTTACAGAAAAACAATAATTTTAAGAACATGCTAGCACCCAGTATTCCTCAGGGTCCGGATAAGGAACCTTTGGTGGGGCATAACGGTTTTAAACGATGTGGAACATGTAAAGCATGTCGATTTTTACCAGCAACAGTTAAAGGTTATTCAAGTCAGTCTACAGGAGAATTATTCTCAATTAAGAGTGAAATTACGTGCAACACCACGTTTGTAGTGTATCTGATTCAATGTCCCTGTGGTGTCCAATATGTGGGTCGTACCATGCGCAAGCTTAAATGTAGATTACTGGAACATCAGAATAACATCAGGAACAATATGCGAACCCACCCCTTGCCAGTGCATTGTAATGCTTGTCCCAGATTTAAAGAAGAATTATTGTTATGCTTTGGGATAGAAATGGTGAAGGGGGATTGGAGGGGGCTAACAGAGTCAATAGACTGTCTAGACGAGAAACCTATTGGATATATAGACTGAAGACATTGGAACCGCAGGGGTTAAACTGTGATATAGATCTAGTGTGCTTATTGCGCGAATAACTAATCACTACTTAATATTTTAATAGTTTATTATTGATTTTTATAACCTTCTGTATTTTATTTATTACATTTTATATCACATCTCATGTTCATCTACAATGGGAGTCCATCCATCTGGCTGCACCTGAATTGCCGTTTTCAAAGATGGCGATAGCGATTTTACATCAGGCTTATCTATATCGGGAGATCATCTGGCCGTATCTGAATTGCCGTTTTCAAAGATGGCGGCAGTGACTTCATATCGGCTTTTTAATAGGATCATCTCCATGAAAATATTGGAACCGAAAGTGCCCTTATTGTCGGACCTTTGCCCGGAAGGGTCCCCTCGGCTGGCAGACCCAGGATGTGATGAGAACTGTTCCGGCCAACAGGGGCTAGCGCTGTGCGGTGCACCATTCGATGGATTATTTCTTCCGGTTTATCAAGCCGGAAGTATTTTGCGGGACGTTTTTTTCGTTTCGTTTCCGTTTAGTTTTCGTTTCATATTGTGACTTCCACTTTTCCGTTGCTTCCGGTTTTCACGTTTGTTCGTATTTCCGGTTTTTCTGCTTTCTTTGATTGGTTAATTGATTTTCATTTGGGTATATTAGAGGGATATCAGATGGGACTTTTTCACGCTCCTGATGAAGTCCACGTGACGAAACGCGTCGAGCAACACCTTCAGACGAATTGGGTCATGGGAGTTGGTGATGTTATGCTCCATTTGTTTTAAATTTCTGTAAGCACAATAAATACGTTGTTTTTATGATTGCTTGGCTATCTACACTATTGTTATTATTCTTCCCTTAAGGCTATCATCTTGGGCTGGAGAAATTAAAGAACCTGCTACGTGTCTTCCCAGTAGCGACAACCTGTGAGTGGTTATAATCTAAGAATACATTGCATCAATTACATTCTGTATTGTGCTGTATTGTTAGGGGTATCACCCTATGTGTGATGTACTATACAATTTTTTATTATTGATACCGTATATTGTCAGTAACAGCAGTAAGTTTAGCCGGGTCCATGGAAAATCCTTCTTCGGAAATGACATAACCTAGAAATGCTAACTTAGGTTGGTCAAAGAGACACTTCTCCAATTTACAGTAAATGCCATTGTTCAACAACGTCTGAAGAACCTTTTTAACCTGCAAGTGGTGAGTAGCGAGATCAGGTGAGTAAATAAGTATATCATCCAAATACACGATGACACAGTCGTGTATGAAATCACGCAAAACATAATTTATAAAATCTTGGAGCACAGCTGGAGCGTTACATAGCCCAAAGGGCATTACAAGGTACTAGTAGTGACCAGATCTGGTATTGAAAGCGGTTTTCCATTCATCACCATCTTTAATACGCACTAAGTTATACGCGCTTCTTAGATCAAGCTTAGAAAAGATCTGGGAACCTTTTAACCTGTCTAAGAGTTCAGCAATCAATGGAATGGGATAGGCATTTTTCACAGTTATTTTATTTAATCCCCTATAGTCTATGCAAGGTCTTAAGTCCCCTTCTTTCTTAGAGACAAAAAAAAACAGCACCAGCAGGAGATGTGGATTTCCTTATGAAGCCCTTAGCAAGGGAATCCTTTATGTACTCCTCCAATATGAGGTTCTCATGTTGAGACAGAGGATACACTCGTCCCTTGGGAGGAAAAGTGCCAGGAAGAAGATTAATAGCACAATCATAGGTTCTATGCTCAGGTAAAGTCTCAGCCCCTCCTTTGTTGAAAACCTCCCCGACCTCCTCATACTGTATAGGAACCAATACAGATAAAGGAGCAGCAGTGGGTAAATTTATGGTTTGCACAGACTTGACAGGAATCATGCATGAATCAAAACAAGACTTACTCCATGACAGAACAGTGTTTCTTCTCCAGTCTATGACTGGATTGTGTTTTTGTAACCAAGGATACCCCAAAACAACAGGACATGAAGGAGATGATAGGAGTTGGCATACCACAGACTCTTTATGGAGAACTCCTACAGACATGGAAATAGGACTGGTCTCCTTAGAAAGATATGGGTTGGAAAGGGGTCTGCCATCTATACCACGAATAGCTATAGGTGGGTTTTTTTCCACACAGGGAATCCCTTTCTCCAATGCAAAAGTGGTGTCCATAAAATTGTCCTCTGCCCCTGAATCAAGAATAGGGATGAGCTGTTCGGTTCGGACGGTTCGGAGTTCGACCCGAACTTGGCCTGTTCGATTAGATCGCGAACACCGAACATTTCGGGTGTTCGCCGCATGTTCGACCACAATGGACCACAATGCATTTTTCCACTGGCCTGAAGCTCGTAATTGGCTACAGCCTTGCACCTGACCACAGGTCTGGTGCAAAACTGGTTCAACACTATGCCAATCACCGCTCAGAGTCCTGATTGGGCAAATTTTGCCCAATCATGGGCTCACAGAGCTAAGTCCCGCAGCACACTATATAACGTTTCCACGCGCCGATTCTGCACTCATTTCAGAAGAGGTTTCAAAGGAGATAGTTGTGTGTTGTTACTGCCGGTCTGCCACGCTACTGGGGGGGTCTGAGGGGGTCTCATTTCTACCAAATATCAGGGAATTTAGGTGATGTGTGTCTTGTCACTGTGCCAGCAAGTTTTTTTGGGGTTTACAACTTTCTTTAAAACATTTGTGAATTGAGGTGATCTTCTGGGTCTTGTCACTGTGCCAGCAAGTCTTTTTGGGTCTCATTTCTAGCAAATATCAGGGAATTTAGGTGATGTGTGTCTTGTCACTGTGCCAGCAAGTTTTTTTGGGGTTTACAACTTTCTTTAAAACATTTGTGAATTGAGGTGATCTTCTGTGTCTCGTCACACATCCAGTACCACGCAGTATTTTGGGGCTCAATAATTTCTACAAAACATTTGTGAATTGAGGTGATCTGTGTCTTGTCGCACAACCAGTACCACGCATTATTTTGGGGCTCACTAATTTCTTTAAAACATTTGTGAATTGAGGTGATCTGTGTCTTGTCACACAACCAGTACCATGCATTATTTTGGGGCTCACTAATTTCTTTAAAACATTTGTGAATTGAGCTGATCTGTGTCTTGTCACACAACCAGTACCACGCATTATTTTGGGGCTCACTAATTTCTTTAAAACATTTGTGAATTGAGGTGATCTGTGTCTCATCACACATCCAGTACCACGCAGTATTTTGGGGCTCACTAATTTCTTTAAAACATTTGTGAATTGAGGTGATCTGTGTCTTGTCACACAACCAGTACCACGCATTATTTTGGGGCTCACTAATTTCTTTAAAAGATAATGGTACGTATCTGGTGGCGCGATGGTAGTCGCTAATTGGTAGCTGATGTTCCCTTAGTTCATTTTATCCATATAGAGCGTATAGAAAGAAATAAACAATATATAGTGCAGATGGTATTAACACATTAGGTATAGACTGTTGTATAGTATTTCCACTCACAAATTAAAGAGCCCGAACACTGGCTCTAAGTGGATCAAGGCTCTTGGGTGCTTAACTTCTCCACTTCTAAAGGTGACCCACACCTTATAATTACTGAAGTTTGGCTCATGTAGAATGGACATGAAAAGAAAACAAGACAGTTTCCTTGTGCAGATCTTCCACAAATTCAATGGCATAAGTAGAATTTAGCTAGTCAACTCACATTTGTTGGAGCTATAGACCAAGCTCTTGGTGTATGTGCCTCAGGACTTATTTTAGGTAAAGCCCAAACAACCTCTTTGGAATCCAGAACACCGGGGGAAAGAATTTAAAATTAAAATTATTTATTTAAAACATAAAATAAACAATATACTGGCACAGCCAGAAGACCAGGACGCGTTTCGCCAGATGTGCTGGCTTCCTCAGCTGGTTTACAGACTGGCTTCCATCTCTCTCTTATATAGTCTGGTGTGTAAAAATCAATTAAAAAGTCTCCACATGTTCCGAATTCCGCAATTGGCGTGCATTCCTTGCCCCAGACCGCACCATAATCAGTGTGGGACAGGAGCCGCCATCTTGCGCATGCGCTGTATCATCCTATGCGTTCCATCTTGCGTGCCATGCCACGTCCCTCCTCATATATGAGTTTACAAGGAGATTGGAAGCAAAGACATTAACGCGATCGAAGATCCAGAACGATACACGAAGTGGAACGCATGCAACTTCCGGAATTTGGCGTGGCACGCAAGATGGAATATCACTGAATATAACACTGAATATGGAACGCATAGGATGATACAGCGCATGCGCAAGATGGCGGCTCCTGTCCCACACTGATTATGGTGCGGTCTGGGGCAAGGAATGCACGCCAATTGCGGAATTCGGAACATGTGGAGACTTTTTAATTGATTTTTACACACCAGACTATATAAGAGAGAGATGGAAGCCAGTCTGTAAACCAGCTGAGGAAGCCAGCACATCTGGCGAAACGCGTCCTGGTCTTCTGGCTGTGCCAGTATATTGTTTATTTTATGTTTTAAATAAATAATTTTAATTTTAAATTCTTTCCCCCGGTGTTCTGGATTCCAAAGAGGTTGTTTGGGCTTTACCTAAAATAAGTCCTGAGGCACATACACCAAGAGCTTGGTCTATAGCTCCAACAAATGTGAGTTGACTAGCTAAATTCTACTTATGCCATTGAATTTGTGGAAGATCTGCACAAGGAAACTGTCTTGTTTTCTTTTCATGTCCATTCTACATGAGCCAAACTTCAGTAATTATAAGGTGTGGGTCACCTTTAGAAGTGGAGAGGTTAAGTACCCAAGAGCCTTGATCCACTTAGAGCCAGTGTTCGGGCTCTTTAATTTGTGAGTGGAAATACTATACAACAGTCTATATCTAATGTGTTAATACTATCTGCACTATATATTGTTTATTTCTTTCTATACGCTCCATAAAGATAAAATGAACTAAGGGAACCATCAGCTACCAATTAGCGACTACCATCGCACCACCAGATACGTACCATTATCTTTGTCATTTTCACTGGTTTGTGGGAAACCACTAAAATTTTCTGGTTGGCATTGGTTGATTGGTGGCGGTACAAGTTTGGGCGCCTGTCCATTCTTTTCTTAATTTCTTTAAAACATTTGTGAATTGAGGTGATCTGTGTCTCGTCACACATCCAGTACCACGCAGTATTTTGGGCTCACTAATTTCTTTAAAACATTTGTGAATTGAGGTGATCTTCTGTGTCTTGTCACACAGCCAGCAAGTTTTTTTGGGGCTCACTAATTTCTTTAAAACATTTGTGAATTGAGGTGATCTGTGTCTTGTCACACATCCAGTACCACGCAGTATTTTGGGGCTCACTAATTTCTTTAAAACATTTGTGAATTGAGGTGATCTGTGTCTCGTCACACATCCAGTACCACGCAGTATTTTGGGGCTCACTAATTTCTACAAAACATTTGTGAATTGAGGTGATCTGTGTCTTGTCACACAACCAGTACCACGCAGTATTTTGGGCTCACTAATTTCTTTAAAACATTTGTGAATTGAGGTGATCTTCTGTGTCTTGTCACGCAGCCAACAAGTTTTTTTGGGGCTCACTAATTTCTTTAAAACATTTGTGAATTGAGGTGATCTGTGTCTTGTCACACATCCAGTACCACGCAGTATTTTGGGGCTCACTAATTTCTTTAAAACATTTGTGAATTGAGGTGATCTGTGTCTCGTCACACATCCAGTACCACGCAGTATTTTGGGGCTCACTAATTTCTACAAAACATTTGTGAATTGAGGTGATCTGTGTCTTGTCACACAACCAGTACCACGCAGTATTTTGGGCTCACTAATTTCTTTAAAACATTTGTGAATTGAGGTGATCTTCTGTGTCTTGTCACGCAGCCAACAAGTTTTTTTGGGGCTCACTAATTTCTTTAAAACATTTGTGAATTGAGGTGATCTGTGTCTCATCACTGGCTGCCAGCTATCAGTGTGTCTCACTGAGTTATACCAGAGTTCTTTAAATCTTTATACCAGAGTTGAATCAGAGTTCTGTATATATTAATCTATATATCACTCACCATGTCTGAAAGAACAAAAAGGACAGGCAGACGCTCCCAGACACAGATAAGAGGGCAAGAAGCCCCTGTGTCGGGAGGTTGTGCCTCTGGTCGTGGTGGACATGGTGCATCCTCTGCAGGGGCACGCTTGTCCCTTCTAACTGGTGCTGGCCATCTTAAGCAGCAGCAACATACAGAGGACTTGGTGGATTGGCTAACCAGGCCATCCTCATCCTCCGAGTCCTCTGCCAGCCAGGCTTCTAGTGCTTTACAGTCCACCTCAGCTGCCAAAGCATCTAATGCAGCCTCCATGTCGACAGCTACTCCTGCCGTAGACTCGCTATCACACACGGAGGAGTCAGCTGAATTGTTTGACTACAATGAGAGTGACATGCTGCTTGAGGATGCGCAGCAAGTACAGTGCTCTGATTCAATCTCTGAGGTTGAGCAAGGGAGTATAATCATCCTAGAGGAAGGGGGTGCCAGTGATGACACACAAATAACTGGCACTCATGTTGCCCCAGCAGCTGCAGCATACTTCCAAGTTGGCTCCAGTGACGAGGAGATAAGGGGTGAAGATGACAATGATGATGAGGTCACTGACTCCACCTGGGTGCCTGATCGAACAGAGGAGTCAAGTGAGGAAGAGGGGGAGGAGGAGGCACAGCAAACACGAGGCACAACATCCTCTGTGACCAACTGTAGCACTAGCCAGTCCAAGGCATCACATGTCAGAGCTGCTCCGGTGCAGAGCGCTGTTGTCTCAAAGAACACATGCAGGAACTCTGTTGCCTGGGAGTTCTTTAAGAAATGTGCACTAGAGCGCAGCGTTGCTATTTGTAATTTATGTCAGATGAGGCTTAAGCGTGGGAAAGATACCGGACATTTGGGTACCACGTGCTTGAGGCGACATATGAATAAGTGCCACACATCCCGTTGGCGCAAAAGTTTGCGTAGGTCCTCCTCCTCCTCATCTGTCTCTACCCCCACTGTATGTCCTGCCATGTCATTGCCTACAACCTCCACCGACAGGGATGATGCTACAGTAATGGATGTACCAGGTCCTTCCTCACAATGTGACATCATCCCAGTAGCTGAAGATTTACGCAGTCAGATTACGTTGCCGCAGCTGCTGCAGCGAAAGAAAAAATATAGTCCCAACCATCCCCAAGCACAGCGTCTAAATGCCAGGTTAGCAAAATTACTCGCATTGCAGCTGCTGCCTTTCCAGATGGTGGACTCTGCTCCCTTCCGTGAATTTGCTGAATGTGCTGTACCACAGTGGCAGGATCCAAAACGCCATTACTTTTCACGCAAGGCCATTCCAGCACTATACCAGCACGTGGAAGACAATGTTATCCAGTCATTGGGAAAGGCAGTCAGCAGCAAGGTGCTTGTGACTTTAGACACGTGGTCCAGCAAGCATGGACAGGGTCATTACATTTCCGTCACGGCACACTGGGTAACTCTGATTGCAGCTGGGAGTGATCCAAGACGGGGCTCTGTGCTGGAGCTTGTTCATCCACCACGCCTCCAGAAAGCTGCTTCTATGAGGTCTGTCTGCTCCACCACCACTACCTCTTCCTCCTCCTCCTCCTGCTTCTCTGTCTCTGGCGAAGTGGCAGTTAAACCGATGCCTGACAGGGTCTACGCAATGGCTCAAGCAAAAAGATGCCATACTGTGCTTGAGCTGGTTTGTTTAGGGGACAGGAGCCACACCGGGTCAGAAATTTTGTCAGCTCTGCAGGGGCAGAGATGGTTAACACCACGCCAGCTTGAGCTGAGAATGATCGTCTGCGATAATGGCAGCAACCTTCTCTCCGCCCTACGCAAGGGTAAATTGACGCATGTACCATGCCTAGCACACGTCCTAAATCTGGTGGTACAGCGTTTCCTAACCAAGTACCCAGGGCTGCCAGAGCTTCTCATCCAGGCCAGAAAAGTCTGCAGCCACTTCAGATGGTCATTCCCAGCAAGCGTTCGCCTGGCATTAATTCAAAGAGAATTCCACCTTCCCACAAACCGTCTGATCTGTGACATGCCCACCAGGTGGAACTCGACATTAGCAATGCTGCAGCGTCTGCACAAGCAGCAGAGTGCCATCAACGAGTACCTGTGTGAGTATGGCACAAGGACAGGTTCAGGTCAACTTGTTTTTTTCCCCCCTGCAGTGGCTGATGATCAAGGATGCATGCACTGTACTGTCAACATTTGAGGAGGCAACGAGGATGGTGAACAGGGACAGTGCATGCATCAGTGACACAATTCCTTTAGTGTTCCTGCTGGAGCACACTCTGCGGGGAATTATAGATGTGGCACTAGAGGCAGAGCAGTGGGAGGAAGAGGAGGCCTTCCCTAGCTCTCAAGGCCCCAGTCTTTCCGCAGACAGCATTCAAGCGGGTCCTACTCAGATCAGACAGGAGGAGGATGAGGAGGAGGAGGAGGAATATTTAAGTAGTGGGGGCATTGAAGGTGGGGATTCCTCAAGGGAGGGTTTTGTGTGCCCAGAAACAGAAGGGCTAGTGCGTGGCTGGGAGGAGGAAGTGCACGATACGGTCATCCTCATTGACCAGGAAGACTCGGAAGCTAATGCCACCTCCAACCTACGCTGCATGGGCTCCCTAAGGATGCAAAGCCTGCTAAAGGCCCCAGGATTCGTGCTATCAAGGAGAGGGATCATTACTGGTTGGCAACCCTTCTTGATCCACGATACAAGGGGAAAGTTGCAGAGCTCATCCTGCCCACACAGAGGGAGCACAGGATGAAAAAACTTGAGGACGCTCTAAAGCGACACTTGTGTAACACCTTTCCAGGCACTGGTAGATTACCAAGTGCTGACACACGTGCTTCTGAGGCTGCGGGTGATCAGAGGAATAGTGGTGAAGGCCAGGGCCGCTTGACTGATGCTTTTTTAATTTTTTTTAGTCCTCGACGACCAGGGACGTCAAATGTAGGGACCCATTGCCAGCGTCTTCACCATATGGTGCAGGACTACCTAGGGGCAAGGGCAGACCTGGATACCTTTCCAGCAGATGATCCACTGGTTTACTGGGTGTTGAGATTGGATCACTGGCCAGAACTTAGCCAATATGCTATGCAGCTACTAGATTGCCCTTCATCTAGCGTGCTTTCCGAAAGGACGTTCAGTGCCGCTGGAGGTTTTGTCACAGACAAAAGAGTGCGTCTGTCCACCGACTCTGGAGACCGGCTGACATTTATAAAAATGAATCAGTCCTGGATCAGCAGCTATCAATCCCCTGATGCTGAAGTAATGGAATAGATCGGGGATGTCCTCTTCTGCATTCACAAAACCTCCAGCACTGAACTCTTCCACAATACCACAAAAGGGTTACGGTGTGAAGGCACTTGCTGCCATGAAAGGCACAATATTTGGCTGTACTAACGCCTGTGCCAGATTTATATCATTTTAATTTTTTGAACCGCAGGGTCCAACCCTGCACTCTTCCACAATACCACAGAGGGGTTACTGTATGATGATACTTGCTGGCCAGGCATTAAAGGCACAATATCTGGGTGCACTGATGCCCATTAACAGATAAAAAAAAACACTTTTCAATATAGGACCACATGGTCCACCCCTGCATTCTTCCACAATACCACAGAGGGGTTACTGTATGATGGTATTTGCTGGCCTGGCACCAAAGGCAGAATATCTGGGTGCACTGACACCTTAACCAGATGCATATCTTTTTAATATAGGACCACATGGTCCACCCCTGCATTCTTCCACAATACTACAGAGGGGTTACTGTATGATGGTACTTGCTGGCCTGGCATTACAGGCACAATATCTGGGTGCACTGACGCCCATTAACAGATAAAAAAAAACACTTTTCAATATAGGACACATGGTCCACCCCTGCACTCTTCCACAATACCACAGAGGGGTTAGGCTAGGGTCAGATGAGCGCATTTTGTACGGACTGTGCGTCCGTGCAGTACGGACGTACTTACTGACTCACAACAAGATAGTGGCCACACAGTCGTTTTTTTTCACTGACGTATTTTTTGACTGATGTAGCAGGGAAAATAAATTACAATGAAAGAACATTCTGTCCGTCAAAAATGCTGGACATATAAATGCAGTCCGTCTGACCTTGTTGCATCACTCACACACAAAGCTATGCGGACGTTGTGGACGTGGCGCACTCTGCACGTCCGTTCTAGCAGTATTACGTTCTTGCCTAACCTGCGTCCGTTTGCAGCGTCCGTCAGCCCCCGCACTTCGTGTGTGGGGCTCCATTTAACACAATTGTATGCTATCACGGACGTACTTAAGTGCAGGCAACACGGACGTTAACACTGCGTTCGTCTGACCCCAGCCTTACTGTATGATGATACTTGCTGGCCTGGCATTACAGGCACAATATCTGGGTGCACTGACGCCCATTACCAGATAAAAAACTTTTCAATATAGGACCACATGGTCCACCCCTGCACTCTTCCACAATACCACAGAGGGGTTACTGTATGATGATACTTGCTGGCCTGGCATTAAAGGCACAATATCTGGGTGCACTGCCATTGACGCCTGTATCAGATTCATATCCTCAGAGGGGTTACGGTGTGATGGCACTGTTGGGGAAGCTAAAGGACCAATTTTAAAGCACCTATTGTTACTTTCATCCAAAGCCTGCATAAGTTTCACAATAATTTAGCCAAAAAATCAGTAAACTTTTTCTGCGTGTACGAAAATGTCTCCTCTTTTCATACAGACTGCCGCCCCAAGCAGTAGTTTATGGATAGATTAAAGGAAAAGCATTTACCGTCATATGAAACGTCATTTTTTTGTTTTTAAGTGTTTCTATACATCCTAGAAATCCGCCACTTCACGGGCAGGTTATGGGGACCTCCTAGGCACGATATTTGAAGGAATTTTTGGTTTTTATTTTTAACCCATATTTCATGGAAAACTCACTGTCCCTTTAAAAACTTTTTTTTTTTACTTTTTGTTCTTGTTTCCTGTCCCCCAGGGCACTACCCGGACCCCCATACACCTTTTATGGCAAATATGTAGCATATATGCCCTCTTGGAGGGCACTCTAAAAACCAAATTTTCAGCCCCATTGACTTGCATTGGGTTCGAGTTCGGGTTCGGGTTCGGACCCGAACAAATGGGAAGTTCGGGTTCGGGCTCGAACCAAACTCGGGGAGTGTTCGGCTCATCCCTAATCTTGTCATCAGCCTCCCTTATATGGGAACAGCAAGCAGCAAACTGCTGGGCAATGTCTGCAGGGTCCATGGCCCTGACGTAATGTAAGGATATAGAGTCACCCAGCACGCAGATAAAACCCAGAAAGGCAAGAAAAAACCCTAAACTGAGAAGCTGGTCCTTAGAATGGCCAGGTACTAACCTAAAATACATAGAAGTACAGATCAGGGACAGGAGAGATATCGTAGTAATAACAAGCCAGAGGTCGGTACACGAGATAAACAAGAGCCAAGGGATAATCACAGAAAACACAGTCAATATACAAGCCAGGAGTCAAACCAGAAAACCAATATGCAGAAGCTAAAGACACGCGCTGAGGGCTAGAATAAACCACGTCAGGGCTCAGAGCACAATCAGTGACTGATATTTAAAGGCCTAGATCCCTGACCAGGTGCGGCATTCAAAGTGGCCTGATTCAGAGACTGGCGCCCTCTCTGTTGGGAAGGCCGCACTGCAGGAGCACCAGCAGGCATGACAGTACCATTACCTGCTATTGTTAATCTGTATTTTTCTCTCTAAATACTTTTGTTGCTGTATTTGAGAGATTTTCTTTGCTGCAATCGGCTTAAGTAAAGAAAAGATAGCATAATACTCGCCTCCGTGTCTTGTGGAATAATAGGAATGCTCGCGCAATGTAAACATCCGTACAGGCAGAATTCAGATAATATGCAGAAAAAACTGTTTTGCACCTATTCCCTAACAGGGCGGCTGCGTAGACCAGAAGTATCCAGCCCACTTCAGGCAGTATTACATTACTGCTGCTAAAACGGGGACGCTAAGGTGGATAATGTGCGCCTGCAGGGTTCCCCGTAGCGTCTCCGTTTTAGCTTGATATTATGGTGCAGGTGCTAATCCAGCAGTCTGCCCTGCAATGCAGCGCTAACCCTGAAGATACTCAAGGCAGCGCTAAGCGCCGCCGAGAGAACCCCCTCCATGGAGTTAATAGGACTCCACGGACGCTTTGACTGCCGGGTCACATGACCTGCAGGGTCTCAACTCTCATAAGATCCTGCAGGTCGGCGGAGTGATCGCAGAGGGAAACTGGGGACTTTAAACCCTCAGTCACGCTCTGCTCTCAGCGGCCAGAAGCAACAAATCAAGCCGCTGGGATGAGAGGGGAGTACGTGATTTTGTTTGGGGGGGTGGGTTTTTCAGCTGGTGCGGATTCCGCAGAACCCATATCACTGAGCACCAGTTCCAAGCTTTGAGGAACTTTACAGTAGATGCAGCGAGACATACTTAGCGTTGGGACTTTGTAATCCTTACGCTAATTGCCTATTTGCGCTCCCCATGTTAAGTATAGAGAGAGCAAAGTACAGTAACCGCAAGCTGAAAATAGCAAAAAAAAATTAACTCGTTAGCATTCGGAATGTAATATGGTCGGCAGAGGCGAAGCAAAGTCATTAGGCGCCCGGGGCAAGTCCTCCCCTAGCACCCCCCCATGTGTTAGATGAAATAATGTGTAGTAATGCTTTATGCCGTCACTTTGAAGTTTGTTGACAGTGTGGGAAATAAGAAGGTGAATTAGTGCAGCGACTCTGTGTGCGTTATAAGTGAATAATACCGCTGCCTTAGAACAGAAAAGTGGGGAGTACAGAATGGAGATACAGTGGTCCATAGCACCCCCTCCTCTCCCTGCACCAGTAGATAAAATGTGTAATAATACAGGAGGAGCGGGGTCACGCTTGTTACGGGATGGTCGTCGTCGGCCGTCGACTGTCCTGCTCTCCAGATGCCCCTGCTGTTGATCAGCCCGACTACCGAGTGGCTCAGCACTCGGCGTCCCGAGCAGCCTGATCCGCTGGTCCTGGGTATTGGGAATGGCTTTGGTGTTGTTAGGGACCGCTGTAAGCAAGTGGTGCCGTCTGGGGTCAATTTGATGTTCCTCTTCTGGGGTAGGGAGCGTTTCAGAAGACCGCTGAATGTCTTCCGTGGTGAATGTGATTTGCTCTGAAATAAAACACCAGACGAGCTGTATGTCTTAAAACAGTGAATTGCTTAATTAAGGGTCATTTATACAACTTCACACACACAGATTACCAACTCCCCCACCCACACAACCAGCACTGATTGGCTCCTTTCCCAGCCTCCTGTTCCCTATCAGGTCCCTTTCAGCTTCCACATTGTCCAGGGGATTAGGCAGATGAGGTTTTAGAAAAGCCTCCAATCAACTGTCTTGCTGTATCCTCCATCTTGGGGCCATGAGGTCCTTTGTCCTTGGGACCCATGCTGGGCTGGGCAAAATGGTGACTGGGGAAAAAACACATACATACAGTTTTCTTCATTTGAAACTACATTCATACAATAAGGATACATTGTAAAATACACCACCCTTCAATAAAACCACATAGTAATAAGATACAATTGTGCATACAATCTGAAACGCAAAACCGAGGGAAAAGTAGAAACGGTCTTTAAAATTGGAGCAGAGTCAGTTCCTTGTGGCTCACTGAGGCGAGCCTGATGTCAGCTCCGTGACAGGGGTGTCCATGCCAAGGATCTCGGGTGTAAGACCTCAGAAGCGTGGAACATTGATTGGCCACGCGGGTCACATACCACATAGTTCTGAGACAACAGAGGTGGTGGTGGTGGAATTTGCTCCCCATCGACCGTCAGGTCTGGACCATTCAGGGCGTGGATTTCTAACCCCTCATCCTCCCTGGATACGATGCCTTCTGAGTCCGTATATTCTGGGAGTTGGTCTGAATCCGCAGATTTGGACCGTTTCTCAAAAACCGCTACTGTTGCCCCACGGGGCTCTTTTACGCGAGGCGACCTCGCTCGTCTTTTTAGGCAAGTTTACGGGGTTGCCAGCCCCTCGAGGAGCTTTATCAATGTGCTTGGTTTTGGCACTGCTCTTTGACCCAGAAGGGCCTGAAATCACGGGCACTGCCGGAGCAGGCGTCACATCAATAGGTTGGGTAGAGGGCCCAGATTGTTTAGTTAAGTTAGTGACAGAACTAACAGCGTCATTCATTGAGGATTTAAAGGCATCTGTTAAGGTGGAAACCGCAGAGGACAAAGTGGAGGCTATGGAGGCTTGGAGATTAGCCTCCAGGGTGGCCAAACGTACAGCCATTTTTGAGAGGCGTTTGGACAGAGGAGTGGGGGAATCCCTGTCTGAGGGACCGTGTACCTGCCGGGAGATGGAAGCGGAGTCAGAGTCTGCCGCTGAGGAAGGGCTTTCTCGGTGAGGGAGCAGAGTGGGGCACATTTCGGCAATGTCTGTAACTGGGAACGTGTGTGTGATTCACGAGGAAATCCAGGAGTGAAAGCGCACGAAAGACGTAATCCAAAATGGCGGCGCCGATCCCGCGAGATCTCAGCGCTCATCACAGGCCGCGAGGGACCCAAGGAGCCGCGCGCCGAGATGGGAGCTCAAGCTTTGCGGCTCGCAGGGTCACCGCGGCAACCAGTTCAAAGGGGGGATTAGTTTACTAATCACATGCAGCAAATCCGGGCGCGCTGCCAAGCCGTACGAGACAGCCGACGGCGTCCCGGTCACGAGGGCGCCCAACCCCCGCGGTGTTAGCCGGGGATAGTCGGGGCCTCGAACGCAACTAAATCAATTGTAATCAAGGAGAAACACACAGAGAATCAAGGTAAACCGTAAAGCCCTGAAGATCAGTAAAAAGATACTTGGCTGATGTGGGAGCAGCAAAAGAAGAGGCTTAAGCTGCTCCCGCTCAGGACATATATATGCTTGGGGGTGGTACTAAGGACTGGGGTTGGGACCTCCCTGCTGGGGGGATGCCCCTATGTTTTTTTCTTACGTTCATTGCATTCATCTTTTGCTGCTGTGGGTGCAATAAAAGAAGTTGATGCAAATACTCGCCTCCGAGTTCCTGTATTGAAATTGGATGAACAGCGACTATTCTGACCAATCGGATGAATGTACAGCCACTTGCCTTCATATACAGATCCGGATAGGTCAGTCTACGATCACGTGTTAAAATAAGCCAATCAATTGAACGGCATTTTGACAGAGGGCTCCCGTGGATGTTACTCTAAAAGATGATAAACATTCGGGTAACGGAACAAGATTAGAGATTGCTGTATGGTAAAAAATGCCACTCCCAGGTGGTACAACCCCTTACAAGCAGACGACCCTAAACCCTCTCATAATGATCATGTCTAAATGACCGTGATATTCATAGAGTACTGCTTGCCAACATTGGCGAAGACGAACCTGAGCGGATAACTCCCTAAGTGTTGTATAAACCTTACTATATATAGCTGAAAATGCCTTCGTTAACCAAGACAAAGTAAAAAGGTTGAAAAGTGGACTTAACCATATTGGATGCCAGACTAGATGTAGATGGGTCGTATACCTCCTTATGGTATATGTTATGCTAAGATTGATAGCAGAATACCAGGTAACTTATTGTATCATAGAAAAGGGGTATATGAAAAACCCTCATTAAGTCCAGCCGGGGATAAAGTGTGTAATTTATAAATTCTTCTCTTAAAGGGACGGAGTGTTTTCCCCACAATCACAGGTGGCTAAATACACCATGCCAGAAGAATTACAATTAAAGAATGTTTTAATATCAGTATTGTATGTTCCGCGTGAATCCGTGACCCTTTTAGAATTTTTTAACCCTTTCACTGCGGAGGACGTGCTAAGCGCGTCCACTCGCAGTATTGTTCCATGCGGAGGACGCGCTGAGCGCGTCCTCCCTTTGCGGCCAGCGATGGCCGGATTCTGGCCGATCGCTGTGCCCCCCAGTGCGGGCTGACATCCTCGATGTCAGCCCAGCACTCGGGGACCCTGGCGGGGCCATTAGATGTCATCGCAGCGGCGCGATGACATCTAATTCAGGCGTCCCCCGCGTGTGCCTGAAAGGGAGGGGGGAGGTCCTTCAGACCTCTCTCCCTCCCGATCGCCGGGGTGCACAGGGTTAATCCAGGCACCGTTTGGAAGGGCACAGCCTGCCCTTCCAAACGGTGGCTGTCATTAACCCCTGGGGAGCCGGATCACGCTTCGGTGCTGAAAAGCGCCGGATCGTGATCCTCTCCCGGAGCTGGCCGACATCTTGGATGTCGGCCAAGCCTCCGGGAACTCCCCCTGAGGACTGGGGTCATCGTGCATAGCTGCCAGCAATGGTGGAGATAGGGGGTTCATTAGAACCCCCTATCTCCCGAACCGTGGCAGCTAGCGGTTAATGTTTGATATGGTTGGATCGGCCAGAGCATGGCCTTTCCAACGATACCAAACTTGACAATGTAAAAAGTTTTTTAAAAAATAGAAAATATTTAAACAAAAAAATTAGATTTTGTGGTTTTGTTAATGCAGCAATATTGTTCCCATTTCAATTATGTGAACAATGATGCTGCACCAGTGGCGTAACTAGAAACCTAAGGGCCCCGGTGCGAGAATCCATGAAGGGCCCCCCCTCACCCCCCAAAAAGATCCCATATATTTACTTTTTTTCCCTGAAATATAAAAGATACTACGCCATTTATATTAATTAGTTCAACTTACTTTAATTAGGTCATTAAATAGGTCACCACCATATTGAAAGCACCCCCCCCCCCGGTAATCCTGACACATTGCACATTACAGAGCTTCACAGCAATAAAACTCCCTGTAATGTGCGGTGTGTATGAACTAATCACAGAGCTCCACAGCAATAAAACTCACAGTGAACACTGGGGTGTTTGAGCAGGTACAGTTGTGTTCAAAATTATTCTAGCCCCACTGAAATTGAGTGTTTTGGCAAGTTTGACATTGATTTTGATCATTCAGTCATCTTGCTTACAATTAAATCAAAGAGGCACGTGTAGGTCAGACAAATATAACATAACATTTATAATGAAATAAGCACAAATGTCTTTTCTGTGCTCACATCATTATCAGTTTTATTCAACCCCCAAGTGACATTCAATCTTAGTACTTAGTACAACATCCTTTTACAGTTATAACAGCTTTTAAACGTGAAGCATAGCTTGACACAAGTGTCTTGCAGCCATCTACGGGTATCTTCGCCCATTCGTCATGGGCAAAAGCCTCCAGTTCAGTCACATTCTTAGGCTTGCGCACTGCAACTGCTTTCTTTAAGTCCCACCAGAGGTTCTCAATCGGATTTAAGTCAGGTGACTGCGATGGCCACTCCAAAATGTTCCAGCCTTTAATCTGCAACCATGCTCTAGTGGACTTGGAGGTATGCTTGGGATCATTGTCCTGTTGAAAGGTCCAACGTCTCCCAAGCCTCAGGTTTGTGACGTACTGCATCACATTGTCATCCAATATCTCCTGGTACTGAAGAGAATTCATGGTACCTTGCACACGCTGAAGCTTCCCTGTACCTGCAGAAGCAAAACAGCCCCAAAGCATGATTGACCCCCCGCCATGCTTCACAGTAGGCAAGGTGTTCTTTTCTTCATAGGCCTTGTTCTTCCTCCTCCAAACATAGCGTTGATCCATGGGCCCAAACAGTTCTAATTTTGTTTCATCAGTCCACAACACTATCCCAAAACGTCTGTGGTTTGTCCACATGACTTTTGGCATACTGCAGTCGACTCTTCTTATTCTTTGGAGACAGCAAGGGGGTGCGCCTGGGAGTTCTGGCATGGAGGCCTTCATTACGCAGTGTGCGCCGTATTGTCTGAGCTGAAACTTCAGTACCCACATCTGACAAATCTTTTCTCAGTTCCTCAGCAGTCATACGGGGACTTTTCTCCACTCTACGTTTCAGGTAGCGCACCGCAGTCAAAGTCAGCATCTTCTTTCTGCCACGACCAGGTAGCGTTTCAACAGTGCCCTTTGCCTTGAATTTGCGAATGATGCTTCCTATGGTCTCTCTTGGTATGTTTAACATCTTTGCAATCTTCTTATAGCCATTGCCCTTCCTGTGAAGAGTAATCACCTCTTCTCTTGTCTTCCTGGACCATTCTCTTGACTTCACCATGTTTGTAACCACACCAGTAAATGTCTAGAAGGAGCTGAGTATCACAGTTATTTTAAAGCTGCCTAATTGGTGCTTATTATGCTTTATTGCTGCTCCGTGACATCCACAGGTGTTTTCAATACCTGATTGAAAACACTTGAATGAACCTCTGTTCTTCAGAGTGGTAGTCTTTAAGGGGTTGAATAATTGTGTCAATGAAGAATTCACAAAAGAAACATTTACTACTGTATTACAAAACCAATTGATGTCATTTTAGTTGCATATGGTTCTTTAAAAAGTCCTTGTAGGATTTCATTCTGAATACAATTACAAATGTCACTAAATTCCCTAAAACCCTTTACAGCATTGGGGGTTGAATAATTTTGAACACAACTGTATATATATGTTATGAATATGTGTTTAGAGTTGTGTGTGTATATGTGCTCTGCGCAGTAAGTGCATATATGTGCCGTGTTTGCGTATATGGTGCAATGTATATGTGCTGCCTAGTCTGTATAAGTGCTATATATATGTATAGTGGGTTTATATGCTCTTTGGTTTTGTATGCATTGCAATGAAAATGATCTATGTATGTAATCTCTGTTATGTGTGTGTATATGTATTATGGTGTGTACAGTGTCTATGTGGTTTCTGCGAGTGCAGCCGTTGTTCTGTGTTTTTCGGGTGTGCCCCTAAAATGCATACAGTTAAAATTAATGTAAAATTGTAAGACAGGATGAATTCTAATGAACACATTTTACAGAGCATTGATTAAAAGGGCTAAATTAGGAAGAGACCTGCAATAAGCACAAGAGATAAAAAAATGGTTTTGACTGAGGAATGTTTGAAGTTTGTTCAAACCAAGACAAAAGGTGATTTGTGTGTGTGTGCTAAACATGCGTTTTTTGTAAGTGTGTGGCGTACTGTGCTACAGTCGTTCATTAAGTGTATACGTCTATGGCAGAATTGCCACTTGTTCTGGTATGTTATAAATGCTTGATTTAAAGATCTAGTATGATTTATACATAGTGCAGGAGGGATGGGGTCGCGCCTATTCCCCGAAGGGTTGGCTGCAACCACCAAATGCATCCAGCCCAACAACATGTGTAGAACATAACAAAGAAAAAAATAACAAAGAAAAAAATGCGCTTACTACAAATAAAACCGTGTGAAACTAAACACAATTAGAGGTTTGGTTTCTTATTAATGGCCATTATAAGACTAGCTCGCCCGCCAACGTCACGGCACCTCTATAAGGGCGAGTCCTAACCAAAATGAAACCACAGGTTGCTACATCGCAATCAATACCTGCTCATGCTGCTTGTCAAACATGAGGTAGACTGGTGGGCCTTTATTTATGCTCCCCCAGAAACAAAATCCACTTTGGGATCAAAACAAAGACACGGAGCGGAGTCTTGCTGCAGGGTGACCTGGCTGGAAGTACATTGAAACATACAAAGTGCAGGAGGGGTGGGGTCGCGCCTATTTCCCGAAGGGTTGGCTGCAACCACCAAATGCATCCAGCCCAACAACATGTGTAGAACATAACAAAGAAAAAAAAAATCATTCTAGTATGATTTATGTACCAGTATTTTTGCCCCAGTAAGTGAATGTGTTGGGTGTTGCAGGCTGCGAGAGTTTGTTGACATTTTATGTAAAACAGTGCTGTTACATCTCAATTGCATTTGACTATTGTAAGAGACTCTGCTGATTTTAAAAAAAAATAAGGTTTTTGCAACTTTGAAACCCAACCCCCCCCCCCTATGCAAACTGGTGGAGGAAAAGGTGGGAGGGGAGATTCTAGGAGAGACATCTGAGAGAGACAGCAGATATAGAGGAAAATACTGCAGACGTTAGATCAGTTTGGAGAAATAAATAGAAAAGATAAGAAAGTGACAATAAGAAAGGAAAAGACAAGTAAAATGGGGAATGCACAAAGAAGTTGCTTATGATGAGAAGAGAGAAACGTGTTATAAAATGTGTATTTTTGAAAGTAAGATGAATAAGAAAGTAACAGAAACTGATTCAGAAGACAATCCACCAGGCCTGGCCTAGAACACCCCTCTGGTATATGGTGATCTTAAACCAGGTGCCCAGCCCGTGGCGCTGCGCCAGTACCGCATCCCACAAAAAGCCAGGCAACACATCCAAGTCCACCTTGAACGTTTGCTTAAGTACGGTATTCTAAAGTTTTGTGTGTCTTCTGGAATACCCCGTTGCTCCAGTTCAGGAAGAGGGCACTCAAGAATTCACATCTGTACAGGATTAAAGGGCAGTTAATTCTGCCACAGTGATTTTATACGGATTTGGCCCAATTGAGTGTAATCTCCTAGCTCTGATACCCGGCAACACAGAATTCTACACTTGATTTAAAAGATGCGTTCTTCTGTATCCGCCTGGCTCCAGCGAGTCAGCCATTGTTTGCCTTTCAGTGTGAAAACGCCCAGAATGGCTCCAAACATCAAATGGCGTGCCTCCCTCAAGGTTTCAAATGTTTGCCTACTATCTTCGGGAGAACGCTGAACCAAGACTTATCTGCCTTTCACTCTCAGCCAGACAAAGCTACCCTATTGCAGTATGTTGATGATCTCCTGCTTGCCTCACCAACTGAAGAAGATTGTTTCAATGCCACAAACAGAACTGTTAAGTATTTTATGCAAGGCAGGCTACAAAGTTTCTAAAAGAAAGGCCTAAATCTGCCAACGCAGTGTGAAATACCTAGGCTTTCAACTTACAGGTACCAAGCGTGCAATCCAGAACGCAAAGAATCAGTCTGCCATGTCCCTCAACCACAGACTCGTCGCCAAGTAAGAGAATTCTTGGGAGCTGCAGGCTTCTGTCACCTGTGGATCCCCAACTCTGCCATCATTGCCGAGCCTCTGTACCAAGCCACTAAAGGTGCAGAGCCTGATCTATTCATTTGGGGTGAAGAACAAACTGAGGCTGTCACCCAATTAAAGACTTTGTTGCTTGAAGCCACTGCCCTCCTGGTTGCAGAAGCAGACAAGCTCACACTAGGCCAAGAACTCTTTGTGAAAGTTCCTCATGCAGTCCAGACATCTAGACTATAAAAGGCAATTACTGGTTCAGCAATGCAAGAATTACCAAGTACCAAGCCATGCTGTGTGAGAACCCAAGAGTTCATCTGGAACTAATCTCAATACTGAATCCTGCTACATTGCTTCCAGATGCTTCAGAAGACCATGTACATGAATGCCTTCAAGTAATAGATGAAGTATACAGCAGCAGACCTGACTGCAAAGACATACCCCTAGACAAATACGACTTGAAACTGTTCACTGATGGAAGCAGTTTTGTAGAAAATGGAAAGAGATTTGCTGGGTACGCAGTAGTCACTCTTGACGAAACAATTGAAGCTAAACCACTGCCCAATGGCACTTCTGCTCAACTGGCTGAAATTATTGCCCTTACCAGGGGTCTAGAACTATCTGAAAACAAAAGGGTGAACACATACACCGATTCCAAGTATGCCTTCATGACAATTCATGCTCACGGAGCACTCTACAAAGAACGTGGCCTCCTAACATCTGCAGGCAAACAAGTCAAATATGCCCTTGAAATATTGAATCTACTGGATGCGGTATGGAAACCGTCCGCAGTTGGTGTTATTCATTGCCGTGGCCACCAAAAAAGGCAAATAAGAAGTTCCCAGAGGAAACCAGAAAGCAGATCTGGCGGCAAAGGAAGCAGCCAGACAGACACAAGCCCTTGAGCGTGGCTGTGATTGGAAAGAAACCAATGCCAAGAGAACTCGACAGCAACAGGAGAATCACTTGAAAAGCTTCCGGAATGGAAATCCGGAACACCGAACAGAAACTTCGGTTCCCCAGAGAGGACTGGTTCAAGATGACTCACCTGTCAAGATTCCGGTATGTAAACCCGTATCACTGCAAATGAAAGTTCCTATTTAGGGAAGCCTACCACCCAACTCACTGACGCAACCATCAATCACTCTCACCTTACAGTCCTCTCCTCCTGTTTCCAACCCCAACCCTCCTAGATTGTGAGTTCCTACGGGAATAGGGCCTCATCTCCTCCTGTACTGTTTGTCAAATGTTGTTCAATGTATTGTAACCCTGTCTATACTGTGCTTATTGTACAGCGCTGCGGAATATGCTGGCGCTTTATAAATAAAGAATAATAATAATAATAATAAAAGTCGAAACTCTGCTCTGTCTGAACGCGGTTTTCAAGATATGCCAAATGTTGACTTCTATATGAATAAAAGAAGATTTGCACCTCATGGAGAATTTATTGAAGATGTTTTTTGCCACTGGTACGGCGAATATGAACTTCTAGAGAAGCACCACAGCTATATCCAATGGTTGTTTCCTCTACGTGAACAAGGCCAGAATGCACATGCAAAGCCTCTGACTACTTCTGAAATTGAAATTATGAAGAACACCGCTGAAATCCAACAAAGACTCCGAAGAGCCTATAAACTGATGCTGAATTTCTTCTGTGTGAAATTAGTGGGGAAGAGGAGATAGAAGTGATACGAGACTCAAATTTTTCCACACGCTTCTCCAATTTGAATACCAACACCCACAATAACCTGAGAATTACCCGAATTGTGAAAAGCATGGGAGAGCTGGGAGCTGCACAATACCAAGCTCCGCTGGTGAAGTTCTTCCTGGAAGAAATACTGGTTGAAGATCAGCTGCAAAGTATGAAAGAAAGTGAACTGAAGTATTTCTTGCCGGCTGTAAAGAATGAACATGAAAGAGATGCACTGTCTGAATATTTTTTGAAGCACAGAATATCCAAGAATGTCAAGAGGCTTCTCCCAGTGGTGACACCCCTGTTACCAACACCCATTACTTACTGGACTCCGGCCTACTCTGAAAAAGAGAAGAAATGGCTCTCCGAAGAACCAGGAGAATACAGAGAAGACGGATGGTACCAGTTGGAAAATGAAAGAATTGTCTTACCAGCCACTCTGGCACCTGAAATTGTCCGGGCCTTGCATTCCAGGACTCATGGAGGAAAGACAGCCATGGAGCAACAACTAGAACCGTATTTCTATGTTCCTGGACTCACCACCATTTGCAAAGCAATTGCCCATCAATGTGTCACTTGTGCTAAGAACAACCCAAGGCAAGGGATAGTACAACCACCAGGAGTATTATCGGTTGGATTATCTCCAATGTCCTCCCTACAAATTGACTTTACTGTTCTCCTACCATGCTACTGGTGCTAGTATGCACAATAACGGGATGGGTTGAAGCCTACCCAACTCGAACAGAAAAGACTGCTGAAGTAGTGAGATGCTTGATGAGAGAAATTATTCCAAGGTATGGACTGCCTCTTGAAATTGGGTCAGACAATGGTCCAGCCTTCATACAAAGTTGTTTGCAGCAGCTCGCCCGATTGTTAAGAATCACCTGGAAACTGCACACTGCATACAGAACTCAAAGCTCTGGAAAAGAGGAAAGAATGAATAGAAATCCAAAGACATTAATGGCTAAAATATGCCAAGAAACATCACTGAAATGGCTGGATGTGTTGCCAATTGTTCTACTGCATGTGAGAAGTAGCCCTACCTCACTCCTAAAATTGAGCCCATACGAGATGATGTTCGGTTATCCCTCGTGCTGTCAGACTTTCCCCTAACTTCTCTTCCTTCAAACGCTCCCTGAAAACGTTCCTATTTAGGGAAGCCGACCCCCCAACTCACTGACGCAACCATCAATCACTCTCACCTTACAGTCCTCTCCTCCTGTTTCCAACCCCAACCCTCCTAGATTGTGAGTTCCTACGGGAATAGGGCCCTCATCTCCTCCTGTACTGTTTGTCAAATGTTGTTCAATGTATTGTAACCCTGTCTGTACTGTGCTTATTGTACAGCGCTGCGGAATATGCTGGCGCTTTATAAATAAATAATAATAATAATAATAATAATCCCACCCCTTTGATAACTGGGTTGAGGGGGGATCCCCGGGTATTAGGAGAAACTGACCTACGCTAGCAAGTGATCAGGTTAGATCAGACGATGCAGAGCATGTACACATGGGTTAGTGAACACATTTCCTATACCTACCTTTACACAGATACTGTCCTGGGGACTCAGTATGGGTTAAGGAATGGAAGGTAGACCCATTAGGGGCTAAATGGAGAGGTTTTTATGTTGTCTTGTTATCCACTCCCATAGCAGTGAAAGTTGCTGAGGTGCTGCCGTGGATGCAAATTCCCCTTGGAAAGTGATAGCCAGTGAATCTGACCCGCTGAAGCTACTTTTCCACCGTACCCGAGCAGCCGCACAGACCAGAGACGAATAAGTGGATCAAAAGTCTGGTTGACCGCTTATCTCCTACACCCAAGTCTTTGTGTCAATTTTTGTTAAAAGGCAGTTAAACTTGATACACTGCCACAAATGGAAGCTCCAGAGGTACCCCAGGAGGCCCATGAGCCTCTGCTTCCAGATACCATTTTTACAAGACTAAAGAGACCATTTGAGCAGTACCAAAGGATCCTGATATGCATTGGGGTTATTGTTTTATTTTTGACCTTACTGACAATTGTTGAACTATTTTTCCAATCCAGCTCCCTAAGGGAGTGATGTCAGCCCCAACAGTGTTGACACCAGACTATGATGTGACTGTCCCACCGGCACAGGACCGACGGAAATGAGAATTGACAAGACCAGAGGATAATCTGTTTATTAAATTTACGTATGCGTATGCAAAGAAGTCAGGATATGAATCCTGTTGGGTGTGTAACAAATTGAGCCAAGGGTCATCAGTTATTCCCACCTTAGCGTACCCCTTAACTTGTCTGACTTCCCTGTGAATAAAAGTGTAGTGGTCCCTAGTGTTCTTAAACTGACTAAAAGTCTAGATATGCCAAAGACAAACCACACCATTCGGATTACTAATTTGGCCTATTTCCCCCTCTGGTGTTTTAAACTAAAGAAGATCCAGGTTCCACCTAGTACAATGTGTAAAGAATCTTTGTTTAATGCAACACTAGATATATCCAACCCAGAAGCACTAGGAAATAGTCTCCAAGTAATGGTAAATACAATTGATAATTACAAACAGACTGATGATAAAAGTCCAGAGGCACTTGCATACACCCACAAGTCACTATCCCTAATTTTCTCCCACCTTGGCTCAAAACCATTTTACCTGATGCCAGGGAGTGGCATACACATTTGTTGTGGAACCCTATGCCACCTCTGGATTAATACTGATATAAAAACTTGGTGTTATCTGGCCTGGGTGGTTCCCCTGCAGCGTATCCAAGGGGACACCATGGACCTAGGAATACCACCACCCCGATATTCTCTAAATATTGCTAAACAAGAACTGTTTTCCAAAGGTGATATGGCCTGGTCTTGTTTTATTTTCCACAGGATGGGGCATTGAATGAAAAGACTTAATAAATATGTTGTTCTGATGGATGATAATGTAAACATTACCAGCACTGATATCCAGTTGTTAAATGTTGAATTAAGAGAGATTCGTAAAGTACAGCTGTTCCCTGAAGTTAGCCATAGAACAAATCCAGGCTATTATTATTATTATTATTCTTTATTTATAAAGCGCCAGCATATTCCGCAGCGCTGAACTAAATGGAACATGTGAAATGACAATGAAATATGCCAATCTGCTGTAAAGCCCTTAAACCAAAGAAGCAACCCCTAGACCAAGATTCTGATGATGGTTCACTTGAGCTTAAATCCCCTGCAGAATACAAAACTTTAATGATTTAGTTAGTTGGCTGGGAGAGGTCATTGGAGACTCTCCGCCAAGAGGAGGGAATGAGAGGACACCTCCTGGGATTTAATTTAGAAATATACTAACATAGCTAAACCGCCATTTTAGTGTTCGCTCAAGGTATGCTATTAACTTCATTTTGTGTTTTAAAAGTCTGCAGTCCCTTTGTGCTCACTAGAGTCAACTAAGTTTGCCTGCTCTAACTAAGGAATGTGGTTTGTATAAACTAACAGCTAAGTGTAGCCTCTAATAAACCTGATTTCTGCTGATTGAAGAATTACCTCTTCTTCCCCCCAGGTCTCTAACTCTAAGCCATAAAAGTTGCTTAATATATCGAGGCAGAAGGAATGATTAAATCCCATAGCTGGCCATATTTGTTTTGGAAGAATGATTCCCTTTTACAACCTTATTGACTAGACAGAGAATTCAGATCGTCTCGGATGGGCTCAAGGGTCGTGTCTTTGAGGTGAACCTTGCTGACTTGCAAAATGATGAATAAAGTCCAATATGTATAATGAAGGTTGATATGGGAAGTGGGAGGATAACCTGGGGGGGAGGAATAAGGTGTGCATTTTTACTCGCCATGTATAAATTCTTTGTTTCTCTGTTGGCTCGGGACTTGAGCTTTGATTTGTGAGCAAGACTTGCAGCTCTCGTCCGGTACCGAATAAAACCTTTTTTCCTTTCAAGAATCAAGGCCTCTGTCTGGCATTTCTTTTGTCGAGTCATCACCTAAATACCCGGTCAGATAGCCATAACAACGTGAGTTTCAAAGCCATATTAAAAGTATGAGAAACTCACGGTCAGACCGCACCCAGAGTATGAACGCCTGGATCATCTTTTGTGCGATACAAAGGCCCATAGGCCGCATCACCTCGAAAAGAAGCGGACGTACCGCACCACCAGCTGGACGGAAAAACATCACAACAACAAAAAAAAAAGAGAAAAAAGACACTTAATCAAAATTAAAAGAAACCAAAAAGAAAAATTCCCGGTCTTATATGTCGCCGGAAGCCGTGGGGGTATGAGGGCAAAACACCTCAGAGCCATAGAAACCCAGAACCAAAAACAAGGGGTTCAGAAGGCCAACTCGGCCCCGCGGCCACCACCATCCACCCGAGAGTGGGAAGAATTTAAACCCCCCCTCCCCCTGAACCTTCAAAAACAAATACAGATTCTGAGAGGATGAAGAGTCAAGGGTCGCCACGTGAAGGCAATGACTCCAACTGGGGCAGAAGAGAAGATGATCATCAGAACTCATCCTGGGCCCGAAGGAGGAGGGCCACGTCACGGTGACTTCACCTGCAACCACTCCGTGGGCAGCCCAAGCAGTGGAGGAATCGGGCCCTCTGGAGATACAAAGCCGTCAGGAAGAGGTATATCCAAGGACTGGAAAAATCTGGTAGGATCAGCGTGTGGCAAGAGGACATGCGTTCTTCTGTTTCGGAAGGCTAGGATTTTAAAAGGGTGTCCCCATGTGAACGCAACGTTATGCTCACAAAGTGGGCTATTTACAAGTGGAGTTTAAAAACAGGAGTTCAAATAACAGGTACAAATTGTGATATATATTTGTTCTCTTGTTGTGGGTATGAGTGTTAGCAAGCTTGAAGGTTTGACCCAGTGCACATCCTGCTGCATGTATGCATGTCTGGAGGAATCCTTCCAGGGTCCATATCTCTGTAACAAGTGTGAACATGTAGCTCTTCTGGAAGCTCATATTGGAGATCTGGAAGGGCAAATCGTAATGCTGAGGCAGATTGACAATCTTGAAAGGAGCCTGCTTCTCACGGAGCAAAGTATAGTTGAGGAATCTAGGGGTGTGGGAGGAGTGGAGTTAACCGGGGAACAGGTTGGTAGCTGGGTGTCAGTGACACGTGGTAGCAGGGGGGAGGGAAGAGGAAAAGGTTGGCTAGTCCTGATCTTGCGCACACCAACAGATTTGCCCCTTTGAGCGAAGATGTTGGGTGCATCAGCTCAGGTGTAACAGTACTGGAGGAGGCTGCTCCCTCTAACAGCAGGGGGATCAGCCCACCAAGTAAGGGAGGGATAAATAGGGCAAGTAAGCCTAGACAGGTTGTGGTGGTAGGGGACTCTATAATTAAGAGAGTAGACAGGGTAATCTGTCGCGCTGATCGCCTTAACCGGACAGTTTGCTGTCTGCCGGGTGCCCGTGTTAGGCATGTGGTTGACAGAGTTGATAGATTATTGGGAGGGGCTGGCGATGACCCAGCTGTCATGGTCCATATTGGTACCAATGACAAAGTAACAGGAAGATGGAAGGACCTGAAGAATGATTTCAGGGAATTAGGAAGTAAACTGAAGAAGAGGTCCTCCAAGCTAGTATTTTCTGAGATCCTACCTGTGCCACGTGCTACAGTGGAAAGGCAGCGGGAGATCAGGGAGGTCAATGCGTGGCTTAAAGCTTGGTGCAGGAAGGAGGGCTTTGGGTTTTTAGAGCACTGGGCTCATTTTGCACTGGGGTACAATCTGTATAGTCGTGATAGATTGCACCTGAATGGAAGAGGGTCTGCTGTGCTGGGGGACAGGATGGTTAAAAGGTTGGAGGAGACTTTAAACTAGTGGAAGGGGGGGAGGGATACAGTAGCTTAAAAAATGGAGACAGAGCAGATAGCGGAAGGGTTTCAGTTCAGACTAAGGGGGGTGGAGCTGGGGGGGATATGGGTAATGTCAGAACAGTGGAGGCATGTAATGTAAAGTCGCATTCAGCATGTGTGGGTAGAGACAACATTAAATGTATGCTTGCTAATGCAAGGAGCCTCAATAACAAGATGGGGGAACTAGAGGTAATAGCATACACTAAGCAATACGACATTATAGGAATAACAGAAACGTGGTGGGATGAAACGCATGACTGGGCTGTAAACTTAAACGGTTATACATTGTTTAGAAAGGATAGGAAACATAAGAAAGGGGGTGGAGTGTGTTTATATGTAAATCAGGATTTAAAGCCTAATATTACACAACTGGAAAGCGATGAGGGAAATGTGGAATCCTTATGGGTAAATATTTCGTTGGGGAATAAACAGGGAAGTCAACTATTGGTTGGCATATGCTATAAACCACCTAATATAGATAATGATGAGGAAGAACAACTGTTAGAGCAAATTAGGAAGGCTGCAGATCATGGTAGCACTTTAATTATTGGCGATTTTAATTACCCGGACATTAATTGGGATAGTGGGACTAGTAATTCAGCAAAGGGAATCCGGTTTCTGAACATTTTAAATGATACCTTCATGTCACAACTGGTAGAAACACCAACTAGAGAGGATAACTGTCTGGACCTGGTTATAACAAATAATGTGGATCTTTTCTCAAATATTAATGTAAAGGAACAGTTGGGAAACAGTGACCATAATATGGTGACTTTTGAAATAAACTCAAAAAAACACATTCATAAGGGGCAGCTAATACATATAATCTTAAAAAGGCCAACTTTATTAAAATAAAGGAAGCTCTCAATGTCATTGACTGGCAGAAACTCTTTCACGGGAAAAACACTGAGGATAAGTGGAATATCTTTAAACGAACACTAGAAAAGTACACGTCACAATATATTCCACTGGTTAATAAATATAAAAGAAACAGACTGAAACCAATGTGGCTTAGTAGGAAGGTAACTAAGGAAATGAAAAATAAAAAGAAGGCATTTAAATTTGATAAATCTGAGGCCTCCTATAAAGCATATAGAGCAGCCAATAAAGCATATAGAGCAGCCAATAAAGCATATAGGGCAGCCAATAAAGCATGTAAAAATGCGATTAGATGGGCTAAACTAGAAAATGAAAAAGAAATAGCCAAAGAGAGCAAGACCAACCCTAAAAGATTCTTTAGGTACATAAATTCTAAAAAACCCAAGAGTGAAAATGTAGGTTCACTAAAATCTGAGTCAGGGTTATTGTTAACTGAAGATCAGGATAAGGCAGAAATTTTAAATGATTATTTTTCTTCAGTATTTATCAAAGAGAAACCTATAACAGGAGACATGAAATTCATTAATAAAAACTTACTAATACAAAGTGACTGGTTGACTCAGGACAAGGTTTTACAGAAATTAAACAATGTGAATGTTAATAAAGCCCCAGGGCCAGATGGAATTCATCCGCGAGTACTGAGAGAGCTATGTGTTGAAATATGTAAACCTCTGTTCTTAATCTTTCAAGATTCTTTTCTTTCAGGAATAGTACCAGAGGATTGGAGAAAAGCTGACGTGGTCCCTATATTTAAGAAAGGTTTAAAATTTGTGCCTGGGAATTATAGACCTGTGAGCTTAACATCTGTGGCTGGGAAAGTATTTGAGGGGTTACTAAGAGATAATATTCAGGAATTTATTGGGAGGTATAATGTAATTGGCAAAAATCAGCATGGTTTCATGAAACACAGATCATGTCAGACTAACCTAATTACGTTCTATGAGGAAGTAAGTAGAAGTATAGATCAGGGGTCGCAGTGGATGTGATTTACTTAGATTTTGCCAAAGCTTTCGACACAGTTCCACACAAAAGGTTACTATTTAAATTAAGAAAAATTGGTCTAGATGAAAATACTTGTTCTTGGATAGAAAACTGGCTAAAAGATAGGGTACAGAGAGTGGTCATAAATGGTACATTTTTCAAGATGGACACCAGTGGTAAGCGGTGTCCCTCAGGGGTCTGTTATAGGACCAATACTATTCAATTTATTTATAAATGACCTTGAGATAGGCATTGAAAGTCATGTATCAGTGTTTGCAGATGACACAAAACTAGGAAAAGTAATACAATGTGAGCAGGATGTTACTTCACTGCAGAGGGATTTAGATAGATTGGGGGACTGGGCACTTAAATAGCAGATGAGATTTAATCTAGATAAATGTAAAGTTATGCACTTTGGAGTGAAGAACACACAAGCAATTTATACCCTAAATGGTACGGAGTTAGGGAAATCCAAGCAGGAGAAGGATTTGGGAATAATCATAGACTTCAAACTAAGTAACAATGTGCAATGTCAAACAGCAGCCGCCAAGGCCAGCAGAGTATTGGCATTAAAAGGGGAATTCACTCACGGGATGAAAACATAATTTTGCCTCTGTATAAATCAATGGTCAGGCCGCACCTTGAATATGCCGTGTGATTTTGGGCACCGGTCTTAAAAAAAAGATATTATATCGCTAGAAAAAGTGCAGAGACGGGCAACTAAATTAATAAGGGGAATGGAAGGGTTAAGTTATGAGGAAAGACTAACAAGCTTAAACCTGTTTAGTTTAGAGAAAAGGCGCCTTAGAGGGATCTGATAACCTTATATAAATATATACGGGGCCATTATCAACCATTGTCTGATAACCTATTCATTAACAGGACTATACATAGGACAAGGGGTCATCCATTTAGACTGGAAGAAAGGAAATTTAGCTTAAAGCATAGGAAGGGTTATTTTACGGTGAGAACAATAAAGCTGTGGAATTCTCTGCCTGTTGAGGTGGTTGGGTCAGAGTCTGTACAGACTTTTAAAAAACGACTGGATGACTTCCTGCAGACACCGAATATTAAGGGTTATAATATTTAATATGTGGGTAAAAGCTTCTTGATCCAAGGAGAAATCTGACGCCATCTGGGGTCAAGAAGGAATTTTTTTCCCAGTATGTTGCATATTTCAGACTGGGTTTTTTGCCTTTTATTATTATTATTATTATTCTTTATTTATAAAGCGCCAGCATATTCCGCAGCGCTGTACAATAGGCACAGTATAGACAGGGTTACAATACATTGAACAACATTTGACAAACAGTACAGGAGGAGATGAGGGCCCTATTCCCGTAGGAACTCACAATCTAGGAGGGTTGGGGTTGGAAACAGGAGGAGAGGACTGTAAGGTGAGAGTGATTGATGGTTGCGTCAGTGAGTTGGGTGGTAGGCTTCCCTAAATAGGAACGTTTTAAGGGAGCGTTTGAAGGAAGAGAAGTTAGGGGAAAGTCTGACAGTACGAGGGAGAGCGTTCCAGAGAGTGGGGGCTGTGCGTGAGAAATCCTGCAGTGTATCATGGGAAGAGGTGATGCGGGGAGAAGCTAGGCGCAGGTCACTGTTTGACCTTAGGGAGCGGGCTGGGGTGTATTTGGTGATTAGTGAGGACAGGTAGTGGGGAGCTGAGTTAGTGAGGGTTTTGTAGGTAAGGATAAGGATTTTGAACTTAATTCTGCAGTGGATGGGGAGCCAGTGAAGGGACTCGCAGAGGGGAGCGGCAGAGCGGCGGGTGAGGTGAATTAGCCTGGCGGAGGCGTTCAGGATGGATTGTAGGGGGGAGAGGCGGGACAGAGGGAGGCCAGATAAGAGATTATTGCAATAGTCGAGTCGGGAGATTACCAGGGCGTGTATGAGTTGTTTTGTGGTGACAGCGGTAAGAAATGGCCGAATTCTGGAATTGAGAAGAAATGCCTTCTTTTGGATCAACAGCAGTAGGTTATGTGGGAGAGGCTGAACCCGATGGACGCATGTCTTTTTTCAGCCTATATAACTATATAACTATACTATGTAAAGAAGGTCCGCAACAGGTTTCCATTGCCGCCTGCGACGAAGTGTGTTTGGAGAAATGTCCTGATATAATTGTGGGGGCGCGCCATCATACAGCACAGGGGTAGAGCGTTTTTTACGTAGAATCAATTCCTTTGTGGAAAAATGAAGAAAGCGCACAATAACATCCCTAGGTCTATCATCCGTTGTGCCTCGGGTGCGCAGGGCTCTGTGCGCCCGGGTAGCTCCCAGGCATGATCGGGAAGCTCCGGTGCCACGGGGCGCAGCATAGAAATGATAAAGTCGCCTAGCGGGTCATCCTCAGCACCCTCAGGCAGCCCTCAAATCCGAAAATTGTTCCTGCGGGATCTGTTGGCTAAGTCTTCCAGCTGTGATTCTAAATCGTCGATCTTATGAGACATAGCGTTAAAACTAGAAGATTATGAGCCTCTGAGATAGTTTCGGTACGGTGCTCCAAATCAGCCGTGCGCTGTCCTAAGGCCTGTATGTCAGCCTGCAAGGCCTTGGTATTTTTCTCCATCTCCCCCGCCAGAAATACCTTCATATCAGCCATGCTGCCCAAGATTGTAGAAACCTCAGATGCACTTAAGCTTGAAGCTGCGGTCTCCTGTCCGTCTGAATCCGATTCCGCAGCCGGGCTAGGCCGCGATATCGAGCGGCCGCCATCTTGACTGGCAGGGGTCTTCCGGCCAGCAAACAGCGGGGCGATCGGGGGTTCCCTCGATTTCGCTCTCCGCGGTGATTTTGGGATGCCTGGCATGCTCCCGAAGCGATCACAGCTCCACAAGCAAACGTTTAGGTCCCGGAAAGGGGGAGAATCAGCAGTTTACAGGGTGGATGGTGCGGAGCCCAGAGACTATGCGGCCATCTTGGATGACGCTCGGCCACGCACCCTCTTCCCATGCAGTGACTTTTCTATTCTCTTTGAATTACCCTCTGCCACACATTGCCGGTGGGCGCGTGCTTCCTGCTAGAACGGCCGCTGACAGGAAGTAAACATTATATGTTTTCCTGTGTTTATTGAACATAACATGTAAACATTCACAGTGCAGGGTGGAAAAGTATGTGAACCCCTAGCCTAATGACTTCCCCAAGAGCTAATTGGAGCCAGGAGTGAGCCAATCTTGAGTCCAATCAGTGTGATATTATTGGATGTGTTGCTGAAAGCTGTCCTGCCCTTTAAAAACATACCAGTTTTGGGTTTACTGGTTTCAAGAAGCACTGCCTGATGTGAACCATGCCTCACAGAAAAGAGCTCTCAGAAGACCTACGATCAAGAATTGTTGACTTGCATGAAGCTGGAAAGGGTTACAAAAGTATCTCCGAAAGCCTTGATGTTCATGTGTCCACGGTAAGACAGACTGACTACAAACGGAGAAGGTTCAGCACTGTTGCTACTCTCCCTAGGCGTGGTCGTCCTGTAAAGATGACTGCAAGAGCACAGCGCAGAATGCTTAATGAGGTAAAGAAGAATCCTAGAGTGTCAGCTAAAGACTTACAGAAATCTCTGGCACATGCTAACATTTTTGTTGACACATCTACAATAAGGAAAACATTAAACAAGAATGGAGTACATGGGAGGACACCACGGAGGAAGCCATTGCTGTCCAAAAAGAATATTGCAGCACGTTTGAAGTTTGCAAAAGAGCACCTGGATGTTCCACAGCACTACTGGCAAAATATTCTGTGGACAGATGAAACCAAAATTGAGTTGTTTGGAAAAAAACACACAACACTATGTGTGGAGAAAAAAAAAGGCACAGCACACCAACATCAAAACCTCATCCCCACTGTAAAACATGGCGGAGGGAGCATCATGGTTTGGGGCTGCTTTGCTGCCTCAGGGCCTGGACGGATTGTTGTCATTGATGGAAAAATGAATTCCAGAGTTTATCAAGACATTTTGCAGGAAAACGTAAGACCATCTGTCCGCCAACTGAAGCTCCGCAGAGGCTGGGTGATGCAACAGGACAATGACCCAAAGCATACAAGTAATTCAACAAAAGAATGGCTTCAACAAAACAAAATACGCCTTCTGGAGTGGCCCAGTCAGAGTCCTGACTAGGGATGAGCCGAACACTCCCTGAGTTCGGTTCGGAGCCGAACCCGAACTTTCCAAATGTTCGGATCCGAACCCGAACTCAATACAAGTCAATGGGGCTGAAAATTCGGTTTTTAGAATGCCCTCCAAAAGGGCATATATGCTAGATATTTGCCATAAAATGTGTATGGGGGTCCGGGTAGTGCCCTGGGGGACAGGAAACAAGGACAAAAAGTATAAAAAAAACGTTTTTAAAGGGACAGTGAGTTTTCCATGAAATAAGGGTTAAAAATAAAAACGAAAAATTCCTTCAAATATCGTGCCTAGGAGGTCCCCATAACTTGCCCGTGAAGTGACTGCTTGGGGCGGCAGTCTGTATGAAAAGAGGAGACATTTTCGGACACGCAGAAAAAGTTTACTGATTTTTTGGCGGTGAAAAACAGGAGAATGACTGGAGAATGGAAAATTCTAGACCAAATAGCCGATTTGGAAAGTGAGATAAATGGGAGAATTTTTCTGGTTTGGCTATTTTGACCTAGAATTTTCTCTTCAGTCATTCTCCTGAGTTTCACCTTTCTCCGAATAACCCTGTCAGGGTTATTCAGAGAGCGGTGAAGAGCAGGAGAATGACTGGAGAATGGAAAATTCTAGGTCAAAATAGCCAAACCAGAAAAATTCTCCCATTTAGGCTGGGGTCAGACTAGCGAATTTTTAACATGCGTTTAGGCGCACTTAATCACGGCCGCAGTAGCAGCAAATGACGGGCAATGACGGCCAATATACGAAGTACGGTCGCACGAAAGTCCGGCTGCGCAACGCAAGTGGAAAATGAACGCATTTTTTCGAGAACGCAGAACCGCTAGTACGGACGTACAGAGTGCGCTGCGTCCACTAGCGGCGTGTGTGCGTGATTTGGAGACGTCAGACCCTGCTCATGTCCGGCCAACATAACGTCCAGACACCCAAAGTTTCCTGGTTTGGATCCGTAAAAAATCACGCACAAAAATGCGCATCGTATGACGGTTTTCGCGCATTCCGTGAAAAAATACGGCAATGCGTTCGGACACACTTTTTGACGGTCGCTGCGAAAAATGCGTTAGTCTGACCCTAGCCTTATCTCACTTTCCAAATCGGCTATTTGGTCCAGATTGTTCTCTTTTCCTGACATTCTCCTGGTTTTCACCTTTCTCTGAACAACCCTGAGAGAGAGGTGAAAGCCAGGAGAACTGGCAGGAGAAGAGAACAATCTAGACCAAATAGCCAATTTGGAAAGTGAGTTAAATGGGAGAATTTTTCTGGTTTGGCTATTTTGACATAGAATTTTCACTTCTCCAGTTATTCTCCTGCTTTTCACCGCTCTCTGAATAACCCTGTGAATGTTTAATCCCGAGGTGAAAAATAACATTGCTTTAGATGTTATTTTGAATTTTTTTCAAACACCAGTTAAATGCAGCATATTAGGAAGTTTTAGGAGGGAAATTAATTCTCAAATCTCAATCAGAAGCAGACACCACTCCACCCCCTCACTACCTCAGTATAGTGTACAATGTATCAAATTGATTACCAGACTAAAAACACCTGGTGTTATGCCCGTTTGTGAACAGAGGTCATTTACAGTTGAGAATCTTTCCACGTACACATTAGTTTTTAGTTCAATATCTAATAAACCGTTGCTTATAATATTCTGCAGTAAAGAGTCTCTTTATTTCTAGATTTTTTAGTATTTTTTTAAGCATTTTCTATACTTTTTTCAAAATTTCTTTTTTTTTTTCGAACTCGAACCGAACACACCCAAAAAGTTTGAAGTTCGCGAACTTTCGAACTGCCAATGTTCGGGCTGGACTCTGAACAGTTCATCCCTAGTCCTGACCTCAACCCGATTGAAATGCTGTGGCATGACCTTAAGAGAGCGATTCACACCAGACATCCCAAGAATATTGCTACACTGAAACAGTTTTGTGAAGAGGAGTGGTCCAAAATTACTCCAGATCGTTGTGCAGGTCTGATCTGCAACTACAGGAAACGTTTGGTTGAGGTTATTGCTGCCAAAGGAGGGTCAACCAGATATTAAGTCCAAAGGTTCACATACTTTTTCCACCCTGCACTGTGAATGTTTACATGTTCTGTTCAATAAAAACATGAAAACATATAATGTTTGTGTTGTATTATTTTAATCAGACTGTGTTTTTCAAATTGTTGTGACTTAGATGAAGATCAGAGCACATTTTATGACCAATTCATGCAAAACTCCACGTAATCCCAAAGGGTTCACATACTTTTTCTTGCAACTGTATATTTATATAGCCATCAGATCCCTCTGAGGCCCCGTATATATTTATATAAAGTTATCAGATCCCTCTGAGACCCCATATATGTTTATATAAAGTTATCAGATCCCTCTGAGGCCCCGTATATATTTAGAAAGTTATCAGACCCCTCTGAGGCCCCGTATATATTTATATACAGTTATCAGACCCCTCTGAGACCCCATATATATTTATATAAAGTTATCAGATCCCTCTGAGGCCCCGTATATATTTAGAAAGTTATCAGACCCCTCTGAGGCCCCGTATATATTTATATACAGTTATCAGACCCCTGTAAGGCCTCATATATATATTTATATAAAGTTATCAGATCCCTCTGAGGCCCCGTATATATTTAGAAAGTTATCAGACCCCTCTGAGGCCCCGTATATATTTATATACAGTTATCAGACCCCTCTGAGACCCCATATATGTTTATATAAAGTTATCAGATCCCTCTGAGGCCCCGTATATATTTAGAAAGTTATCAGACCCCTCTGAGGCCCCGTATATATTTATATACAGTTATCAGACCCCTGTAAGGCCTCATATATATATTTATATAAAGTTATCAGACCCCTCTGAGGCCCGTATATATTTATATACAGTTATCAGACCCCTGTAAGGCCTCATATATATATTTATATAGAGTTATCAGATCCCTCTGAGGCCCCGTATATATTTATATAGCTATCGGATCCCTCTGAGGCCCCGTATATATTTATATAAAATTATCAGACCCCTATAAGGCCTCGTATCTATTTATATAAAGTTATCAGACCCCTCTGAGGCCCCGTATATATTTATATAGCTATCAGATCCCTCTGAGGCCCCGTATATATTTATATAGCTATCAGATCCCTCTGAGGCCCCGTATATATTTATATAGCTATCAGATCCCTGAGGCCCCGTATATATTTATATAAAATTATCAGACCCCTATAATGCCTCGTATCTATTTATATAAAGTTATCAGACCCCTCTGAGGCCCCGTATATATTTATATAGCTATCAGATCCCTCTGAGGCCCCGTATATATTTATATAGCTATCAGATCCCTCTGAGGCCCCGTATATATTTATATAAAATTATCAGACCCCTATAAGGCCTCGTATCTATTTATATAAAGTTATCAGACCCCTCTGAGGCCCCGTATATATTTATATAAAGTTACCAGATCCCTCTAAGGCCTCGTATCTATTTAAAGTTATCAGACCCGTATATATTTATATAAGGTTATCAGAACCCTCTGAGGCCCCGTATATATTTATATAAAGTTATCATACCCCTCTGAGACCCCGTATATATTTATATAAAGTTATCAGATCCCTCTGAGACCCCGTATATATTTATATAAAGTTACCAGATCCCTCTAAGGCCCCGTATATATTTATATAAAGTTATCAGATCCCTGAGACCCCGTATATATTTAGATAGAGTTATCAGAACCCTCTGAGGCCCCGTATATATTTATATAAAGTTACCAGATCCCTCTGAGGCTCCGTATATATTTATATAAAGTTACCAGACCCCTCTGAGGCCCCGTATATATTTATATAAAGTTACCAGATCCCTCTGAGGCCCCGTATATATTTATATAAAGTTACCAGACCCCTCTGAGGCCCCGTATATATTTAAGTGGTCCCAGTATGATAGCGCCCTCTTCTGTACTGCAAGAAGTAAGGGGAGTGGGGCCCGCTGAGCGTTGTTAGAGGTGCTCCACTTGGAGGAGGTGCTTGCAGAATTTAAAGCGACAACCGCATAGGAGGTGCTGCAAGTGTCCATTGCTGGACAATTGATAGGCTGGGTTATTAGAGGTTAAATTTGGTAGCTCAGAGGTGGTTTCAGCCAGCTGAAACTGCTTCTGAGCTGGTTTGTTGCAGCGGGAAAATCTGAACAGCTGATTGGTTAGTCAGCTGTTCAGCAGCACGAGCCGTTGCGCGTGCAAACAGCTGATTGGATATCAGCAGTTTGAGAGCGCGAGGCAAGTTCCAGGGTTTTATAAATTGAGAGTCTGAGGTAGTTTTACCTCAGCAGTTTCAGAAGATCGGATCCTATAGCAGCGTTTCCCCCCTCCCTTTTTTATTATGCATATTGTGGTAGCTGTTTAATAAGGGTAAAGGTCGCCCGTATTGGGTGGATGGAGGCAGTTCCCAAGCTGGCTGAGAACAGGGGCGGTTTTGGAATTGTTACAATATTGTTCATAAGGTTTAACAGGTTATTAAGTTCGGTTTTATGGTTTAAGTGTTTATAAAGTGTAAAGTGTAAAGTTTATACATAGATTTGGATTCATAGTCCATGCAGGGACATTCCACATGGAATATGTGCTGGGCTTGTGCTGGAATATGTGCTGGTCTTGTGCTGGAATATTGTTGCAGCCAATTTAGCCGGGAACGTGTGGGTGATGGTTTCGACCAAGGAAGCAGACGGAGGCCTTTGTTTCAAGGAAAATGGCGTTTATTCGGCTGGCACCTGCCGGACTCACGAAACAGATTGTAACTGTTCAAAATCATGAGTGACAAGAACATGTACATCAATCCTTTTTATACATTTTGTTCTAAAAATACAATTCCCCTCCCAACAGACCCAGATAGTCACGTGACAGTTACTATATGTCTGAGTTAGGACCTAACTTTACACATGAAGTCATCTTTCCTCTTCATTCTCATTTTGGACGTACAGCTGTCTCTATAATTCTGCGATTGTCAGCTCTTCCTTCTTTGGCTTTGCTGACAAATCACATTCTTTAAGTAAGCAGTCTGAAAATAGGGTCTCGAGCACTCAAGGACAGCAAGTTTTATTTTAAAACACAAAATAGATGAACATCGAAATGACAGATCACTAGTTTAATATTAAATCCCACGAATTGCTATCTCATTCCCTCCTCTTGGCAGAGAGTCTACAACGACCTCTCTCAGCCAACTAACTAAATTATTAAAGCTTTGTATTCTTCCGGGGATTTAAGCTTAAGTGAACTTTTATCAGGATTTTGATTAAGGGGTTGTTTCTTTGGTCCGAGGGCTTTATGGCAGATGGGCCATATACAAATAGTTAATTTATAAACTAGAAAACAAACAAGGATAATTAAGGCACCTGTGATAATCAGAGATCCTATATTACTTATAACAGACAAAAATCGATCCGAACCACGCCCCGAATGCACCCAGTCCTTTAAAAGGGTTCCAGGCCTCTTCAACTATTCGACGAGCTTGGTCCTGCAAATGGGAAACCTTTTATTGATGTTTCTGAATTACATCATAGTAGTCAGGAGCATCTTCAGTAGTATTCTTAATAAAAGGTACAACATTCGTATTTCATTGTCATCTCACAAATTCCATTAAGTACAGCCTGAATTTGTTCTATGGCTAGTTTCTGGAACAGCTGTACTTTACGAATCTCTCTTAATTCAACATTTAACAACTAAACATCAGTGCTGGTAATGTTTACATTTTCATCCATCAAAACAACATATTTATTAAATCTTTTTTGTCATTTTAGTGCTCCATCCTGTGGAAGGAAAAAAGAAACCAAGACCAAATCATATCACCCTTGGAAAACAATACTCGTTTAGTAAATTTTAGAAAATATCGGATGTGGTATTCCTAGGTCTATGGTGTCCCCTTGGATACGCTGCAGGGGAACCACCCAGGCCAAATAACACCAAGTTTTTATTTCAGTATTAATCCAAAGGTGGCTTAAAGTTCCACAACAAATATGTATGCCATCCCCTGGCATCAGATAAAAATGGTTCTGAACCAAGGTGGGAGAAAATTAAGGATAGTGACTTGTGGGTGTATGCAAGGGCCTCTGGACTTTTATCATTAGTCTGTTTGTAATTATCAATCGTATTTACCATTACTTGAAGACTATCTCTTAGTGCTTCTGGGTCAGATATATCTAGTGTTGTGTTGAGCAAAGATTCTCTACACATTGAACTATGTGGAACCTGGATCTTCTCTAGTTTAAAACACCAGAGAGAGAAATAGGCCACATGAGTAATGCGAATAGTGTGGTTTGTCTTTGGCATATCTAGACTCTTAGTCAGTTTAAGTACACTAGGGGCCACTAGGTACAGCTAAGGTGGGAATAACTGAAGACCCTTGGTTCAATTTATTACACACCCAACAGGATTCATATCCTGACTTCTTTGCATACGCATACGTGAATTTAATAAACAAATTATCTTCTGGCCTTGTCAGCTCCCGTTTCCGTCGGTCCTGTACCAATGGGATAGTTATGTCATGTTCTGGTGTCAACCCAATAGGGGCTGACCTCACTCCCTTAGGGAGCTGGTTTGGAAAAATAGTCCAGCAACAATTGTCAATAAAGTCAAAAAGAAAACAATAATCCCAATACATATCAGGATCCTTTGGTACTGCTCAAATGGTCTCTGTAGTCTGGTAAAAAGGATATCTGGAAGCAGAGGCTCATGGGCCTCCTGGGGTATCTCTGGAGCTTCCATTGGTTGGTTAGGCGTGAACTTAACGGTTTTCAATAGCAAGTACAAAGACTGGAGTTTTGGAGAGCCGGTGGTCATCTAGACTTGGATCTCCCTCCTCTCCGGTCTGTGTAGTCTGCGGAACTGTGAGATCGCTGAGTAGGCGGATTGCTTGCTTCTGGCTTCTCAGGTCGTTCACGCATGCTCTGTAGTACTCTTTCAGTCAGGAGTGATGGACCACGTGACTTCAGCTGCTTAGATACGTGGAAACGTAGCTTCAGCGGATCGGATTCACTGGCTATCACTTTCCATGCCTTGTCCGTAACCTCTGCTGCGGGTTTCAGTCAGGAGTGATGTATCCACGGCACCACCTCGGCCACTTTCACTGCTGTAGGAGTGGATAACAAGACAACATAAAAAACCCTCCCTTTAGCTAATATCTTCCATTGGTTAACCCATACTGAGTCTCCTGGACAGTACTTGTGTAGGGGTGGGAACAGAAAATAGGGTATATGCTCGCTCTCCTATTTGTATATACTCTGCATCGTCTGATCTAACCTGATCACTTACTAGCGTAGGTCAGTTTCTCCTAATACACGGGGATCCCCCCTCAACCCAGTTATCAAAGGGATAGGATATCCGCACATTATCTTGTATGGACTCAATTTTAGGAGTGAAGTAGGATTGCTTCGGACATGCAGCAGTACGATTGGCAACACATCCAACCATTTCAATGACGTTTCTTGGTATATTTTAGCCATCAAGGTCTTTAGAGTTCTATTCATTCTTTCCACTTTTCCGGAGCTCTGAGATCTGTATGCGGTATGTAGCTTCCACAAAATTCTCAGCAGGCGGGCGAGTTGCTGTAAACAACTTTGTACGAAAGCTGGACCATTGTCTGATCCGATTTCAAGAGGCAGTCCATACCTTGGAATAATTTCTCTCAAGCATTCCACTACTTCAGCAGTCTTTTCTGTTTGAGTTGGGTAGGCCTCAACCCATCCCGTTAATGTGCATTCTAGCACCAGTAGATATTTATATCCTTTGCATGGAGGGAGAACAGTAAAGTCAATTTGTAGGGAGGACATTGGAGATAATTCAACCGATAATATTCCTGGTGGTCTTACTATCCCTTGCCTTGGGTTGTTCTTAGCACGAGTTACACCCTGATGGGCAATTGCTTTGCAAATGGCGGTGAGTCCAGGAACATAGAAATACGGTTCTAGTTGTTGCTCCATGGCTGTCTTTCCTCCATGAGTCCTGGAATGCAAGGCCCGGACAATTTCAGGTGCCAGAGTGGCTGGTAAAACAATTCTTTCATTCTCCAACTGGTACCATCCGTCTTCTCTGTATTCTCCTGGCTCTTCGGAGAGCCATTTCTTCTCTTTTTCAGAGTAGGCCGGAGTCCAGTGAGTAATGGGTGTTGGTAACAGGGACGTCACCACTGGGAGAAGCCTCTTGACATTCTTGGATATTCTGTGCTTCAAAACATATTTAGACAGTGCATCTCTTTCATGATCATTCTTTACTGCTGGTAAGAAATACTTCAGGGCGCTTTCTTTCATATTTTGCAGCTGATTTTCAACCAGTATTTCTTTCAGGAAGAACTTCACCAGCGGAGCTTGGTATTGTGCAGCTCCCAGCTCTCCCATGCTTTTCACAATTCGGGTAATTCTCAGATTATTGTGGGTGTTGGTATTCAAATTGGAGAAGCGTGTTGAAAAATTTTGAGTCTCGTATCACTTCTATCTCCTCTTCCCCCACTAATTTCACGCAGAAGAAATTCAGCATCAGTTTATAGGCTCTCCGTAGCCTATGTTGGATTTCAGCGGTGTTCTTCATAATTTCAATTTCAGAAATAGTCAGTGGCTTTGCATGTTCATTTCGGCCTTGTTCACGTAGAGGAAACAACCATTGGATATAGCTGTGGTGCTTCTCTAGAAGTTCATATTCACCGTACCAGTGGCAAAGAACATCTTCAATAAATTCTCCATGAGGTGCAAATCTTCTTTTATTCATATAGAAGTCAACTTTTGGTTGATCTTGGAAAACAGCGTTCAGACAGAGCAGAGTTTCGACTTTCATTTGCGGGGATTCGGGTTCACATACTAGAATCTTGACAGGTGAGTCATCTTGAACCAGTCATCTCTGGGGAACCGAAGTTTCATTTCGGTGTTCCGGATTTCCATTCCGGAAGCTTTTCAAGTGATTTTCAGCATTTACCGGGTATCCTCTCCGGCGATCGGGGTTTCCTTCCCGAACACTTTCCAGGGGATCTTCATCTTGAACTGGGTATCCTCTCCAGTTTAGTTTCAAGTGAGTTTTCTCCTGCTGCTGCACCTGCTGCTGTCGAGTACTCTTAGCCTTGGTTTCTTTCCAATCACAGCCGCGCTCAAGGGCTTGTGTTTGTCTGGCTGCTTCCTTTGCCGCCAGATCTGCTTTCCGGTTTCCTCTGGGAACTTCTTCCTTGCCTTTTTGGTGGCCACGGCAATGAATAACACCAACTGCGGACGATTTCCATACTGCATCCAGTAGATTCAATATTTCAAGGGCATATTTGACTTGTTTGCCCGCAGATGTTAGGAGGCCTCGTTCTTTGTAGAGTGCTCCGTGAGCATGTATTGTCATGAAGGCATACTTGGAATCGGTGTATATGTTTACCCTTTTGTTTTCAGATAGTTCTAGACCTCTGGTAAGGACAATAATTTCAGCCAGTTGAGTAGAGGTGCCATTGGGCAGTGGTTTAGCTTCAATTGTTTCGTCAAGAGTGACTACTGCGTACCCAGCAAATCTCTTTCCATTTTCTACAAAACTGCTTCCATCAGTGAACAGTTGCATGTCGTATTTGTCTAGGGGTATGTCTTTGAGGTCTGCTGCTGTATACTTCATCCATTACTTGAAGGCACTCATGTTCCTGATCTTTTGGAGCATCTGGAAGCAATGTAGCAGGATTCAGGGTGGAAATTAGTTCCAAATGGACTCTCGGGTTTTCACGTAGCATAGCTTGGTACTTGGTCATTCTTGCATTGCTGAACCAGTAATTGCCTTTATAGTCTAGAAGAGTCTGGACTGCATGAGGGACTTTCACAAAGAGTTCTTAGCCTAGTGTAAGCTTGTCAGCTTCAGCAACCAGGAGGGCAGTGGCTTCAAGCAACAAAGTCTTTAATTGGGTGACAACCTTAGTTTTGTTCTTCACTCCATATAATAGGGTCAGGCTCGGCACCTTTGGTGACTTGGTACAGAGGCTCAGTAATTCTCTTATTTGGCAATGAGTCTGTGGCTTGAGGGACACGGCAGACTGATTATTTGCGTTCTGGATTGCACGCTCAGTTCCTGTAAGATGGAAGCCTGGATACTTGACACTGTGTCTGCAAATCTGTACCTTGTCTTGAGATTTTGTAGCCTGCCTTGCATAAGATACTTAACAGTTCTTTTGTGGCATTGAAACAATCTTCTTGAGTTGGTGGAGCAAGCATGAGATCATCAACATACTGCCATAGGGTATCTTTGTCTGGCTGAGAGTGATAGGCAAATAAGTCTTTGTTCAGTGTTCTCCCGAGGATAGCAAACCTTGAGGGAGGCATATCATTTGATGTTTGGAGCCATTCTGGGCGTTTTCCCACTGAAAGGCAAACCATGGCTGATTCGCTAGAGCCAAGTGGATACAAAAAAACTCATTATTTTTTTTATTTTTTTTTAGAATCAAATGTAGAATTCTGTGTTGCCGGGTATCAGAGCTAGGAGATTACACTCAATTGGGTCAAATCCATATAAAGTCACTGTGGCAGAATTAACTGCTCTTAAATCCTGGACAGGTCGGTACTCTTGGGTATTCCTTTTCTGCACTGGCCGTAGCGAAGTATTCCATGAAAACACACAAAACTTTAGGAAAATCGTATTTTAAACAGATGTTCAAGGTGGGCTTGGATGTGTTGTCAAGCCTTTTTTTTTTTTTTTGGGATGTGGTAAATACACATTTTATAACACGTTTCTCTTTTCTCATCATCAACTTCTTTGTGTATTCCACATTTTACTTGTCTTTTCTATTTAGTTTACAATTTCTCCAAACTGATCTAACACCTGCAGTATTTTTTCTCTATATCTGTTGCCTTTCGCAGATGTCACTAATAGCCCATTCCTCCCACCTTTTTCTCCTTCAGTGTATAAGGGAAGGGGGGGTTTGGGTTTGGGCTTCAGACTTTTTTTTTATAGAATCCGCAGAGTCTCTTCCTAATTTAGCCCTTTTAATCAATGATCTCTGTAGGGGCACACCCGAAACCACATAGACACTGTACACACCATATCCCAATACACACAACAGGGATTACATACATAGATCATTTTCATTGTAATGCTTACAAAACGAAAGAGCATATAAACCCACTATACACATATATAGCATTTATACAGACTGGGCAGCACATATACATTGTGCCCTAAACACAGACACAGCACATATATGCACTCATTTCCTGCAATAATACTAACATATTGCGCCTCATTGCCTGAAACATCCGGAAACAATGTATATCTTTCTCACATATAGCCTAGATTATATAAAACTATTTCGATTTAGAGACATAGAAACCTAGAAAAATGTCGTCAGATAAGAACCTTTCGGCCCATCTAGTCTGCCCAATTACATGGATACTTTACCTGGATTTATCTTTTGTTTAGATAGCCCTTATGCCTATCCCATGCCTGCTTAAATTCAATTACTGTTTTGGCCTCTACCACTTCTACTGGAAGACTGTTCCATGTATCCACCACCCGCTCAGTAAAATAATGCTTTCTGATGTTACTTTTAAACCTTTGCCCCTCTAATCTAAGACTATGTCCTCTTGTTTTGCTACTTTGTTTCCTTTTAAACAAGACAGACCTAACCTAATATATCAACACAAAATATAAACCTACATCTCGCAATCAACAGACTACATTCATTCTAAATTCGCTGCACAGACACATAAATCATTAATTCCTTTGTTCATCAAGGAGCTGACTCCCTCCCTCCCCTCTATTTTAAGAAAGGGGGAGAAACAAATGCAGAGAATCTCATTACTCTCAGCCATCACACACTCTAGATTAACATCCAACCTTTATTACAAAGATAGATCAAAAATAAACAGCATATATACACTCGATTAGTTTCTTTTCTCGTTTGGCAGCTATGGGACATGTAGTTCCCTGTTCATTCTACCATATAACCTTCTAGATCACCATCTGATCCACTGATCATCTCCTTTCCTTCTGGCCTGAGGGGAAGTGGGGGCTCAGAGACTCCTGCAGATCATCACACAGTCCACACACAGGGTTTGTAATTTATCTATGTCTAATTATTCCCACACTCATGTTTATATTTATTTAAGGGCATACCTTTCTTTCTTTACCCTGCTAACATAAACAAAATGGCTTTTTTTTTCTCTCACTTTTCTCACACAGTACCTCCAAATATCTATATATGGATGCTTACAGCTAATACTTAAGGTGCTGCACAGTTTCAATTGTAATTTAGTGCACCACCATATGCAGTAGCGGTGATCACCTGTGTAACAAGTATTAAGTATTATTCAATTTTTACTTGACCATTTTCTTATTGAGGGTTAATGAACAGAACCCCTCGTGTAAATGAATGCTTACAGCTAGTACTTAAGGTGTTATAACCAAGGTTATTTCAGCATTTCCATTTACTGCTTACAAGCGACTTCGAGGTCAATCTGGTGTTAATACTTAATCAATTAATTATTTATTTTTTTTTGTTTAAACTTTGTTTTATTGGTTTCAGATCCAAAATGTCACAAATGCAGTTAAATCACGAACAAGCGCTAGGCACAGCGCATCATAAAGTGGTATCGCAGTTGACAGTAAAACACATAAAAAGAAACATCACTGAAAATAGATATTCCTATGAATCTCATAGGTTAGGCATGTAGATCTATATTATAAAACAACCAAAAGAAAGGAAACAACAGGGGAGACGCATTATGAAGTACATTGAAACTTGTGAAAACCAGGTTAGGTACCAAAACCACAGCAATTAGCACCAGAGAGTCACAAATTATGGAGGAGGGGAACGTTTAAGGAGAAACTCGGACCACCAAAACCATGTCTTAAAATATTTTTGATACTGATTCTCCAATGAGTAGTGGAGTTCCTCTAAGGTACGGATGCGCTCCACTGCCTCAATCCACTCCTTCACAGTAGGAGCAGCAGTCTGTTTCCATTTCCGAGGGATAAGGGATTTGGCCGCGTTTAAAAGGTGTAACAATAAGGAAGTTTTGTAGGTGTTGACTGGGAGTGGGACCAGATGAAAAAGTATCAGGTGATATGAATTCCCCGACTTAAACCCCGTTATGTCAGCGACATGTGCTAATATCTCGGACCAATAAGTCGCAAGGACCGGACAGCTCCACCATAGGTGTAAATAGGTACCAGTGTCAGCGAGGCATCTCCAACATTGGGGTGTAGATTGCGGAAACATACGATGTAAGCGTACTGGAGTCAAGTACCAACGTGATAAGAGCTTAAAGTTGGAGAGCTGTACCGAAAGGCTCATGGAGGAGTATTTATTAATTGAGAAAATTTTCCCCCAGTCATCTTCCGAGATTGGGTCAGGGAGTTCGCTCTGCCATTTAGACACGTATGAGGGTACCTTGGGTTGTGACGAGGAAAGAAGTAAAGAGTACAGAGACGAGAGGACATGTGTTGGTGGGGGTCCATCGTACACAGAGTCTCAAATACAGTCATAGTAAAACGAACTGGGGCGGTCGAAGTCAATCGACGTATAAAGTGAGTTAATTGGCTATATTTGAAGTATGCAAGGGGCGTATAAGCGCTTCTCGGTGCTAGTGAAGTCAGTGGAGACAACTCCTTATCAGTGTAACAACGCGCAATATGTAGGTAGGGCCCATCCGTGTCTATATCCAGGAAAGACTGCTGTCTTCCCGGGGGGAAGTCGGGGTTGTGCGATACAGGGTACAGGGGGGAAATATCTGGGGAGAGGTCGGGTCTAGAGCGCACTTCCCTCCATAGTCGGAGTAGCTGTGGGGCCGTGGGATGCTCCGGGGACCTCATCAGAGTGCGAATGGAGGCATGTTGCCATGGTACAGATGCAATCGGTACCCGAAAGGCAAATTGCTCTAATGCCACCCATAATTTAGCTGGAGGAGATACCGACCAGTCACAAAGCCGTGTCATTAGGGCTGCTTGGTAGTAAGATTCAAAGTGGGGCAGTCCCAAACCTCCCCTTTCCCTGGGGCGAGTTAAATCTTTATATGATACCCGAGGGCAAGTGGAACCCCATATGAACTTCAGGAAGCCCGATTTCAGTTCTTGAAAATAAGCCCGTGGGATCCTAACCGGGACCGCCTGAAACACATACAGAAACTTCGGTAAAACGGTCATTTTCAGATAGTTAATGCGGCCAAGCCATGAAATATGGGGCTTATGCCATTTCCGAAGCTCGTGCAACGTGGTGTTCAAGAGAGGTGTGTAATTAGCTGCAAACAAGTCTCTGGGACAGCGAGTAAGCGTGGTACCCAGATAACGCAGGGAATTTCTTGTCCATTGGAAAGGACATATGTCAGTCAGGGCCCGGTTAGTCTCCGAAGTCACCCCCACCCCCATGGCCTCACATTTGGTATCGTTGATTAAAAAATTCGATAGTGTCTGGAAGGTTCGTAATTCTTTTAAGACGTGTGGGAGGGATTTTAAGGGGTCAGTGAGGGTAAAGAGAATATCATCTGCATATGCCGATATTTTATAGTGGTGGAATGGGAGACAGAAACCCTGAATATTGTCATTATCCCTAATCCTCTGCATAAAGGGCTCTAAGGCCAGGACAAATAGCAGTGGGGACAGGGGACATCCCTGTCTTGTCCCATTTCTAATGCCGAAAGGCGTTGAATGTGTGCCATTAACCCTAATTTGCGCCGTAGGGGAGGAGTACAAGGCCTGCAGCCATGTCATCCATTTCGAGCCAAAGCCCATGTGTCGCAGAACTCCAAAGAGGTAATGCCAGTCCACCCGGTCGAATGCCTTTTCGGCATCGACCGAAAGGAAAATGGTAGGGCGTCCCTGAACTTGAGCTCGGTGAATGAGATTGATAGTGCGAATAGTGTTATCGCGTGCTTCTCGAGAAGTCACAAAGCCCGATTGGTCTGGGTGGATCAGGGTGGGTAGTAAAGGGTTTAGGCGGGTGGCTAATAATTTGGCAAACAGTTTTACGTCCGTATTAATCAAGGAAATTGGGCGATAATTAGGTACTAGAGTATGATCTTTATCGGGTTTAGGTATGAGCGTAATTGTGGCAAGGAGGGCCGACTGGGGAATCGTAGAATGATCTGCGAGGGAGTTAAAGGCTTGTAAAAAGTGAGGGCCTAAGGAGGAGAGAAAGGTCTTATAATAACCCATAGTAAACCCATCCGGGCCCGGGCTTTTGCCCGATTTCATGGATTTCACCGCCGAGGCGAGTTCCTCCATAGTAAAGGGCGTGTCTAATGCTTCCTTCGTCTCCTCCGAGATAGTGGAATTGTAGGAGTCGCGCAGATATTGGTCAATCACTTTTGAGGGAGGGGGGGTATCACTCAAATTGTACAGGGTCTTATAATAGGAAAGAAAAGCCGTGGAGATGTCCGGGGTCAAATGAGCCACCGACCCATCCGCACAACGAATCTTCGGTATATATGTAGCCATGTGTCGTTGGCGAACTGCATTAGCCAATAACCGGCCACAGCGATCTCCCTGGGTATAATATTTAAGCTTGGTGATTTGGAGTGAGCGCAGAGTGTTATGAGTCAGGAGGTCATTGAGAGTCGCCCTCTGAAGGGTCAATTCTTTGAGCGTGTCCAATGATCCATGTGTTTTATGTGACGTCTCTAGAGTATAAATGTTACGTAGGAGGTCAGTGATCTGTCCTGTCCGAAATTTCTTCAACCGGGCACCAATTTGGATAAGTTTGCCCCTTAGAACACACTTGTGGGCCTCCCATACCATGGGTAGGGACACGTCTGGAGTCAGGTTCTCTCTAAAGTAGTCAGTTATGGCCGTCTCAATGTCAGTCCTGTTCATTGTGTCTTTGAGAAGGGTCTCGTTAAGTCTCCAAGTCCTGTCACGCTCTGACACCGTAGGGAGGGTGAGCTCTAAGTGGACTGGGGCATGATCCGACCACGTGATGGGTTTAATAGTAGTGGAACGCAATAAGTGTAGGCCGTGATGTGAAACCAAAAAAGTGTCTAGCCGGGAGTACGAGCGCGCTGCATTAGAGAAAAAAGTAAAGTCCCTCCCGGCTGGATGAAGTACCCTCCAGCTATCTACTAGTTGTTGGCCATGCAACAATTGGAGAAACCGTTTTCGGAGGGAGGGGTCAGGTTTACACGAAGCGGGGTTGCCTTCCCCGGGGGCATCCAAGTGAACATTGAAGTCACCGCCACATATCACTATACCTTCACTGAAGCGAGACAGTTTGTTAAGTATCGTACGTAGCGATTGGCATTGGTTGCGGTTGGGGAGGTAAATGTTAACCAGGGTACAACGAGTGAGGCCCAATGTCCCTTTAAGAAATAAGAACCTACCCCCGGATCAGTGACGTGTGAGTCATACACAAATGGGACGTGTCGGCCTAACAATATGGCTACTCCTCGCGATTTGGAAACCGTGTAGTTACTCACGTAGCTAGAAGGATAGTGTGGTGACGAGAGAGTGGGCGCGGAATCGGCTCGGAAGTGCGTCTCTTGCAGAAAGATGACGTCTCCGCCTTGTCTACGGGCATCTGTCAAGGCCATCCGGCGTTTTACAGGGGTGTTCAGTCCCCGTGCGTTAATTGTGATCAAGCGTACGGACACCATCTAATAACCAAGGGAGGGACCAGTCCTAAGTACCAATCTGTGGAAGGAAACCTGAGTGCGTCTGAGGGGAGAGGGAAAAAAGGCAGAACAGAAAAGATAAATTTCTGTCAATACAGAAAGTAACGAACATATATACACGGAGGCAGTGAAAAATTTCTCCTCGAGGGTATTTAGGCCCCCGAGGGAAATTGCAATACTGAAATAAAAATTGAGACCTCGACCGCGGTGAATCTGATCTGGCCCGTATTTGGAGTCGCACTAGGAACAGCAAACCAATCTGGTATAGTTAGAGGTGCTACACCAATGCCGAAGTCAGTGGCGTTATATCTTCCGGGGAGGACACAAAAAAGGATTCTCCGTCAATTATGGTGGTAAGGGAGAGAGGATATCCCCAGCGATATTTAATCTGACGGTCTTGAAGAATTTGGGTGAGCGGGCGTAGTGCCCTCCGGGCTTGCAAAGTGGTCCAGGAAAGGTCTGGAAAGACTTGTAGCGGGTTTCCCAAACGATCTTGAAAATTCGAATTCCTGCTCGCCATTAGGATTCGTTCCTTATCCACATAATAATGAAGTCGGCAGATTATGTCCCTGGGAGCTGAGGACGGGGTGCCCTTTGCCTTCAAAGCCCTATGGGCTCGATCAAATAATAACGGTGCATCATGCGGGCGTTGCAGGAGAGGATTAATCAAGGAGCGCAGTAAGGCCGGAATATCCTCCGTGGGGCCCTGGGATTCAGGGAGACCTCGAATGCGCAAATTGTTTCGTCGGCCTCGGTTGTCTACATCGTCCAGATCTCTGCGCAGCTGGGTGAAATATTTAGAATGCGCACTGACCTGCTGCTCAAGAGCTAGCACTCTGTCATCATGCTGGTCCTTAGAGTCTTCAAGGCCTTGTATTCTGGATCCAAGATGGAGGACGTCCTGTGACATGTGCTCCCATCGTGCTTCCCATGCTGTCTCCATGCGTCTCATCAGGGCCTCCATGTCCTCTTTAGTTGGTAGGGACCTCAGAATGTCCCTGATTGAGGTTTCCTCTGTCTCCGGAGGACCCGGGCTGCAGGAGGGGGAGGACGCCGGGGTGCCGTCTGACGCCGGCGCCATCTTGGAATGGCGCCGATCGCCCTGCACCGCCGCGTGGTCCGGGAAAGAACGAGGAGATATCCTCAGATCGGGCGGTTCTGGGGGTGCTCTGGAGCTTCCCGCCCCCAGACCCTTCTTTTTATGGGCCATCAGGTGCCTCAGCTGTGGGTATTCACCCCTTAATGTAGCTCACCGCCGGAGCTCCGGATTCAGGCTGCCGTCTTCATCGGCTGCCAAGCCACGCCCCCCAATTAATTATTTATGTATAGTGGCCATCAATTGCGTTCACTGTGTGCATATATTTTAAAAAACGCTATTCTTGACATAACTCATTATGCCTGAATAGATCCAATTTTGTTTGTGTTAACCTTATCAAAATGGTTTGTACCACTCACTTCTATCCCACTTTGATAATTCAATATTGGTGACCATATCCTTTATGCTAATTAGCCTTCATCCCTTCAGTGGGACTTACACATCCACTATTCTTGTGAGAACCTCGTTATCTGGTTTCATGTAGGCCAATTATAATCTTTGAGTTTAATTAGCATATTGTCAGAAGTATTTTTGTGCCAAATCATTATCTAATACCTGATGTTATATATGCTATATATACATTAAACCCAATACGCACTATCAGTGTTACTGGTGGACGCACCAGTCACTTGATTCATAACAATAATTTTGCTAATCTTTATCTATTTTGTTGTCACATGATATCACTTTCTAAACGTTTAATCTAAACAGAATTGATTAAATAATCGTGGTCAAAGTTTGACAACTGTTTTTCATTTTTAATTGTATTAATAAAATTAATTGTTTTAATAATAGGACTTTTTCCTCGTAAGGGGATTTGATATCATAATCTATATATGGATACTGATCTGGGTGGCCATATCTCCTGGTGCCCTGGGAGTACATTTTCTGTATTATCTCCGGGTCTATAGATCCTGTTCTGGCCATTCAGGGACTAACATCGGCCAGATTATTGTATACAACAGTTTTAATTTTTCTTTACTCAATTCCATACCATAATGATGTCTCATACAGTGCTTCAAAATTGTGCATCATATATTCTAAGGGTGTTTGCCCATTCTTCACTTTCTCGGGTTTAGATTATTACCCTTGGTTTCTTCTTGTAGTGGGTTTCTCAAACTGGGGAGCCAGGGCTGTCTTGTGGGGACTCCCTTTATCTACTAATCGTAATGACATAGCATGTTGCACAGCAGAATACATTTTAACATTATTTGGTTCTTTGATATCATGCCCCTCTCCTCCAGTCGCTGGACCCATTACCCATAGCTATTTTTTTTACTGTGCAGATGTAACTTGCAGCAAAAAAACACTTTAGAAATCATTTGTCTGATACTTCATGCAACAGTTCTCGCAAGGCGAGTAGGCACTCAATCACTTACAATCACTCAATCACTCAGCAATCACAACACGTACTGTATCAGATACATCTACCACAAAGTTCTATTCTTGCAGGTAACTTCTTCTCAGGGGGAACAAGTCCACTCTCCTGCATACTCAACACTAGATATAATACACATAAAATACAGACACTATATTTAGAAAAAAACAGTTCTTTTGTTGCAGACAGCTAGCTCTCAATCATTAAATACAACAAGTACCTACTGCAACATCAGTATTTACTTAATACAAGTACCTACTGCAACATCAGTATTTACTTAATACAAGTACCTACTGCATCATCAGTATATACTTCATACAAGTACCCACTGCAACATCAGTATTTATTTACCCTACTGCAGGGGCTTTTAGCAATTTAGGGGGTGATCAATCCCCTTGTCAGGAATTAACACTTTCCTTAGTTAATCCGGACTGGTTTTAGAGCATCACAGGCTCTTGAGGCTCTACAGACCTCTCTATTCCTCGCTGGAGGGCAGTCTATCCCCAGCCCCTGTATCACACACAGATACAGAAATCTGGACTCTCTCCCTCCACAGCGCGGACAATTCTACAATTCTATACACTAATTGAAGCTAGCTGCTGGCATTATTCAACACACAAAAATACAATTATATTAGTTACCCCCTTTCCGCTGCGGCGTCACCAGTTTCTTCGGCCTGTTCCTTTTCGTGGACTCTCGGTCAGGAGCGTGCCCCCAGCAGGTTGATGGTCCACAAAGCAAGAATATCTCGCTTGGCACCTTTAGAGAATCAACATGCCTGGAGCTGGCACCTGCTGGATTCCACCGAAAATGCAGTAAATACTGCCGTTCAAACTTCCTTTGTGAACCAAGGCCCAAATAAATCACTGGACGAGGCCTCAGAAATGTTGCAGCCAATTTAGCCGGGAACGTGTGGGTGATGGTTTCGACCAAGGAAGCAGACGGAGGCCTTTGTTTCAAGGAAAATGGCGTTTATTCGGCTGGCACCTGCCGGACTCACGAAACAGATTGTAACTGTTCAAAATCATGAGTGACAAGAACATGTACATCAATCCTTTTTATACATTTTATTCTAAAAATACAATTCCCCTCCCAACAGACCCAGATAGTCACGTGACAGTTACCAAATGTCTGAGTTAGGACCTAACTTTACACATGAACTCATCTTTCCTCTTCATTCTCATTTTGGACGTACAGCTGTCTCTATAATTCTGCGATTGTCAGCTCTTCCTTCTTTGGCTTTGCTGACAAATCACATTCTTTAAGTAAGCAGTCTGAAAATAGGGTCTCGAGCACTCAAGGACAGCAAGTTTTATTTTAAAACACAAAATAGATGAACATCGAAATGACAGATCACTAGTTTAATATTAAATCCCACGAATTGCTATCTCAATATGTGCTGGAATATGTGCTGGACTTGTGCTGGAATATGTGCTGGAATAGGTGCTGGAATATGTGCTGGATTTGTGCTGGAATATGTGCTGGAATATGTGCTGGAATATGTGCTTGAGTTGTGCTGGACTTGTGCTGGAATATGTGCTGGAATATGTGCTGGAATATGTGCTGGAATATGTGCTGGACTTGTGCTGGAATATGTGCTGGACTTGTGCTGGAATATGTGCTGGACTTGTGCTGGAATATGTGCTGGACTTGTGCTGGAATATGTGCTGGAATATGTGCTGGACTTGTGCTGGAATATGTGCTGGACTTGTGCTGGAATATGTGCTGGACTTGTGCTGGACTTGTGCTGGACTTGTGCTGGACTTGTGCTGGAATAGGTGCTGGAATAGGTGCTGGACTTGTGCTGGACTTGTGCTGGACTTGTGCTGGACTTGTGCTGGACTTGTGCTGGAATATGTGCTGGAATAGGTGCTGGAATAGGTGCTGGAATAGGTGCTGGAATATGTGCTGGAATATGTGCTGGAATATGTGCTGGAATATGTGCTGGACTTGTGCTGGAATATGTGCTGGAATATGTGCTGGACTTGTGCTGGACTTGTGCTGGAATATGTGCTGGAATATGTGCTGGACTTGTGCTGGAATATGTGCTGGAATATGTGCTGGACTTGTGCTGGACGTGTGCTGGAATATGTGCTGGACTTGTGCTGGAATATGTGCTGGACTTGTGCTGGAATATGTGCTGGACTTGTGCTGGAATATGTGCTGGACTTGTGCTGGAATATGTGCTGGACTTGTGCTGGAATATGTGCTGGACTTGTGCTGGACTTGTGCTGGACTTGTGCTGGAATAGGTGCTGGAATAGGTGCTGGAATAGGTGCTGGAATAGGTGCTGGAATAGGTGCTGGACTTGTGCTGGACTTGTGCTGGACTTGTGCTGGACTTGTGCTGGACTTGTGCTGGAATATGTGCTGGAATAGGTGCTGGAATAGGTGCTGGAATAGGTGCTGGAATATGTGCTGGAATATGTGCTGGAATATGTGCTGGACTTGTGCTGGAATATGTGCTGGAATATGTGCTGGACTTGTGCTGGACTTGTGCTGGAATATGTGCTGGAATATGTGCTGGACTTGTGCTGGAATATGTGCTGGAATATGTGCTGGACTTGTGCTGGAATAGGTGCTGGAATAGGTGCTGGAATAGGTGCTGGACTTGTGCTGGACTTGTGCTGGACTTGTGCTGGACTTGTGCTGGAATATGTGCTGGAATAGGTGCTGGAATAGGTGCTGGAATATGTGCTGGAATATGTGCTGGAATATGTGCTGGACTTGTGCTGGAATATGTGCTGGAATATGTGCTGGACTTGTGCTGGACTTGTGCTGGAATATGTGCTGGAATATGTGCTGGAATATGTGCTGGACTTGTGCTGGAATAGGTGCTGGAATAGGTGCTGGAATAGGTGCTGGACTTGTGCTGGACTTGTGCTGGACTTGTGCTGGACTTGTGCTGGACTTGTGCTGGACTTGTGCTGGAATATGTGCTGGAATAGGTGCTGGAATAGGTGCTGGAATATGTGCTGGAATATGTGCTGGAATATGTGCTGGACTTGTGCTGGAATATGTGCTGGAATATGTGCTGGACTTGTGCTGGAATATGTGCTGGAATATGTGCTGGAATATGTGCTGGACTTGTGCTGGAATATGTGCTGGAATATGTGCTGGACTTGTGCTGGACTTGTGCTGGACTTGTGCTGGACTTGTGCTGGAATATGTGCTGGAATATGTGCTGGAATATGTGCTGGAATATGTGCTGGAATATGTGCTGGAATATGTGCTGGACTTGTGCTGGAATATGTGCTGGAATATGTGCTGGAATATGTGCTGGACTTGTGCTGGAATATGTGCTGGAATATGTGCTGGACTTGTGCTGGACTTGTGCTGGACTTGTGCTGGAATATGTGCTGGAATATGTGCTGGACTTGTGCTGGAATATGTGCTGGACTTGTGCTGGAATATGTGCTGGAATATGTGCTGGAATATGTGCTGGACTTGTGCTGGACTTGTCCAGCACAAGTCCAGCACAAGTCCAGCACAAGTCCAGCACAAGTCCAGCACTTGTGCTGGAATATGTGCTGGAATATGTGCTGGAATATGTGCTGGAATATGTGCTGGAATATGTGCTGGACTTGTGCTGGAATAGGTGCTGGAATATGTGCTGGAATATGTGCTGGAATATGTGCTGGAATATGTGCTGGAATATGTGCTGGACTTGTGCTGGACTTGTGCTGGACTTGTGCTGGAATAGGTGCTGGAATATGTGCTGGAATATGTGCTGGATTTATGCTGGAATATGTGCTGGAATATGTGCTGGAATATGTGCTGGAATATGTGCTGGAATATGTGCTGGAATATGTGCTGGAATATGTGCTGGAATATGTGCTGGAATATGTGCTGGACTTGTGCTGGAATATGTGCTGGAATATGTGCTGGACTTGTGCTGGAATATGTGCTGGACTTGTGCTGGAATATGTGCTGGACTTGTGCTGGACTTGTGCTGGACTTGTGCTGGAATATGTGCTGGACTTGTGCTGGAATAGGTGCTGGAATATGTGCTGGAATACGTGCTGGATTTGTGCTGGAATATGTGCTGAATATGTGCTGGAATATGTGCTGGAATATGTGCTGGAATATGTGCTGGACTTGTGCTGGAATATGTGCTGGAATATGTGCTGGAATATGTGCTGGACTTGTGCTGGAATATGTGCTGGACTTGTGCTGGAATATGTGCTGGACTTGTGCTGGACTTGTGCTGGACTTGTGCTGGAATAGGTGCTGGAATAGGTGCTGGAATAGGTGCTGGAATAGGTGCTGGAATAGGTGCTGGACTTGTGCTGGAATATGTGCTGGAATAGGTGCTGGAATATGTGCTGGAATATGTGCTGGAATATGTGCTGGAATATGTGCTGGAATATGTGCTGGACTTGTGCTGGAATATGTGCTGGAATATGTGCTGGAATATGTGCTGGACTTGTGCTGGACTTGTGCTGGACTTCTGCTGGAATTGTGCTGGAATAGGTGCTGGAATATGTGCTGGAATATGTGCTGGAATATGTGCTGGATTTGTGCTGGAATATGTGCTGGAATATGTGCTGGAATATGTGCTGGAATATGTGCTGGAATATGTGCTGGACTTGTGCTGGACATGTGCTGGAATATGTGCTGGACTTGTGCTGGAATATGTGCTGGACTTGTGCTGGACTTGTGCTGGAATATGTGCTGGAATATGTGCTGGAATATGTGCTGGAATATGTGCTGGACTTGTGCTGGAATATGTGCTGGACTGTGTGCTGGAATTGTGCTGGACTGTGTGTGCTGGACTTGTCCTGCACACTTGTCCAGCACAATTCCTGCAACAAGTCCAGGACAAGTGCTGGACTTGTGCTGGAATATGTGCTGAATATGTGCTGGAATATGTGCTGGAATATGTGCTGGAATATGTGCTGGACTTGTGCTGGAATAGTGCTGGAATATGTGCTGCTGGAATATGTGCTGGATGGATATTGTGCTGGAATATGTGCTGGAATATGTGCTGGACTTGTGCTGGACTTGTGCTGGACTTGTGCTGGAATAGGTGCTGGAATATGTGCTGGAATATGTGCTGGATTTGTGCTGGAATATGTGCTGGAATATGTGCTGGAATATGTGCTGGAATATGTGCTGGACTTGTGCTGGAATATGTGCTGGAATATGTGCTGGACTTGTGCTGGAATATGTGCTGGACTTGTGCTGGACTTGTGCTGGACTTGTGCTGGAATATGTGCTGGACTTGTGCTGGAATAGGTGCTGGAATATGTGCTGGAATATGTGCTGGATTTGTGCTGGAATATGTGCTGGAATATGTGCTGGAATAGTGCTGGAATATGTGCTGGAATATGTGCTGGAATATGTGCTGGAATATGTGCTGGAATATGTGCTGGAATATGTGCTGGAATATGTGCTGGAACTTGTGCTGGATTGTGCTGGAATATGTGCTGGAATATGTGCTGGACTTGTGCTGGAATATGTGCTGGACTTGTGCTGGAATATGTGCTGGACTTGTGCGGATATATGTGCTGGAATATGTGCTGGAATATGTGCTGGAATAGGTGCTGGAATATGTGCTGGAATATGTGCTGGAATAGAATAAGTGTGCTGGACTTGTGCTGGAATATGTGCTGGAATAGGTGCTGGAATATGTGCTGGAATATGTGCTGGAATATGTGCTGGAATATGTGCTGGAATATGTGCTGGACTTGTGCTGGAATATGTGCTGACTTGTGCTGGAATATGTGCTGGAATTGTGCTGGAACTTGTGCTGGCTTGCTGGAATGTGCTGGAATAGGTGCTGGAATTGTGCTGGAATATGTGCTGGAATATGTGCTGGAATAGGTGCTGGAATATGTGTGCTGGAATATGTGCTGGATATGTGCTGGAATATGTGCTGGAATATGTGCTGGAATATGCTGCTGGAATATGTGCTGGAATTGTGCTGGAATTGTGCTGGAATATGTGCTGGACTTGTGCTGGAATATGTGCTGGAATTGTGCTGGAATATGTGCTGGAATTGTGCTGGAATTGTGCTGGAATTGTGCTGGAATAGGTGCTGGAATAGGTGCTGGAATATGTGCTGGAATATGTGCTGGACTTGTGCTGGAATATGTGCTGGAATATGTGCTGGAATATGTGCTGGAATATGTGCTGGAATATGTGCTGGACTTGTGCTGGACTTGTGCTGGACTTGTGCTGGATATGTGCTGGAATTGTGCTGGAATAGGTGCTGGAATATGTGCTGGAATATGTGCTGGAATAGTGCTGGAATATGTGCTGGAATATGTGCTGGATTTGTGCTGGAATATGTGCTGGATTTGTGCTGGAATAGGTGCTGGAATATGTGCTGGAATATGTGCTGGAATATGTGCTGGAATATGTGCTGGAATAGTGCTGGAATATGTGCTGGAATATGTGCTGGAATAGGTGCTGGAATAGGTGCTGGAATATGTGCTGGAATATGTGCTGGAATATGTGCTGGAATATGTGCTGGAATAAGTGCTGGAATATGTGCTGGAATATGTGCTGGAATATGTGCTGGAATATGTGCTGGAATATGTGCTGGATTTGTGCTGGAATAGGTGCTGGAATATGTGCTGGATTTGTGCTGGAATATGTGCTGGAATATGTGCTGGAATATGTGCTGGAATATGTGCTGGAATATGTGCTGGATATGTGCTGGAATATGTGCTGGAATGGTGCTGGAATAGTTGCTGGAATATGTGCTGGAATTGTGCTGGAATATGTGCTGGAATATAGTGCTGGAATATGTTGCTGGAATATGTGCTGGAATATGTGCTGGAATATGTGCTGGAATATGTGCTGGAATATGTGCTGGAATATGTGCTGGAATATGTGCTGGAATATGTGCTGGAATATGTGCTGGATTTGTGCTGGAATATGTGCTGGAATATGTGCTGGAATATGTGCTGGAATATGTGCTGGAATATGTGCTGGAATATGTGCTGGAATATGTGCTGGAATATGTGCTGGATTTGTGCTGGAATATGTGCTGGAATATGTGCTGGATTTGTGCTGGAATATGTGCTGGAATATGTGCTGGAATAGGTGCTGGAATATGTGCTGGAATATGTGCTGGACTATGTGCTGGAATATGTGCTGGAATATGTGCTGGAATATGTGCTGGACTTGTGCTGGAATATGTGCTGGAATATGTGCTGGAATATGTGCTGGAATATGTGCTGGAATTGTGCTGGATTTGTGCTGGAATATGTGCTGGAATATGTGCTGGAATATGTGCTGGAATATGTGCTGGACTTGTGCTGGAATATGTGCTGGAATATGTGCTGGAATATGTGCTGAACTTGTGCTGGAATAGGTGCTGGAATATGTGCTGGACTTGTGCTGGAATATGTGCTGGAATATGTGCTGGAATATGTGCTGGAATATGTGCTGGAATATGTGCTGGAATATGTGCTGGAATAAGTGCTGGAATATGTGCTGGAATATGTGCTGGAATATGTGCTGGACTTGTGCTGGAATATGTGCTGGAATATGTGCTGGAATATGTGCTGGATTTGTGCTGGAATATGTGCTGGAATATGTGCTGGAATATGTGCTGGATTTGTGCTGGAATATGTGCTGGAATATGTGCTGGAATTGTGCTGGATTTGTGCTGGAATATGTGCTGGAATATGTGCTGGAATATGTGCTGGAATATGTGCTGGACTTGTGCTGGAATATGTGCTGGAATATGTGCTGGAATATGTGCTGGACTTGTGCTGGAATATGTGCTGGAATATGTGCTGGAATATGTGCTGGACTTGTGCTGGAATATGTGCTGGAATATGTGCTGGAATATGTGCTGGACTTGTGCTGGAATATGTGCTGGAATATGTGCTGGAATATGTGCTGGAATATGTGCTGGAATTGTGCTGGAATATGTGCTGGAATATGTGCTGGAATAGGTGCTGGAATAGGTGCTGGAATAGGTGCTGGAATATGTGCTGGAATATGTGCTGGAATATGTGCTGGAATATGTGCTGGATTTGTGCTGGAATATGTGCTGGAATATGTGCTGGATTTGTGCTGGAATATGTGCTGGAATATGTGCTGGATTTGTGCTGGAATATGTGCTGGAATATGTGCTGGAATATGTGCTGGATTTGTGCTGGATATGTGCTGGAATATGTGCTGGAATATGTGCTGGAATATGTGCTGGAATATGTGCTGGAATATGTGCTGGACTTGTGCTGGAATTGTGCTGGAATATGTGCTGGAATATGTGCTGGAATATGTGCTGGAATATGTGCTGGAATATGTGCTGGAATATGTGCTGGAATATGTGCTGGACTTGTGCTGGAATATGTGCTGGAATATGTGCTGGAATTGTGCTGGAATATGTGCTGGATTTGTGCTGGAATATGTGCTGGAATTGTGCTGGAATATGTGCTGGAATATGTGCTGGATATGTGCTGGATATGTGCTGGATTTGTGCTGGAATAGGTGCTGGATTTGTGCTGGAATATGTGCTGGAATATGTGCTGGAATATGTGCTGGAATATGTGCTGGAATATGTGCTGGGCTGGTGCTGGAATAGGTGCTGGAATATGTGCTGGGCTGGTGCTGGAATATGTGCTGGACTTGTGCTGGAATATGTGCTGGAATATGTGCTGGGCTGGTGCTGGAATATGTGCTGGACTGGTGCTGGAATATGTGCTGGAATATGTGCTGGAATATGTGCTGGAATATGTGCTGGAATATGTGCTGGAATATGTGCTGGAATATGTGCTGGAATATGTGCTGGATTTGTGCTGGAATAGGTGCTGGACTTGTGCTGGAATATGTGCTGGAATATGTGCTGGAATATGTGCTGGGCTGGTGCTGGAATATGTGCTGGACTTGTGCTGGAATATGTGCTGGAATATGTGCTGGGCTGGTGCTGGAATAGGTGCTGGAATATGTGCTGGAATATGTGCTGGAATATGTGCTGGATTTGTGCTGGAATATGTGCTGGAATATGTGCTGGAATATGTGCTGGAATATGTGCTGGAATATGTGCTGGAATAGGTGCTGGAATAGGTGCTGGAATATGTGCTGGAATATGTGCTGGAATATGTGCTGGAATATGTGCTGGAATTTGTGCTGGAATATGTGCTGGAATATGTGCTGGAATATGTGCTGGATTTGTGCTGGAATAGGTGCTGGAATATGTGCTGGAATATGTGCTGGAATATGTGCTGGAATATGTGCTGGAATATGTGCTGTGCTGGAATATGTGCTGGAATATGTGCTGGATTTGTGCTGGAATAGGTGCTGGAATATGTGCTGGATTTGTGCTGGAATAGGTGCTGGAATAGGTGCTGGAATATGTGCTGGAATATGTGCTGTGCTGGAATATGTGCTGGAATATGTGCTGGAATATGTGCTGGATTTGTGCTGGAATATGTGCTGGAATAGGTGCTGGAATATGTGCTGGAATATGTGCTGGAATATGGCTGGACTTGTGCTGGATTTGTGCTGGAATATGTGCTGGAATATGTGCTGGATTTGTGCTGGAATATGTGCTGGACTTGTGCTGGACTTGTGCTGGAATATGTGCTGGAATATGTGCTGGACTTGTGCTGGAATAGGTGCTGGAATAGGTGCTGGAATATGTGCTGGAATATGTGCTGGACTTGTGCTGGAATATGTGCTGGAATATGTGCTGGACTTGTGCTGGACTTGTGCTGGAATATGTGCTGGACTTGTGCTGGAATATGTGCTGGAATATGTGCTGGAATATGTGCTGGACTTGTGCTGGAATATGTGCTGGAATATGTGCTGGAATATGTGCTGGACTTGTGCTGGACTTGTGCTGGAATATGTGCTGGAATATGTGCTGGACTTGTGCTGGAATATGTGCTGGAATATGTGCTGGAATATGTGCTGGAATATGTGCTGGACTTGTGCTGGAATATGTGCTGGAATATGTGCTGGACTTGTGCTGGACTTGTGCTGGAATATGTGCTGGAATATGTGCTGGAATATGTGCTGGAATATGTGCTGGAATATGTGCTGGAATAGGTGCTGGAATATGTGCTGGATTTGTGCTGGAATATGTGATGGATTTGTGCTGGAATAAGTGCTGGAATAAGTGCTGGACTTGTGCTGGAATGGTGCTGGAATATGTGCTGGACTTGTGCTGGAATATGTGCTGGACTTGTGCTGGAATATGTGCTGGAATATGTGCTGGAATATGTGCTGGAATTGTGCTGGAATATGTGCTGGAATATGTGCTGGAATATGTGCTGGACTTGTGCTGGAATATGTGCTGGAATATGTGCTGGAATATGGCTGGACTTGTGCTGGAATATGTGCTGGAATATGTGCTGGACTTGTGCTGGACTTGTGCTGGACTTGTGCTGGACTTGTGCTGGAATATGTGCTGGATTTGTGCTGGAATAGGTGCTGGACTTGTGCTGGAATTGTGCTGGAATATGTGCTGGATTTGTGCTGGAATATGTGCTGGAATAGGTGCTGGAATATGTGCTGGAATATGTGCTGGATTTGTGCTGGAATAGGTGCTGGAATAGGTGCTGGAATAGGTGCTGGAATATGTGCTGGAATATGTGCTGGACTTGTGCTGGAATAGGTGCTGGAATATGTGCTGGAATATGTGCTGGAATATGTGCTGGAATATGTGCTGGAATATGTGCT
>CM019071.1:40012526-40312857 GCA_009667805.1 Leptobrachium leishanense | reverse complement strand
GAGCAACCAACCATCTCAGAGGAAACTCCTGTGTGGATAGAAGACATCTGATCTCCTTGTGAATCAGTCGGATTTTGACCGATGGCAGGGAGAGAGACATCTCTACTGATACTCTACTGTGTTGGTGTGAGTATCGACCTTTTTATGTTTATTAAGAAACCCAAATTGGATAACAGATTCACCGTCCAATCCCTGTGGACCATCAATAATTTTGGATCCTCCTCCAGGAGGAGAATATCGTCTAGGTAAAGTATCAGACGCAGAGGCGTAACTAGAAACCTCAGGACCCCAGTGCAGGAACCATGACGGGCCCCCCTCCAACGTTAGACAAAACATATTTTGTCCCCCCTCCCGTCAACATGCATTGGTCCCCTCCAGGTCCACAATGTTGACTCCAGACAATCGGGGTCCCATTTTGTTTCCAGGTCCTCTATGACCTTTTCAGTCCATCCAATTTTTAATGATAAACAACAATAAACCTCACAGCAATGTGCGCTGGGTATGACCGTATCACAGAGCTAGACAGAAATAAAGCTCACAGCAATGTGCGCTGTGTATGAACGTATCACAGAGCTCCTCAGTAATAAAACTCACTATTATGTGCGGAGTTTATCACAGAGCTGCACAACAATAAAACTCCCAGTAATGTGTGGTGTGTATGAGAGTATCAGAGCTCCACAGCAATAAAACTCAAAAAATAATATAGTTAAGTTATTATTCATTTCATATAGAAGGAATAAAGAGATTTTTTTTATTTATTTTTATTAATAGTTTTTTACACAATAATGACATGACAAAGATAGTCATGTGATATATTATATCATGTGATACAACCTCTGGCCTTTCCAATGATACCAGAACCGGTCTTGTGAGACACACGGGTCCGGAGATACAGGGGTCTAAATGACATCTGCATCTCCATCATGGATTCTCCCTGCCTAGCAGGGGAAATCCAACTTTGTGGCGTCCATCGCACATGCGCGAGGACTCCCGTGGCCCGAGGGTGGTCCCACAGTGTGGCTGACATCCAAGATGTCAGCCCGCTGTGGCTGCAGCCCCTTGCTCGGTGCCAGATTGGCACCGAGCATTGGACACAGGACGTCTATGGAGCGTCCTCCGAGATGGAGAGGGAATCCCCATGATGCTCCAGACGTCCAGCACTGCAGGGGCAGCAAGGTAGGGCTGATGGGGCCCCAATGCGGGCCCCTCCCCCATCCGGGCCCTTGGGCAGTGCCCGATGGGTCAGTCCGCCCCTGTATATACAACGCTGTCCTAGGAGTGGCTTTGACTAGTTGCATAAAACTTATCTCTGCTACAAAGCCACAGTATGCAATAGCATGGATTTTAGGGCTCTGTGTAAGAACAGACCCAGGATGCATAAAAGTGAAAGAGATGACATTTGCATATCCTACCCAGAGTTCCTTGCTGCATATGGGGTATGTGGCACAGGAGCTCTGGGATGCAATTCATCGAATTGCTGTGATGTGCAAGTGGCTTCTGCAATAATAAACACACTATATATATATATATATATATATATATAAAAAAAACACGAAAAAGGAGCACTCCATACCAATGACCACCTTCATCCACCATTTTGTGCAAGAAAAAAACACATTTCAAAAAACCTACTGAGGTAAAATGATGGGGATTCAGTTAACAAAGTATGATCATAGTTTGCGTAAGCCTGTCACAATCGCCAATGTACCCCATCGTTGACAGGTCCTATCTTACTTGACTGTATCTGCATTTACAGAATTAACTCACCTTAGAGCTTCCCAGCAGGCACTAGCTTGATGCACCCGCTCGTGTTGCAAGTTTAGGTTGAGTGCAACCCACCCTGTGGTTTGCTTTTTATATATGGAGAGCTGCCTACTTTCCTGGGTATGCACCCCTCCCTGTTCACAGGTGTGTCCCACAGTGACAACCTATAAAGGCTAGTGCCTGCTGGGAAGCTCTAAGGTGAGTTAATTCTGTAAATGCAGATACTGTCAAGTAAGATAGGACCTGTCAACGATGGGGTACATTGGCGATTGTGACAGCTTACGCAAACTATGATCATACTTTGTTAACTGAATCCCCATCATTTTACCTCAGTAGGTTTTTTGAAATGTGTTTTTTTCTTGCACAAAATGGTGGATGAAGGTGGTCATTGGTACGGAGTGCTCCTTATTTTTGGTCTTGGATGCACCCGCTTGTGTTGCAAGTTTAGGTTGAGTGCAACTCACCTTGTGGTTTGCTTTTTATATATATATATAATCACAAGTATATCAGTACGTAGTGATACCTTTTTTATTGGACTAACGTAACATTTAAAAGACAAGCTTTCGAGAGTATTACTCTCTTCCTCAGGTCTGGAAGCTTACTGATGTAAGCAGGCCCCGACCCAGGCAGGCGAGTGTGGGCCCCCCGGACTCAAGGGCCCGGGTGCGGCGGCACCCTCTGCACCCCTGGTAATTACGCCCCTGATCAGACGCACTACCCTGCTGCGGAGGAATGCCGCCACTGGTCTCATTAACTTGGTGAAACACCAAGGGGCGGAAGACAGACCGAAAGGAAGGGACTTGAATCTCCAAAGGGTGCCCTCCCAGACGAACTGGAGAAAATCCCTGCACGAAGTCTCTATCGGAATAGTCAAGTACGCATCCTTTAGGTCTACTTTGACCAACCAATCCTGAGGAGTCAAGACCCCTTTTAATGATGGAATGCCCTCCATTTTGAAGCGATTGTATATTACATACTCGTTGAGACATTTTAAATTTATTACTGGATGGAAACTTCCATCTTTTTTCTTTACCAGGAATATATTGCTGAGATAAACCTCTTTGTGAGGAATCACCTTTTCTATCGCATTCTTTTTGAATAAGTCTTTTACTTCTAGTGAAGTAACCGCTCTGTCCTTTTCGGACATTATCATTATCCCTGGAGGAACATATTGTATGGGGTGTGAAGTGAAATCTATTTTGAAACATTGTATAGTCTGAGGAACCCACTGGTCTGACGTGACTATCTGCCACTGTTTGAAAAAATTTGATGTCCTGCCCCCCACCTCTTGTGTGGAAGAATGTAGGTGTGAACACATACTCACCAAAGGATCCTGATCTCCTAGGACCTCTGTAACCTCGATGTCATTGAGGCTTGGACCTTTGTGGGAAGAAGGTGGGATTTTTTGGGACCTCTTGATAAGAGGAATTAAAAGAACCTCTTGAAGTAGAATACGCGGAACGGCCGGGAAAACGGCCCTGTCAAAAACCCTATTCGGGAAAACCTTTTGAATGTTGGCCTTTACTTTGCCAACCGTCGATAAGGACCCCGTATATTCTGTCATCTCCTTAAAGATGTTGTCCCCAAATAACATGCCCTCAGCACTAGGGCCTGGTTCGTTAGTCGCCAAAGTGGTTACTTTAGGGTCAATTTTGAGTAGGATAGACCTCCTCCTCTTGCTAGATAACGAGGTATTAACGTTTCCAAAAACGCAAACTAGCCTTTGAATCCAGCCCCTGTACTCAAACAGGTCTGGTTTCTCGTTTGTGAGGAGAGATCGTTCAACTGAGTCCATTAGTTTAGTCAATGGACCCAACAAATCAAATAATTTATCTTGACACAACTTTAAGGTAGCCTCTACTCCTTTTTTAGGAGTCCAATTTGACCCTTGCAAAATGTCAATTATTTTAGGGTTTAATTCTGGTGTTACATGTAAATTATGTGCCAAAGTTGGGGCTGGGCACTCAGCCCTCAGATTATTCCTAGTTTTTTTTAGTCCATCGGCATGCGAATGCGTTGTTCAAAATATTTTGCTACATGGTCTATTGGTGTCCACTCCGCAGATCGCGGGTGCTTGAGCTGTTCAGGGACAAACATGGTTTCCCAGTGCGTCTACCGGGTCTATAACCGGTTGTTTAACCTCGTTGGAATCAGCTGAAGACACCGTGTCTGACTCAATCGGAGAAACCTCCGGATCATAGTCAGGGTCAGAGCTCTCCTCCGAATCTGACGTTGTGTCACTAGCACAATCAGAGGAGCTGTCAGTCTCCTTAGCGCGTTTCCACTTTCTCTTAGTGGTAGCCGCAGTTAAACATAGAAACATAGAAAAATTTCGGCAGATAACCTTTCGGCCCATCTAGTCGCCCAATTACTTGGATACTTTACCTGGATTTATCTTTTGTTTAGGATAGCCTTATGCCTATCCCATGCTTGCTTAAATTCAATTACTGTTTTGGCCTCTACCACTTCTACTGGAAGACTGTTCCATGTATCCACCACCCGCTCAGTAAAATAATGCTTCCTGATGTTACTTTTAAACCTTTGCCCCTCTAATCTAAGACTATGTCCTCTTGTTTTGCTACTTTGTTTCCGTTTAAATATACTCCCTTCCTCTACCTTGTGGATTCCCTTTACGTATTTAAATGTTTCTATCATATCTCCTCTGTCTCGTCTTTTTTCCAAGCTGTACATGTTAAGATCATTAAGCCTTTCCTGGTAACTTTTCTCCTTCAAGCCGTACACCATTTTAGTAGCCCTTCTCTGAACTCTCTCTAAGATGTCTATATCCTTCTGGAGATACGGTCTCCAGTACTGCACACAGTACTCCAAGTGAGGTCTCACCAGTGCTCTGTACAGTGGCATGAGCACTTCCCTTTTCCTACTGCTAATACCTCTCCCTACACAACCAAGCATTCTGCCAGCATTTCCTGCTGCTCTATTACATTGACTACTTACCCTTAGATCCTCTGCAATAATAACCCCTAAATCCCTTTCCTCAGATTTTGAGGTTAGGACTGTATCAAATATTCTATATTCAGCCCTTGGGTTTTTACGTCCCAGGTGCATTATCTTGCACTTATCCACATTAAAACTCAATTGCCACAACTCCGACCATTTTTTTAGTTTACCTAAATCATTTGTCATTTGGCTGATCCCTCCAGGAACGTCAACCCTGTTGCAAATCTTTGTGTCATCAGCAAAAAGACATACTTTTCCATTAATACCTTCTGCAATATCACTAATAAAAATATTAAAGAGAATGGGTCCAAGTACTGACCCCTGAGGTACCCCACTGGTAACAAGACCTTGTGCCGAATAAACTCCATTTACCACAACCCTCTGTTGCCTGTCACTCAGCCACTGCCTAATCCATTCAACAATATTGGAATCCAAGCTCAAAGATTGCAATTTATTGATAAGTCTTCTATGCGGAACAGTATCAAAAGCCTTACTGAAATCTAAATAAGCAATGTCTACTGCACCACCTGTATCTATTATTTTTGTTACCCAATCAAAAAAATCAATAAGATTAGTTTGGCATGATCTCCCTGAGGTAAACCCATGTTGTTTCTGATCCTGTAATCTATGTGTTTTTAGATGTTCAACAATCCTTTCCTTTAACATGGTTTCCATTAATTTCCCCACTACTGACGTAAGACTAACTGGCCTATAGTTCCCCGATTCCTCCCTACTACCCTTCTTGTAATTGGGCACAACATTTGCTAATTTCCAGTCTTCTGGGACGACTCCCGTTAACAAGGATTGGTTAAATAAATCTGTTAACGGTTTTGCTATTACATCACTGAGCTCTTTTAATAATTTAGGGTGGATCCCATCAGGCCCCATTGACTTATTTGTCTTTACTTTAGACAGCTGCTGTAGAACCTCCTCCTCTGTAAACTGATATGTAAATGTCTCGTTAGTGTTTCCTCCTAACTGAGGTCCCTTTCCCTCCTTTTCTTCTGCAAAGACTGAACAAAAATATTCATTGAGGCAGTCAGCGAGACTTTTATCCTCTTCTACATACCTTCCTTCCTTGGTTTTTAATCTAACTAATCCTTGTTTTACTTTTCTTTTCTCGTTTATGTATCTAAAAAAATGTTTTGTCCCCCTCGACCTCTTTTTCGGACCACAGTGGAGTGCTGTGGGGATTCCTCTTGTGTATTAGCGGATATACGCCTTTTATGAGAGCATTTTTTAGGGAGTTGCTCACCTCCCTCATTCGAAGTCCCAGGGACCTCGTCCTCCCGATGGGAGTCAATAGAGAGGAATCTATCCGATGCTGGAGAAATTATTGAAGATCTCCTAGAAGAGCGACTCTCTAAAGCCCTAATTAATGTATTTTCTATTTTTGAAGAAAAAGCTGACATAGCCGCCATAAAGGCGTCTGCCGGGTTATTAGGGTGAGGTGCCGATACTAAGGTGCCTGGGGTGGCTGGGACATTAGGGTTAGTCATAGTGAATAGGGTAAATTAATTAGTTTAGCGTTTATAAATTTATGGGGAGAGAGGTGGAACTTGCCGCAATTCAGAAGAACTTCTCTGAGGTAACGTGCCTCGGCACCCCGCGCATGCGCAAACCGCCACGAGCTTTACCTCAGGCAGTGGCGCGAAAGCCGCGCCCCTCCTCAGCAACTGTTGCGAGGAAAGCGGCAAGCCCTCGCAGAACCCGCAGGAGAGACGAGTCATCCCTCCGGAGGAAGCATACCTCAGAAACAATAATAACAATAGTATTTCTCCCCAAATTGTAAATAAAAGGAACAAAAGTGGAAATTTTTTCAGTTGCACATGCAAACTACAACCTTAGTAAAAAACAAGCATGTACATTTACTATAGCAAGTACATAAATATACTGTATATATATTAAATTATATATATTTTAACATTAAGTATATAAATTGCTGAAATATAATAATAATGGCAATTTGCTGCTAGATACTTACCTCATCGGCGAGCAGCAAAGAAAAGAGGAGGAGCTAACGGCGGTCGGAGGATTTATGGAGTTGGGCTGTACCATTGTCTGGACTGTACCAATGCATGTTATGGTTATATATTGTTTAAATGTATTTTTTTCTCTCTAAATACTTTTGTTGTGGTATATGTGAGATTGTTCTTTGCTGTTATTGGCTAAGTAAAGGAAAGATAGCATAATATGAGCCTCCGTGTCTTGTGGGATAATTTGGTGCCTCCCCCGCAGCTGTTTTTGAGGAGAGGCGCGGCTTCGCGCCACTGCTCTGAGGTAACGCTCGCGGCGGTTCGTGCATGCGCGGATCGCCGCAGCTTGTGGCCTCGGGAAATTTCCAATAAAATTTGTAAAATAAGTGATTTAAAACTAAATAAATAAAATAAGTAAGTGGTTTATAACTGACCCGAACCTGCCTGTTGCCCCAGGTGCCCTCTTTCTTATGCCCTCGTTTTTTCCCTCATACTTGGAGTATAATATGGTTAAAATGTCTAGAATCTCTCAGCCAGACGTTCATTTATAATTTCCCCAACTTCAGATAGATTTTTATCTAGTGATTCCTGACAGGATAATTGGTAAAAATTTATGTATTCGATTGAGGTTTCTCCTCACTAATGAAAACCAGTCCTGTTTGAACACAGGGGCCGAGTACAGAGATTAGTCTGTGTTTTTGGTAACATAACACAACTTTATCAAGCGAAAAGGAGACGCTCAATTCTCCTCAGGATCCACCCTAAAGTGGCGACCTTAGCGCATAATAAACTGTTGGCGCTATATAAATGATAATAATAATGAGCCTGGTCCCAACGCTGAGGGTCAGTTATTTGGAGAAGACATCTTCAAGGAGATGACCGAATATACAAGGTCCTTCTTGACCACAGGTAAGATAAAGGCTAATGTCAGGAAAGTTTTCTCAAACAGGTTTTTCGTAAAACCTTATTCCACCTCAAGAGGCTCCTTTAAACCCTCTTAACTAGAGCCCCAAGATGGACCATAATTTCACCGTCAAAGTGGTTAAAGGGGTTCGAGAAGATCAGGATTTTTGGTGAGTATAATTTCACACCAACATCCCAAGGTGGAGAATTCTGCCCAGTATCAATCTGAAAAAAACACCTAAACGATTACGTTGTGTACAATCATTTCAAAATGGAAGACATTCCATCATTAAAAGGAGTTTTATCTCCGCAAGATTGGATGGTCAAAATAGACCTAAAAGACGCTTATCTGACAGTCCCAATAAACTACAAAATATCTGTCCTTACACCGACACAGTCTATCGAATTTCTAGGTGTCACCGTAACTACGATGGAGATGTCTCTTTCTCTGCCTTCCGCCAAAGTTCGGCTGATTCACAGAGAAATCAGATGTCTTCTATCTGCAGAAGAATTCTCTGAGATGGTTAGCTCACCTCCTGGGTCTACTCTCCACAGCAATACAAGTGGTCTTTACAGGACCGCTTTATTGTCGAGGTCTTCAATGTCTGAAAGCACGATTTCTGCGGAGGAGATGGCTTTATCCAGATTGCATAGTAAAGACACGGAAGCGAGTATTATGCCATCTTTTCTTTACTTACGCCGATAACAGCAAAGAACAATCTCTCAAATACACAACAAAGTATTTAGAGAGTGAAAAAAACACGTTTAAACAGTATATATACATAACAGATAACAATGGTACAGTCCAGTATAACAATGGTACAGTCCAACTCTTCAAATCCTCTGACCACCGTTGGCTCTTCTCTTTTCTGATGCGAGACCGTCCCGATTCTTCTTTAACCAATCGAACATGGAGGGACCTCCTTCCTTTATGGAAACCTTGAACATGTAGAGGAAACCTTGTATGATAAATTCCAATCCAAGGATTAAGCTGTCAGAGAAAACAATACATTAGAGATCACCAGAGCTTGTTAACGAATGATATAAAAACTTATCGAACACTTAACCTTCACGTCAGATATTAGGGTGGGAAAAAAATTCACCACATTTGGGCGGGATAATACTCGCCTCCGTGTCTTTACTATAATTATGATTCCCCGTCATGATAATAGGGGAATCTGGGAATTATCCCACAAGACACGGAGGCTCTTATTATGCGAGTTCAAAGCTTAAGTAACTAATGAATGCAACATGTGCGACACCGGTTTAAAATAAAATTCTCTAAAGGTGGATTCTCTGGACCAGTATTGATGGAAATTGTAAGCAAGGATTGACTTAGCTTAAAATTAGTCAGCATAGGGTTGAACCTTCTTATTCGGAAATCTGATCATATAATATCATCATCCTATATGAAAAGAAATATAAATTGCGTAATACAGTATAACAGTTTAAAACACACTAAGTGGTGTAGATGGTCGCACTCACAAAGGTGGAGCCCCCAATGGCTCGTATCAATTCGCCTTTAGATCTCTTATAGGAGGGGGACCTCGCCCATGTGGGACCTTGAAGTTTTCCTGGGATAGAGGATAACCAACGATGGAATCTTCAACGCCTCTTATCAATTGGCCTTTAGATCTCTCATAGAGGGGAAACTTCGCCCATGTATGAACTTTTTCTTTTTGATGGCAGGATGTACCTCAAATGTAAAGGATAACGCTATAGTGCATTATCATTGATACACAAATAGGGTATATAAAAGTGAAAAACTCACGTGATTCAGAGCCTTCCAATATGATGGCTCTGTATATAAGGCATATGGACCTCTTATTTGGTCAAAGGGGGTCCTTCCTCCAGGATAGAGATAGATAGACTTCCAAAATGAAGAAAATCGAGCATAAAAATAAAAGAAATTTAATAGGAATAAATCCGAAAAAAACAGAATCCGAATTAATACAAAACCGAAAAACAAATAAATGCGAAAATAATAGATACGAAAAGAAAAAAGTCCGAAACGCGTTTCGCTTGCGTTCTGCAAGCCTCCTCAGTTACCGACTGAGGAGGCTTGCAGAACGCAACCGAAACGCGTTTCGGACTTTTTTCTTTTCGTATCTATTATTTTCGCATTTATTTGTTTTTCGGTTTTGTATTAATTCGGATTCTGTTTTTTTCGGATTTATTCCTATTAAATTTCTTTTATTTTTATGCTCGATTTTCTTCATTTTGGAAGTCTATCTATCTCTATCCTGGAGGAAGGACCCCCTCTGACCAAATAAGAGGTCCATATGCCTTATATACAGAGCCATCATATTGGAAGGCTCTGAATCACGTGAGTTTTTCACTTTTATATACCCTATTTGTGTATCAATGATAATGCACTATAGCGTTATCCTTTACATTTGAGGTACATCCTGCCATCAAAAAGAAAAGTTCATACATGGGCGAAGTTTCCCCTCTATGAGAGATCTAAAGGCCAATTGATAAGAGGCGTTGAAGATTCCATCGTTGGTTATCCTCTATCCCAGGAAAACTTCAAGGTCCCACATGGGCGAGGTCCCCCTCCTATAAGAGATCTAAAGGCGAATTGATACGAGCCATTGGGGGCTCCACCTTTGTGAGTGCGACCATCTACACCACTTAGTGTGTTTTAAACTGTTATACTGTATTACGCAATTTATATTTCTTTTTGTGACGGAACCTGATGTTATCATCCGCCTGCGGGTGTGCTCTAATCTGCAGGTGTGTTCCCCCTTCGTTTTGATTCTTCCCCCGGCCCGACTACCAAGGTTGTGGCACTCGGCGTCTCGAGCGGCCGGGTATGTCTTTGTGATCTGGATGACCCACGCAGCCAAGGGGACCTTGAGGTGTACCTAGCCCGACTACTGAGAAGTGTCACTCAGCGTCTCGAGCAGCTGGCCACGAATCTGTACACAGACCTTTACGGTCGTAGATCGGAACGGCTTGATTCTGCGAAGATTCGGATCTTCCACTAGCGAGTTAGTTGACGATCGATCGTCTGGGTATTCGTATCGCCCAGCGGTCGAAGAAACATCCGCGGCACGGCACCAACCTGTTCGGATCTCACCCTCACTAGAGACAGCTCAATTCGTTCGACAGCAGGAGTCGGATCGTGCGGCGGTCGAAGCGCCCACACGTTACAAGATACGAATTCTTCGGATCTCCCGTAGTTAGCTGGTCACGTTCAGTCGGCTAGGAGTATTCGGATCGCGCAGCAGCGGCGCACGATAGACTTGTATTTCGTCCGGGGTGCTGAAACCACGAGGGATGTCAGGCACGCTTGGCAAACAGAGACACGAGACGCAGCTGCATGAACTCAAACCAAAGACAACTTTTATTAAGGACACATCTGTATTTATACTTTCCCCGCGCTCCACATTTGAAAACCCCATGCCCGCCCCCACAGGTATCATTGGCTGTAAGGCGCATCGGGGCGTTGCCGATTCGGGACCAGATGGTCTGATTCAAATTTAGGCGGCAAAAATTGGCGGCAAATTTGAAACGGCATCTATTACACAATCAACACTTTTATTTACAGGTCATTTTTCGGTCAGCTGGAAGGCAGGATCGTTGGTGCAACGGCACAACACATAGTTCATGGAATAACAGTGTCCTGATCCCCTGTTTCTGGCTGAGGATGTTGGGCCAGTTCATCACATTTTTCATATAGGATGATGATATTATATGATCAGATTTCCGAATAAGAAGGTTCAACCCTATGCTGACTAATTTTAAGCTAAGTCAATCCTTGCTTACAATTTCCATCAATATATGTACTGCGCTCCCTAAAAATATATTCATTTATATTTTTCTCTGTTAGATATTGGTAAGGTGACAGGTACACCCAATAGGTGAGCAGCATTATATATCACCAGTGTACTATATGAAATAGCGCCGATACTCTGAACGTCTTTTCGTTCTACTTTTCGGGATTCTCTGGACCAGTCCGCCGTCTTTAAGATGTCCTCGAGACGACATCCCCGGGAAAAAGCTCCCGAAGCAGAAGCGCTCCGGGAGGAATGAGCTCCGAACACGGAGACGTCTACACCAGCTTCAGACATGATCCATTTAACCCACCTAGCGAGTGTGGTGGAAGACACCGACTTGTATGGTTTGCATAAAGATATGAACAATCGTTGTGATACACCAGCTCTGTTAGAGAACGTAACCCTTTCATATTCCTTCAAACAACAGGCTGGACAAAGTTGAGGACGTTGAGGAAAAGCTGGATAGAAGACCTCTGACAAAGAAGTTTTTGTCCTGTTAGAAACCAACAATCTCACTCCTGTTGGAGAAAAACATCTTCCCGTCAGATCTAGGGCTCGAACGTCTGAGACCCTTTTGGAGGAAACTAAGCAAAATAGAATGGCCAATTTTGCCGAAATTTGTGTGATGGACAAAACTTCATTATCAGGCCAACTCTCCAAGAGACTAAAAACAACATTGACGTCCCAGGTGTTAGAGTAACGAGAACGAGGTGGTCTCTTGCACCGTATACCCTTCAATAATCTACATACCATCGGATGTTTCCCTGCAGGAATCCCGTCAAACCCTTGATGCGAAGCAGATATTGCCGATCTGAAGTTATTGATCGTGCGATATGCTTTCCCATCCTCAAATAAACGAGTGAAAGAACTTAACAAGCTACTCAAAGAAGCTGAAACGGGATTAATACGTTGTTCCAAACTCCAAGAGGCCCACGCCCTCCATGCGGATCTATATCTCCTTCTGGTAGATGGGGCCCAGGAACTTGACAACAACGAGGCAGTTGCTTCCGAAATGTCGATGGAAGGCCAATGACCCCTGATATTTTCCATGCTATCAATCGCAACGAGTGAGGATTCAAGATATTGAGAAGTGTCCCCTCCGGATCCCTCAGAGTGTAAGGCCAAGCCTGGATTAACCTGGGAACGTCCACAGACAGTTCCAGAAGTAGTGGGAACCAAGGTTAGGACCTCCACAGTGGTGTTATGAGGACTATCGTAGCCAATTGCGATTGCACGAGTCTTATTACCGCTAGAATGAGGACGATCGGTGGAAATGCATAAAGCGTCCCTAGCGGCCATACCTGAACCAGAGCATCCGTGGCTAGAGCCATGGGATCTGGTCTCCAGCTGTAAAACTGAGGTAGTAGTGTATTTAGGTGTGATGCAAATAGATCTATAGAAAAAGGACCCCAGATAAATGACAATTTGGCAAATACCTCGGTATCCAATCTCCAATCGCTGGAATCTATCAGGTATCGAGAATTCCAATCCGCCACTACATTGTGGAGGCCTGGAATGTATTGGGCCTGAACTGATAGACTGTGAGACAGGCAAAATCCCCAGAAGGTCTTTGCCGTCTCCGCCAACTGTTTGGATCTGGGACCTCCTAAGTGGTTGATGTAACGCACTGCGGACAGATTGTCCATTTTGAGAAGAATGGAAGTCGCCTGAAAATGTTTGAAGAAACTTTGAACAGCAAACAAACCAGCGAGGAGTTCCAAACAGTTTATGTGCCAATCTACCTCTGTAGTGTCCCATCTGCCGCCTGTGGAAAGCGAACCGCATCGCGCGCCCCACCCAGATCTGCTGGCGTCTGATTCTATGACTAACTCTGGTATTGGATGGATGATGGCCCTGCCATTACATGATTCCAAATGGTTCAGCCACCATTGCATCTCCTCTTTCGATTCGTCGTCTAAAGAGATGTAATCTGGATAAGACCATCCCCTCCTCAGATATCGCGCCTTCAGACGTTGAAGGGCCCGATAATACAGCGGTCCTGGAAAGACCGCTTGTATTGCTGAGGAAAGTAGACCTAGAAGATGACCTAAACCTCGTATTGGGAACTCCTGTGCCGACAGGAGACGTCTGATTTCCTTGTGAATCAACCGAACCTTGGTTGAGGGCAAAGAAAGAGACATCTCTGTGGAATCTACGGTAAAACCTAAGAATTTGATTAACTGTGTTGGTGTGAGAACCGATTTCTCGTAGTTTATTAGGAAACCCAAATTGGACAACAGATTGATCGTCCAATCTTTGTGAACTGTCAATAATGTTTGATCTTTCGCCAGGAGGAGAATATCGTCTAGGTAAATTATTAGACGCAATCCCCTGCTGCGCAGAAACGCTACTACGGGCCTCATTACCTTGGTGAAACACCAAAGGGCGGATGACAGACCGAACGGTAGGGACTTGAACCTCCAAAGGGTGCCCTCCCAATGAAATTGGAGAAAATCCCTGCTGGTAACTTCTATCGGTATCGTCAGATATGCATCTTTTAGGTCTATTTTGACCATCCAATCTTGTGGAGTTAAGACTTCTTTTAATGATGGAATGCCCTCCATTTTGAAATGGTTGTAGACAACGTACTCGTTTAGTTGTTTTAAGTTGATTACAGGACGGAAATCCCCGTCTTTCTTTTTTACCAGAAATATATTGCTCAATAATATTTCTCTTTGAGGTATCACCTCCTCTATGGCATTTTTTCTTAAAAGATTTTTTACTTCCAGTGAAGTAATGACTCTGTCTTTTTTGGGCATAACCATTATTCCCGGAGGTATAGTCTGTACGAGATGAAGCAATGGAACTCTATCCTGAAACCCTGAATTGTCTGAAGAACCCATGAATCGGATGTGATTATTTGCCATTGATTGAAAAAAATTTAATGTCCTTCCCCCCACCTCTCCTGTGGAAAAAAATTGGAGTGACGTTATACTCCCCAAAGGATCCTGATCTCCTAGATCCTCTGTAACCGCGTTGACGGAAAGGTCTGGATCGTTGCGGAAAAAAGGTGGGGGTTTTTGGGGCCTCTTGGTAAGAGGATCTGAAAGCACCTCTTGAGGTGGAATATGGATTGCGGCCGGGAAAACGACCCCTGTTTTTCCCGGCCCTGCCAAAAACCCTATTTGGGAAAGCTTTCCTTATGTTGGCCTTGACTTTGCCAACCGTCGAGAAAGATCCCGAGTAGACAGACATATCTTTGAAGATCCCTTCTCCAAAAAGCATGCCTTCAGCGCTGGAACCTGGCTCGTTGGTTGCCAGAGAAGCTACTTTAGAATCAATCTTAAGGAGAATTGAACGTCTCCTCTCGCTTGAAATGGCCGTGTTCAGATCCCAAACACACAGACCAATCTTTGTATCCAGCCCCTGTATTCAAACAGGTCTGGTTTCTCATTCGTGAGGAGAGCTCTTTCAACAGAATCCATCAATTTGGCCAGTGGACCTAGAAGGTCAAATAATTTGTCGTGGCACACCTTCAATGTGGCCTCAACTCCCCTCTTTGGAGTCCAATTAGATTCCTGGAGTATGTCTATGATCTTCGGATCTAACTCCGGTACTAGATGTAATTTATGTGCCAAAGTTGGGGCCGGGCACTCAGCCCTCAGGTTATTTCTGGTCTTTTTATCCATGGGAAAACGTATACGTTGCTCAATGTATTTAGCCACATGTTCAATTGGCGACCACTCTGAAGAACGTGGATGTTTCAATTGTTCCGGAATGAACATTGAGTTCCCCAGAGCATCTACCGGATCTAAAGCCGGTTTGTTTCCCTCACTGGACTCAGGTGAAGACACCGTGTCCGTTTCTACAGGGGAAGCTTCTGGGTCATAATCGGGTCAGAGCTCTCCTCAGGATCTGATACTCTTCCTCACTGGGATAGTCAGAGGAGCTGTCAGTATCCTTTGCACGTTTTGCGCGTTTCCATCTCCGTTTGGTGGCCGATTTTAAAATGGCCCCTTTTTTAACCACAGTGGAATGTTTGTGGAGAATCATTTGTACTTGAATAAGTACGTTTCTTATGTGAGCATTTTTTAGGGAGTTGCTCACCTCCTCATTTGAGGTCCCAGGGACCTCTTCATCCGGTGCGAATCAATGGATAGGAAATTTTCTGACGCCGGGGAAACAATGGAGGACCTTCTGGCCGAATGGCTTGCCAGTACCCCTAAACCATAGTATTCTCTAAGTAATTGGAAAAAGGCCGACAGCGCAGACACAAAGGCATCTGCCGGGTTAGAATTAAAGGGAACAGGCACTATAGTACCTGGGGTTATTGGTATCTTATTGTCGGCCATAATCACTAAGTTAATTTACTGAAAGAAACTCGCCGTCTCACAATCTGCTTTAACTCAACCGCCGGTCTCCTGAGGTAATTCGCCGTGACCCACCGCGCATGCGCGAGCCGTCGCGAGCTTTACCTCAGGCAGTGGCGCGAAACCGCTCCTCCCCGAATGACGGAGATGCGGGGAAGGCACAAAACAAACCAATAGCCGCCGCATAGGCAGATACGCACAGAAATGGGACAAAAACCTCCCCGGCTGGGCATGAAACTATACCATCTCCTAAATAAAGAGAGATAATAGCTGAGAAGCCTAGTCCCTGTAATAAATACAATTACTACAAATACAAAGTGTATGTGTATAAAACATCGATCAATTAATAAAATACATGTGTACATATATAAATATACAATGTTACAGCGAAAATACAGCAAACTGTCAGGCAATTAATATAGTATAATAATTATTGCTGCTAATACTCATCTCATCTCGGCGAGCAGCAAAGAAAAGAGAAGAGCCAACGGTGGTCAGAGGATTTGAAGAGTTGGACTGTACCATTGTTATACTGGACTGTACCATTGTTATCTGTTATGTATATATACTGTTTAAACGTGTTTTTTCACTCTCTAAATACTTTTGTTGTTGTATTTGAGAGATTGTTCTTTGCTGCTATCGGCGTAAGTAAAGAAAAGATAGCATAATACTCGCCCCCATGTCTTGTGGGATAATTAGCGTGTGCACATGTGGAGGGAGGCGGGGATTATCACACATGTGGAGGGAGGCGGGGATTATCACACATGTGGAGGGAGGCGGGGATTATCACACATGTGGAGGGAGGCGGGGATTATCACACATGTGGAGAGAGGCGGGATTATATCACACATGTGAGGGAGGCGGGGATTATCACACATGTGGAGAGAGGCGGGGATTATCACACATGTGGAGGGAGGCGGGGATTATCACACATGTGGAGGGAGGCGGGATTATCACACATGTGGAGGGAGGCGGGGATTATCACACATGTGGAGGGAGGCGGGATTATCACACATGTGGAGGGAGGCGGGGATTATCACACATGTGGAGGGAGGCGGGGATTATCACACATGTGGAGGGAGGCGGGGATTATCACACATGTGGAGAGAGGCGGGATTATCACACATGTGGAGGGAGGCGGGGATTATCACACATGTGGAGGGAGGCGAGGATTATCACACATGTGGAGGGAGGTGGGGATTATCACACATGTGGAGGGAGGTGGGGATTATCACACATGTGGAGGGAGGCGGGGATTATCACACATGTGGAGGGAGGTGGGGATTATCACACATGTGGAGGGAGGCGGGGATTATCACACATGTGGAGGGAGGTGGGGATTATCACACATGTGGAGAGAGGCGGGATTTATCACACATGTGGAGGGAGGCGGGGATTATCACACATGTGGAGAGAGGCGGGATTATCACACACATGTGGAGGGAGGCGGGGATTATCACACATGTGGGAGGGAGGCGGGGATTATCACACACATGTGGAGAGAGGCGGGGATTATCACACATGTGGAGGGAGGCGGGGATTATCACACATGTGGAGAGAGGCGGGATTATCACACATGTGGAGGGAGGCGGGGATTATCACACATGTGGAGAGAGGCGGGATTATCACACATGTGGAGGGAGGCGAGGATTATCAACACATGTGGAGGGAGGTGGGGATTATCACACATGTGGAGGGAGGTGGGGATTATCACACATGTGGAGGGAGGCGGGGATTATCACACATGTGGAGGGAGGCGGGATTATCACACATGTGGAGGGAGGCGGGGATTATCACACATGTGGAGGGAGGCGGGGATTATCACACAATGTGGAGGGAGGCGGGGATTATCACACATGTGGAGGGAGGTGGGGATTATCACACATGTGGAGGGAGGCGGGGATTAATCACACATGTGGAGGGAGGTGGGGATTATCAATCACACATGTGGAGAGAGGCGGGATTATCAACACATGTGGAGGGAGGCGGGGATTATCACACATGTGGAGAGAGGCGGGATTATCACACATGTGGAGGGAGGCGGGCATTATCACACATGTGGAGGGAGGCGGGGATTATCACACATGTGGAGAGAGGCGGGGATTATCACACATGTGGAGGGAGGCGGGGATTATCACACATGTGGAGAGAGGCGGGATTATCACACATGTGGAGGGAGGCGGGGATTATCACACATGTGGAGAGAGGCGGGATTATCACACATGTGGAGGGAGGCGGGGATTATCACACATGTGGAGAGAGGCGGGATTAGCACACATGTGGAGGGAGGCGGGGATTATCACACATGTGGAGAGAGGCGGGATTATCACACATGTGGAGAGAGGCGGGGATTATCACACATGTGGAGGGAGGCGGGGATTATCACACATGTGGAGAGAGGCGGGATTATCACACATGTGGAGGGAGGCGGGGATTATCACACATGTGGAGAGAGGCGGGATTATCACACATGTGGAGGGAGGCGGGGATTATCACACATGTGGAGGGAGGCGGGGATTATCACACATGTGGAGAGAGGCGGGATTATCACACATGTGGAGAGAGGCGGGATTATCACACATGTGGAGAGAGGCGGGATTATCACACATGTGGAGGGAGGTGGGGATTATCACACATGTGGAGGGAGGCGGGATTATCACACATGTGGAGGGAGGCGGGGATTATCACACATGTGGAGGGAGGCGGGGATTATCACACATGTGGAGGGAGGCAGGGATTATCACACATGTGGAGAGAGGCGGGATTATCACACATGTGGAGAGAGGCGGGATTATCACACATGTGGAGAGAGGCGGGATTATCACACATGTGGAGGGAGGCGGGGATTATCACACATGTGGATGGAGGCGGGGATTATCACACATGTGGAGAGAGGCGGGATTATCACACATGTGGAGGGAGGCGGGGATTATCACACATGTGGATGGAGGCGGGGATTATCACACATGTGGAGGGAGGCGGGGATAATGGGCTCTGACTGTGATTGGAGGAGCTTGTAGTCACATGGTACATCTTATTTTGCAGGAAATTCTTCTCACACATTGCTATGGTGGTTTATTGGCTGATTTTCACTTTGATGCTTCTCAGTGGTTGGACTAAATTCTATGTCTCTTTTAATTGGGGGAGATCTTTGCTGTCTGTGATTAGCCGAGACTCACAGTTGTCTGTCCAGCTATTGGCTGCTGGAAGCTCAGTAACATTTGGTTGGTTGCTGCAGAATGACCGGATATGAGGAGCTATGCTGACTGGAGGTCAGAGGTCACTCATCGCTGGACGTTCCTCCGGGAGAAGTGTATGTCCTGCTCTGTTTAGGGGTTTCTCCTTATTCCTCCCCCGCGCGGCCTCCTCCTCCTCCTCTTCCCCCGCGCGGCCTCCTCCTCCTCCTCTCCCCCGCGCGGCCTCCTCCTCCTCCTCTTCCCCCGCGGCGGCCTCCTCCTCCTCCTCCGCGCGGCCTCCTCCTCCTCCTCCTCCCCGCGCGGCCTCCTCTTCCTCCTCCCCGCGGCCTCCTCTCCTCCTCTTCCCCCGCGCGGCCTCCTCCTCCTCCCTCTTCCCCCGCGCGGCCTCCTCCTCCTCTCTTTCCCCGCGCGGCCTCCTCCTCCTCCTTCTTCCCCGCGCGGCCTCCTCCTCCTCCTCTTCCCCCGCGCGGCCTCCTCCTCCTCCTCTTCCCCCGCGCGGCCTCCTCCTCCTCTTCCCCGCGCGGCCTCCTCCTCCTCTTCCCCCGCGCGGCCTCCTCCTCTCCTCTTTCCCCGCGCGGCCCCTCCTTCCTCCTCCTCCTCCCCGCGCGGCCTCCTCTTCCTCCTCCCCCGCGCGGCCTCCTCTTCCTCCTCCCCCGCGCGGCCTCCTCCTCCTCCTCCCCCGCGCGGCCTCCTCCTCCCTCCTCTTCCCCCGCGCGGCCTCCTCCTCCTCCTCTTCCCCGCGCGGCCTCCTCCTCCTCCTCCTCCGCGCGGCCTCCTCTTCCTCCTCCCCCGCGCGGCCTCCCTCTTCCTCTCCCCCGCGCGTCCTCCTCCTCCTCCTCCTCCTCCCCGCGCGGCCTCCTCCTCCTCCTCTTCCCCCGCGCGGCCTCCTCCTCCTCCTCCGCGCGGCCTCCTCTTCCTCCTCCCCGCGCGGCCTCCTCCTCCTCCTCCCCCGCGCGGCCTCCTCTTCCTCCTCCTCCGCGCGGACTCCTCCTCTTCCTCCTCCCCGCGCGGCCTCCTCCTCTTCCCCCGCGCGCCTCCTCTTCCTCCTCCTCCGCGCGGCCTCCTCTTCCTCCTCCCCGCCGCGCGGCTCTCCTCCTCCTCCTCCTCCTCCTCCTCCTCCTCCTCCTCCTCCTCCTCGCCCCGGCGGCCTCCTCCTCCTCCTCCCCGCGCGGCCCTCCTCCTCCTCCTCCCCCGCGCGGCCTCCTCCTCCTCCTCCCCCGCGCGGCCTCCTCCTCCTCCTCCTCTTCCCCCGCGCGCTCCTCCTCCTCCTCCTCCCCGCGCGGCCTCCTACTCCTCCTCCCCCGCGCGGCCTCCTACTCCTCCTCCCCCGCGCGCGGCCTCCTCCCCTCTCCCCTCTTCCCCGCGCGCCTCCTCTTCCTCCTCCCCGCGCGCGGCCTCCTCCTCCTCCTCCTCCCCCGCGCGGCCTCCTCTTCCTCCTCCCCCCGCGCGGCCTCCTCCTCCTCTTCCCCGCGCGGCCTCCTCCTCCTCTTCCCCCGCGCGGCCTCCTCTTCCTCCTCCCGCGCGGCCTCCTCCTCCTCTTCCCCGGCGCGGCCTCCTCCTCCTCTTCCCCCGCGCGGCCTCCTCCTCCTCCTCTTCCCCCGCGCGGCCTCCTCCTCCTCTTCCCCCGCGCGGCCTCCTCCTCTCCTCTCTTCCCCCGCGCGGCCTCCTCCTCCTCCTCCCCTCCTCCTCCTCCGCGCGGCCTCCTCTTCCTACTCCTCCGCCGCGGCCTCCTCTTCCTCCTCCCCCGCGCGGCCTCCTCCTCCTTCCTCCCCCGCGCGGCCTCCTCCTCCTCCTCCCCCGCGCGGCCTCCTCCTCCTCCTCCTCCTCCTCCTCCGCGCGGCCTCCTCCTCTTCCTCCTCCCCCGCGCGGCCTCCTCCTCTTCCTCCTCCCCGCGCGGCCTCCTCCTCCTCCTCTTCCCCCGCGCGGCCTCCTCTTCCTCCTCCTCCGCGCGGCCTCCTCTTCCTCCTCCCCCGCGCGGCCGCCTCCTCCTCCTCCCCCGCGCGGCCTCCTCTTCCTCCTCCTCCGCGCCGGCTTCCCCTTCCTCTCCTCCTCCCGCGGCGGCCTCCTCCTCCTCCTCTTCCCCCGCGCGGCCTCCTCTTCCTCCTCCTCGCGCGGCCTCCTCTTCCTCCTCCCCCGCGCGGCCTCCTCCTCCTCCCCCGCGCGGCCTTCCTCCTCCTCCTCCTCCCCCGCGCGGCCTCCTCCTCCTCCTCCCACCGCGCGGCCTCCTCCTCCTCCTCTTCCCCGCGCGGCCTCCTCCTCCTCCTCTTCCCCCGCGCGGCCTCCTCTTCCTCCTCCCCGCGCGGCCTCCTACTCCTCCTCCCCCGCGCGGCCTCCTCCTCCTCCTCTTCCCCCGCGCGGCCTCCTCTTCCTCCTCCCCGGGCGGGCCTCCTCCTCCTCCCCCCGCGCGGCCTCCTCCTCCTCCTCCCCCGCGCGGCCTCCTCCTCCTCCTCCCCCGCGCGGCCTCCTCCTCCTCTTCCCCCGCGCGGCCTCCTCCTCCTCTTCCCCCGCGCGGCCTCCTCTTCCTCCTCCTCCCCCGCGCGGCCTCTTCCCCCGCGCGGCCTCCTCCTCCTCCTCCTCCTCTTCCTCTTCCTCTTCCCCCGCGCGGCCTCCTCTTCCCCCGCGCGGCCTCCTCTTCCTCCTCTTCCCCCGCGCGGCCTCCTCTTCCTCCTCTTCCCCCGCGCGGCCTCCTCTTCCTCCTCTTCCCCCGCGCGGCCTCCTCTCCTCCTCTTCCCCCGCGCGGCCTCCTCTTCCTCCTCTTCCCCCGCGCGGCGGCTCCTCTTCCTCCTCTTCCCCCGCGCGGCCTCCTCCTCTATACCCCCCCCCACAGGGACAATTGATTGAATCTTTGCTGTAAAAGGTTTTTCCTGTTTTTAGAGCTCACATAACTGTTCGTTTTTCTGCTTTAAATGTGTTTCAAACCGCCCTGACATTTATTTATTTATAAAGGATTTTACCAGGAAGGATACATTGAGATTTCTCTCGTTTACAAGTATGTCCTGGGTTCAAGAACATTGAAGTGTTACAGAAATACAAAGTAATACAATGCAAGATATTAACAACACAAATATACAGATTAACAGAAAATAAATATGTAGGAAATAAAGTCATTGTTACAGGTTTACAGGTGCATTCTGTATATAGTCATTGTTACAGGTTTACAGGTGCATTCTGTATATAGTCACTGTTACATGTTTACAGGTGCATTCTGTATATAGTCACTGTGTTACATGTTTACAGGTGCATTCTGTATATAGTCACTGTGTTACATGTTTACAGGTGCATTCTGTATATAGTCACTGTGTTACATGTTTACAGGCGCATTCTGTATATAGTCACTGTGTTACATGTTTACAGGTGCTTTCTGTATATAGTCACTGTTACATGTTTACAGGTGCATTCTGCATATAGTCACTGTGTTACATGTTTACAGGCGCATTCTGCATATAGTCACTATGTTACATGTTTACAGGGGCATTCTGTATATAGTCACTGTGTTACATGTTTACAGGTGCATTCTGTATATAGTCACTGTGTTACATGTTTACAGGCGCATTCTGTATATAGTCACTATGTTACAGGTTTACAGGTGCATTCTGTATATAGTCACTATGTTACATGTTTACAGGTGCATTCTGTATATAGTCACTGTGTTACATGTTTACAGGTGCATTCTGTATATAGTCACTGTGTTACATGTTTACAGGTGCATTCTGTATATAGTCACTATGTTACATGTTTACAGGTGCATTCTGTATATAGTCACTGTGTTACATGTTTACAGGTGCATTCTGTATATAGTCACTGTGTTACATGTTTACAGGCGCATTCTGTATATAGTCACTGTGTTACATGTTTACAGGTGCATTCTGTATATAGTCACTATGTTACATGTTTACAGGTGCATTCTGTATATAGTCTCTGTGTTACATGTTTACAGGTGCATTCTGTATATAGTCACTGTGTTATATGTTTACAGGTGCATTCTGTATATAGTCACTGTGTTACATGTTTACAGGCGCATTCTGTATATAGTCACTGTGTTACATGTTTACAGGTGCATTCTGTATATAGTCACTGTTACATGTTTACAGGTGCATTCTGTATATAGTCACTGTGTTACATGTTTACAGGTGCATTCTGTATATAGTCACTGTGTTACATGTTTACAGGCGCATTCTGTATATAGTCACTGTGTTACATGTTTACAGGTAAATTCTGTATATAGTCACTGTTACAGGTTTACAGGTGCATTCTGTATATAGTCACTGTGTTACATGTTTACAGGTAAATTCTGTATATAGTCACTGTGTTACATGTTTACAGGTGCATTCTGTATATAGTCACTGTTACATGTTTACAGGCGCATTCTGTATATAGTCACTGTGTTACATGTTTACAGGTGCATTCTGTATATAGTCACTGTTACATGTTTACAGGTGCATTCTGTATATAGTCACTGTTACATGTTTACAGGTGCATTCTGTATATAGTCACTGTTACATGTTTACAGGCGCATTCTGTATATAGTCACTGTGTTACATGTTTACAGGCGCATTCTGTATATATAGTCACTGTGTTACATGTTTACAGGTGCATTCTGTATATAGTCACTGTGTTACATGTTTACAGGCGCATTCTGTATATAGTCACTATGTTACAGGTTTACAGGCTCATTCTGTATATAGTCACTGTGTTACAGGTTTACAGGCGCATTCTGTATATAGTCACTGTGTTACATGTTTACAGGTGCATTCTGTATATAGTCACTGTGTTACATGTTTACAGGCGCATTCTGTATATAGTCACTGTGTTACATGTTTACAGGTGCATTCTGTATATAGTCACTGTGTTACATGTTTACAGGTGCATTCTGTATATGGTCATTGTTACATGTTTACAGGTGCATTCTGTATATAGTCACTGTTACATGTTTACAGGTGCATTCTGTATATAGTCACTGTGTTACATGTTTACAGGTGCATTCTGTATATAGTCACTGTGTTACATGTTTACAGGCGCATTCTGTATATAGTCACTGTGTTACATGTTTACAGGTGCATTCTGTATATAGTCACTGTGTTACATGTTTACAGGTGCATTCTGTATATAGTCACTGTGTTACATGTTTACAGGTGCATTCTGTATATAGTCACTGTGTTACATGTTTACAGGCGCATTCTGTATATAGTCACTGTGTTACATGTTTACAGGTGCATTCTGTATATAGTCACTGTGTTACATGTTTACAGGTGCATTCTGTATATAGTCACTGTTACATGTTTACAGGCGCATTCTGTATTGAGGTATGTTAATAGGGAGCTCTTAAGTGACTTTAGACTGGGGGAAGATTTGATGTTGTCTGGGAGGTTATTCCATAATTGTGGTGCTCTGTAGGAAAATGAGGATCGAGCCGCTGTCTTTTTGTATTGTGGTATTGTAAGTAAGGTGCTGGTCCTGGATCGGAGGTTATAGGATGAGGGAGCTGCTGAGGGATGCAGCCTATTCAGGTAGGGTGGTAGCTTCTCAGAAAAGCTCTTAAACACCAGGCTGGAAAGGTGAAGGGTGCGTTTAGAGTCCAGTGATGGCCAGTTTAGTTCTTTTAACATGTCACAATGGTGGATCATGTAGTTACATTGTAGCGCAAAGCGGCAGAATGAGTTATACAATTAGTCGCTTATGAATTATCTTTTTTATAGTGTTAGTGTAATCGGAGCTGGAATTCTTTTAAACATTTAACAATATGCCGGTGTGTCTAACCCAAGTGAATCTGTTACAATATGCCGGTGTGTCTAACCCAAGGGAATCTGTTACAATATGCCGGTGTGTCTAACCCAAGGGAATCTGTTACAATATGCCGGTGTGTCTAACCCAAGGGAATCTGTTACAATATGCCGGTGTGTCTAACCCAAGTGAATCTGTTACAATATGCCGGTGTGTCTAACCCAAGGGAATCTGTTACAATATGCCGGTGTGTCTAACCCAAGTGAATCTGTTACAATATGCTGGTGTGTCTAACCCAAGGGAATCTGTTACAATATGCCGGTGTGTCTAACCCAAGTGAATCTGTTACAATATGCCGGTGTGTCTAACCCAAGTGAATCTGTTACAATATGCCGGTGTGTCTAACCCAAGGGAATCTGTTACAATATGCCGGTGTGTCTAACCCAAGTGAATCTGTTACAATATGCCGGGTGTCTAACCCAAGTGAATCTGTTACAATATGCCGGTGTGTCTAACCAAGTGAATCTGTTACAATATGCCGGTGTGTCTAACCCAAGGGAATCTGTTACAATATGCCGGTGTGTCTAACCCAAGGGAATCTGTTACAATATGCCGGTGTGTCTAACCCAAGGGAATCTGTTACAATATGCCGGTGTGTCTAACCAAGGGAATCTGTTACAATATGCCGGTGTGTCTAACCCAAGGGAATCTGTTACAATATGCCGGTGTGTCTAACCCAAGGGAATCTGTTACAATATGCCGGTGTGTCTAACCAAGTGAATCTGTTACAATATGCCGGTGTGTCTAACCCAAGGAATCTGTTACAATATGCCGGTGTGTCTAACCCAAGGGAATCTGTTACAATATGCCGGTGTGTCTAACCCAAGGGAATCTGTTACAATATGCCGGTGTGTCTAACCCAAGGGAATCTGTTACAATATGCCGGTGTGTCTAACCAAGGGAATCTGTTACAATATGCCGGTGTGTCTAACCCAAGGGAATCTGTTACAATATGCCGGTGTGTCTAACCCAAGGGAATCTGTTACAATATGCCGGTGTGTCTAACCCAAGGGATCTGTTACAATATGCCGGTGTGTCTAACCCAAGGGAATCTGTTACAATATGCCGGTGTGTCTAACCCAAGGGAATCTGTTACAATATGCCGGTGTGTCTAACCCAAGGGAATCTGTTACAATATGCCGGTGTGTCTAACCCAAGTGAATCTGTTACAATATGCCGGTGTGTCTAACCCAAGGGAATCTGTTACAATATGCCGGTGTGTCTAACCCAAGGGAATCTGTTACAATATGCCGGTGTGTCTAACCCAAGGGAATCTGTTACAATATGCCGGTGTGTCTAACCAAGGAATCTGTTACAATATGCCGGTGTGTCTAACCCAAGGGAATCTGTTACAATATGCCGGTGTGTCTAACCCAAGGGAATCTGTTACAATATGCCGGTGTGTCTAACCCAAGGGAATCTGTTACAATATGCCGGTGTGTCTAACCCAAGTGAATCTGTTACAATATGCCGGTGTGTCTAACCCAAGGGAATCTGTTACAATATGCCGGTGTGTCTAACCCAAGGGAATCTGTTACAATATGCCGGTGTGTCTAACCCAAGGGAATCTGTTACAATATGCCGGTGTGTCTAACCCAAGGGAATCTGTTACAATATGCCGGTGTGTCTAACCCAAGGGAATCTGTTACAATATGCCGGTGTGTCTAACCCAAGGGAATCTGTTACAATATGCCGGTGTGTCTAACCCAAGGGAATCTGTTACAATATGCCGGTGTGTCTAACCCAGGGAATCTGTTACAATATGCCGGTGTGTCTAACCCAAGGGAATCTGTTACAATATGCCGGTGTGTCTAACCCAAGGGAATCTGTTACAATATGCCGGTGTGTCTAACCCAAGGGAATCTGTTACAATATGCCGGTGTGTCTAACCCAAGGGAATCTGTTACAATATGCCGGTGTGTCTAACCCAAGGGAATCTGTTACAATATGCCGGTGTGTCTAACCCAAGGGAATCTGTTACAATATGCCGGTGTGTCTAACCCAAGGGAATCTGTTACAATATGCCGGTGTGTCTAACCCAAGGGAATCTGTTACAATATGCCGGTGTGTCTAACCCAAGGGAATCTGTTACAATATGCCGGTGTGTCTAACCCAGGGAATCTGTTACAATATGCCGGTGTGTCTAACCCAAGGGAATCTGTTACAATATGCCGGTGTGTCTAACCCAAGGGAATCTGTTACAATATGCCGGTGTGTCTAACCCAAGTGAATCTGTTACAATATGCCGGTGTGTCTAACCCAAGTGAATCTGTTACAATATGCCGGTGTGTCTAACCCAAGTGAATCTGTTACAATATGCCGGTGTGTCTAACCCAAGGGAATCTGTTACAATATGCCGGTGTGTCTAACCCAAGTGAATCTGTTACAATATGCCGGTGTGTCTAACCCAAGGGAATCTGTTACAATATGCCGGTGTGTCTAACCCAAGGGAATCTGTTACAATATGCCGGTGTGTCTAACCCAAGGGAATCTGTTAAATCCCCATGAGCATTATTTTTAAACCGTGTTAAAATCCTGTGAAAACCTCTATCATAACCTTTTTTCACACGTTTAATTGATAGAGATCTTTATTGACGTTTTTAGACGGACTCTAACACAGCTGTAGATATTTCTAGTTCTCCTGAAAGAGGCTGAAATGTTCCTAAAGGTCCGCTCACTGGATTCCGATGACATGGACATTTTTAAAGAGTCCGCACCAGGGGACCACAATGATAGGATGAAATAACAGCCAATCGCGGGCTGCAAAGTCAGGGCGTGCTCAGTTCTACACTTGCTGGGCCCTTTCTCGACAACTCGCTGAGCTCGTTCTCCGCAATTAAGTGATTATCCGTTTAATTGCTTTATGGAAATTCTAGTTAGTTGCAGCCTTAGTTCAGAATCTGTAGAATTGCCCAAACTTTATGAATACAACCCAAATAACGAGAACTCCAAAAATAAAACCCTGGAATCGCTGAAGCTGAGATTTTCTCTTGGAAAACCATAAGCAATGCCTTGTGAATTATCCCACAAGACACGGAGGCTCTTATTCTGCTATATTTTCTTTACGTAAGCCGATAGCAGCAAAGAAAAAAATCTCATACAGTTTAACAATACATATAACAATAGCAGGTAATGGTACAGTCCAGCTCCCTGCTGCCCAATCGTCCGGTAGACCGCTCCATAAAATCGTCCTGGTAACCCTTGGCTCCTCTTTTCTTTGCTGCTCGCCGAGATAAGAGGAGTATTAGCAGCAAGCTCAGTTTTAAAATTGTTTGGCAGTTTCACTGTACTTTATTGTCAATTTTTTTATATATATATATATATATATATATAGACACACACTCTGTTTTAGCTTGTGTTTTTTAGATTTATATATTTGTCAGCCCGTTTAGGGACTTATATGTACAGGGGCTAGATATGTCTTTATTTGAATCATTTGGGGACTGTCTTTATTTTTCGCTTTCCAGCGTTTATTTTCCCTGGGGAGACGAGTCTGTCTTTACGGGGTTTTTTTCTGTAGTTCTTGACGCCTGCCCTGTACCTCCATCATTAGGAGAGGTGCAGCTGCACGCCATTGCCTGGGGTAACGCTCGCGGCGACTCGCGCATGCACAGGACGCTGCAGCGGGTTTACCTCCGACATAATTCGTACTGAATGAATCGGCGGTTTTGGTGCCTTTCCTCCCCTGCAGCTGTTCCTGAGGAGAGGCGCGGCTTCGCGCCACTGCTGAGGTAACGCTTGCGGCGGTTCACGCATATGCGGAACGCCGCTGCTTGTTGCCTCGGGAAATTTCCATTAACCTCCCTGACGGTATTCCCGAGTGACTCGGGTTAAATTTCGCTACCGCGAACGGTAACCCCGAGCCACACTCGGGCTGGATGTTTACTCACCTGCTCCTGGCTCACTCGCTGTCCCCCCCCCCCCGCAGTGCGATTGCGGCGAGCTGCTTCCTGGAAGGCTCCCTGCAAGTCACATGCTGCAGGGGGCGGGGCCAGCATAAAATAAATCGATTTTTTTTTTTTTACATTTTGGATTATACAGTGTAATGTTTATGAACGGCCACTAGGTGGCACTACAGGATAATAAATAGACCATACATCGTCTCACCCTTGTTTGCAGACAGATTTCAGTGTTTTTTGTTGTATTTTATTGAATATCATTTATTTGCATTATTTTGGATAATTATTTTTGGGATAATAAATTATTATTTCATGTTTCAAACTTTATCGGACTCCGTGTATTTACTATTTATTTTTAATGTATTTATTTATAAAGGATTTTACCAGTAAGGACTCTTGATTGCACGGATTTTAGTGCGTGATTCCTAATTATTACAGGCTAACTATGTACAAAAACACGTTTCCTTTAAAAAAAATTGAGACGCTTTTAGACACAAAATTTTGAAAAAATTAGACGCCAGGGAGGTTAAAAATGAGTTAAATAAGTGGTTTATGACTGGCCCGAACCGGCCTGTTGCCCAGGTGCCCTCGTTCTTATGCCCACGTTTTTCCCTCATACTTGGAGTATAATATGGTTAAAATGTCTAGAGAATCTCTCAGCCAGACGTTCATTTATAATTTCCCCGACTTCAGATAGATTTTTATCTAGTGATTCCTGACAGGATAATGAGGTCCCTGAGACTTCAATGAGGGAGAAGAGAAACTCCCAAAAAATATCCCTCATAAAACCTACGTCTACCCGTACTTGTAATGAATTCCCACAGCACATCACTGTGACGAAAAAAGGAGCCAGTTAACTCCGGCTGACAAAGAAAGAGGAAGCGCGCTAGAGGCGCAAAGATACCGGCAGCTCCTCAGAACATTCTAGAGAGGAAGCAATGTCAGATTGTGAGGTGAATTCCTCTGAGCCGGAGTACGATCCGGTCTCCTCTCCTGAGGCCTCACATTCAGTTTCCTCACCTGATTCCACTGATTCTAAAAACCGCTTATTGATCCGGTAGATGCTGTAAGAAATTCAATGTTTGTACCAGAGCAATTAAAACATCCCCGGTCAGTGGAATGGACACACATAGAGCATGTGGCTGGTTATATAGAACAGCATATCCGTATGTCAATGGATAAACAAACCAGAAGTAATTTGAGGGCTGAGTGTCCAGCCCCAACTTTGTCACATAAGCTTAATGTAACCCCGAGTTAGATCCCGAAATTATTCACATCCTTAACCAGTCAAATTGGTCCCGAAAACGGGGAGTAGAGGCACCTTAAGGGGTGTCATGATAAATTGGATGATTTGTAGGTCCATTGGTAAAATTTATGGATTCGATTGAGTTTTCTCCTCACTAATGAAAACCAGTCCTGTTTGAACACAGGGGCCGAGTACAGAGATTAGTCTGTGTTTTTGGTAACATAACACAGCTTTATCAAGCGAAAAGGAGACGCTCAATTCTCCTCAGGATCCACCCTAAAGTGGCGACCTTAGCGCATAATAAACTGTTGGCACAATATAAATGATAATAATAATGAGCCTGGTCCCAGCGCTGAGGGTCAGTTATTTGGAGAAGACATCTTCAAGGAGATGACCGAATATACAAGGTCCTTCTTGACCACAGGTAAGATAAAGGCTAATATCAGGAAAGTTTTCTCAAACAGGTTTTTCGTAAAACCTTATTCCACCTCAAGAGGCTCCTTTAAACCCTCTTAACTAGAGCCCCAAGATGGACCATAATTTCACAGTCAAAGCGGTTAAAGGGGTTCGAGATGATCAGGCTTTTTGGTGAGTATAATTTCACACCAACATCCCAAGGTGGAGAATTCCCCCCAGTATCTATTTGAAAAAAACACCTAAACAAGTACGTTGTGTACAATCATTTCAGAATGGAAGACATTCCGTCATTAAAAGGAGTTTTATCTCCACGATTGGATGATCAAAATAGACCTAAAGACGCTTATCTGACAATCCCGATGTGACGGAATGTGGTGTCCGCCTGCGGTCCTGCTCCTATCTGACCCCCTTGATGGCGTACCGCGCTGACTACTGAGTGGCTCGGCACTCGGCGTCTCGAGCAGCCTTATTTACTGACCTCTTGTTGGTGTGGAGGTGGCTGCTGGGCTGACTTGAGACTCCTTTTCCTGGGATAGACGTGATGTAGAAGGCCGCTGAGTGCCTTCTAGGTGCAATGTGATATGCCCTGAAATAACTCCCCAGACGAGGCTGTATGACTTTAAAACAGGGACTGATTTATGAAGGGTTTGGGCAGATGCATTTATACACACAACACAAAAGCATTTGGTAACCCTCAGACATGTCCAGACTTGAATGAGACAATGGGATTTGCATACAATGGCATTCTTACATCAGACTACACACGCACAGAGAGCTAATGTACACAGAAATTAGCATACAATTGAATTTCAACACAGCCTTTCACTCCTAGCAACCAAGGGGAAATATAATACCTTTAAATGCATCACACAATTACACATCTGAATCCACACTCATACAATACAGGATACATGTTAATACATCACACTCTAATAAAAACCTCACCAGTAAAACCACATCTAGAAATGAAATAAAATGTCCATACACTTAAACGCAAAGCCGAGGGAAAAGTAAAAATGTTCTTTAAAATTGGGGCAGAGTCAGTTCCTTGTGGCTCGCTAAGGCGAGCCTGATGTCAGCTCCGTGACACCCAATAAACTACGAAATATCGGTCCTTACATCGACACAGTCTATCGAATTTCTAGGTGTCACCGTAACTATGATGGAGATGGCTCTTTCTCTGCCTTCAGACAAAGTTCGGCTGATTCACAGAGAATTCAGATGTCTTCTATCTGCAGAAGAATTCTCTGAGATGGTTAGCTCACCTCCTGGGCCTACTCTCCGCAGCAATACAAGTGGTCTTTCCAGGACCGCTTTATTGTCAAGCTCTTCAATGTCTGAAAGCACGATTTCTCCGGAGGGGATGGCTTTATCCAGATTGCATCTCTCTGGACAACGAGTTGAAATTGGAGATGCAGTGGTCGCTAAATCATTTAGTGTCATGGAACGGCAAAGCCATCATCTATCCAACCCCAGAATTGGTCATAGAGTCAGACGCCAGCAGATCTGGCTGGGGCGCGATGCGGATCGTTTTCCACAGGTGTCAGTTGGGTTTTCACAGAGATAGGATTGTATATGATTGTTTAGAACTCCTTGCAGGATTGTTTGCTATTCGTGTTTTATTAAGCATTTCCAGACAAGTTCCATCGCCTGAAGATGGACAACCTGTCCGCTGTGCGTTCTATCAATCTTCTAGGTGGCCCCAGGTCTAAACAGTTGGCAGAGACAGCAAAGTCTTTTGAGGATTTTACCTGCCTCACAATTTCAGTCCAGGCCAATACATTCCAGGGTTCAGCAATGTAATGGCGGACTGGAATTCAAGGTATCTGAGACTCCAGCAATTGGAGATTAGACGCCAGGGTATTTACCAGTTTGTCATCCCTCTGGGGTCCCTTCTCTATAGATTTGTTGGCTTCTCGCCTTAATATTCCTTTACCACATTACTACTGTTGGAGACCAGACCCCATGGCTTTGGCCACGGATGGTCTGGTCCAGACCTGGACGCTAGGGACATGTTACGCTTTCCCTCCTATTCATTCTAATTTCAACAGTAATAAGACAAGTACAATTAGCTACAATAGTGCTCATAGCACCCTTATGGAGGTCTCAACCATGGTTCCCGCACCTCCTGAAACCATCTGTGGACAATCCCAGGCTAATTCTTGTCCCATCGTCCACCCTGAGAGATCCGGAGGGAACGCTTCAGAATTCTTTGAGTGTAATATCAGGGGTCACTGGCCTTCAGTCAACATTTCAGATGCATCTGCCTCCTTTTTGTCGCGTTCCTTCCTGGGCCCGTCTACTAGGAGGAGATATGGTAGCGCATGGAACTCATGGGTTTCTTGGTGCATGGAACATCAAGTTGATTCTATATCAGTTCCTTGAGTAACTTGTTTAGTTTCTTCACACATATATTTGGGGATGGTAAAGCGTATCGTACGATTAATAACCTCAGATCGGTGATACCTGCTTCACATCAGGGTTATATTGGTATTCCTGCCGGGAAGCCCCTCATTACATGTAGGTTATTGAAGGGTATACAGTGTAACGACCCCTCGTTCCCGTTATTCTAACATCTGGGATGTCATTCTAGTTAATTTTCTGGATAAGTGGCCGAGAATGAAACTCTGTCTATTAAACTGATTTCTGTGAAATTGGCCATTTTTACTTTGCTTGATTTCCTGCAATAGAGTCTCACACGTTCGAGCCCTAAACTTAACGGGAAGAAGTTTTACCCGACACGGGGAGAAATGTTTATTTTCCTACAGGACAAAGACTTCATTGTCAGATGTCTTCTATCCAGTTTGTCACAGCGTCCTGTCCTTTACCCAGTAATTGTTTTAAAGAATATGGAAGAGTTTCTGCCCCTAACAGGTCACTCCAATCCCAATGGTTATTCATATCCTTACGCAAACCATACAATTCTGTAACTTCCACCACACTCGCTGGGTGGGTTAAATGGATCATGTCAGGAGCTGGTGTAGTCGCCTCAGTGTTCGGAGCGCTTTCATCCCGGAGTGCTTCTGCTTCCCAGGTTTTTTCTTCTGTGGATGTCATCTTGTAGACATCTTAAAACAGCAGACTGGTCCAGAGAATCCACCTTTAGGGAGTGTTATTTTAAACCAGTGTCTCACATGTCACATTCATTAGTTACTTAAGCTTTGAACTAGCATAATACTCGCCTCCGTGTCTTGTGGGAGAATTCCCAGATTCCCCTATTATCATGACGAGGAATCATAATTATAATAAAGACACAGAAGCGAGTATTATCCCACCCGATAATTGGTTATTCCCACCCTTTATATTTGGTTATTAGGTTTTGATGTTTCAGTAGTCATTACGGATTTTTTCAAACCTTCTTAATATAAGCTCTTGGTGATCTTTAATACATTTATTTTCCGACAGCCTAAACTTCATGTCGAAGCTTTCATTGGATGATGAAGAGTTCTTCCGTTGTTCTGTTTGTTGGAGAAGAGCATGTGCTTCGTGTTGGAGTTTTTCGTCGGATGAATGTTCTTCCATGCTTGAGCTTGAAGTTGGAGTCTACGTTGAAGGTTTTTAACTTCCTGTTGGAGTTTGTCAAAGGATGATTATTCTTCCATTGTTTCGATTTCGTTGAGGAAGATGTTAGCCCGTCTCGCATCAAGAAAAGAGGAGGAGCCAAGGGTTACCAGGACGATTTTATGGAGCGGTCTACCAGACGATTGGGCAGCAGGGAGCTGGACTGTACCATTACCTGCTATTGTTAAACTGTATTTTTCTCTAAATACTTTTGTTCTTGTATTTGAGAGATTGTTCTTTGCTGCTATCGGCTTAAGTAAAGAAAAGCTAGCATAATACTCGCCTCCGTGTCTTTATTATAATTATGATTCCCTGTCATAATAGGGGAATCTGGGAATCCTCCAACAACGGAACATGTGACGTTGGGATGGTCGTGTTTGTTTTGTGTCTCTTGATGGACAGATTGTCTTTTGTGTTCTTCACCTTTTGATTTGTCTTTTCTCAGGATGGAAGCTGAAAGCGGCAGGATGTTGGGCAGTGACGAGGCTCGTTATGCTCATATACTGGCTGTGAACAATGAAGAAACAAAGGTTCAAGGTGAGTTTTGTGGCTCTGTTTATGTCCCCTGGAAGCTTCCACTGCAATAAATCTATGGACCCAGCCTCTATATTCAAAGAGGTCTGGTTTATCCTTAGTAATGACCTTTCAATAGAATCCATTAACTTGGTCAATGGCCCTAAAAAAACAAATAGCTTTTCGTGACAAACCTTAAGGGTAGCCTCGACACCGCTTTTCAGGGACCAACCAGACTCTTGTATAATTTCAATTATTTTGGGGTCCAACTCAGGAGCTATCTTTTTAATGTCTGTGCCAGTGTTGGGGCCGGGCACTCAGCCCTCATATTGCTCCTGCTTTTCTTGTTGTTTCTAATCCTCTCTTCAATATACTTAGCGACTTGTTTGATTAGGGGCCCATTCACTGAGCGCGGATGTTTTAATAATTCTGGGACAAACATCGTGTTGCCCAAAGTATCAACCGGGTCAGACCTCTGTGTTAGAAACACCAGATGACGGAGAGTAACGTGAATCTGATAATTCAGGAGAAGAATCCGGATTATAATCTGGGTCTGAGCTCTCCTCAGAGTCCGCTGTAACGGAGTCCGCTGCGCCTCTAGCGCGCTTCCATTTACGCTTATTAGCCACCTCAGAATGGCTTCTCTTTTTTTGCTGCTGGGATTTCCATGCTGTACTGGTCCGCGTACATTTCTTAGTGGCATTGATTTTAGGGAGATGCCCTTCTCCCTCCTTTTTTGAGGTCCCAGGAACCTCCTCATCCTGACTGGAATCAAGTGAAAGACATTTCAGACATTGGAGACGCCTCAGGGGCTTTTTTATTTGCATGAGTATCTAAAACCCTCAGTATAGTTGTCTACAAATTTGTTTAAAAAAAACGACACAGCTGCCATAAATGCTTCTGTGGGGTTAATGGAGGCTGCATTAGAATTGCTACCCTCCGGGGGTTAAAGACCAGTTTTGGGCCATTTTAATTGGTATAAATAATGTTTAATGTTAGCAGACTTACAGTTGCAGGAGCGCCGAGACCTGTCTGAAGTAATCAGGACGGCGCATGCGCAACCACTCGCGAGCGCCGCCTCAGAAAACCAATGGTGCAAAAGCCGCACCTCCCAAAGGGCGGGCCTGAATGGGAAACGTGAAGATCAGCAGAGCCGCCGCCGCCGGAGAGACGGACCTGGTTCTCAGTGAACCACCAATGCGAAAGACCGACAAATGCAACTAAAATAACATTAATATAAATGTATATCCCAGTCACCGCACCCTGGGAGAGTGTAAAAACCCTGAACAAGGTGCAATAACTTAATAAAATTACATATTTAAATCATAAAACCAACACCGTAAATGTGTATACAGGTGAAACGCGAAAAATTAGAAAATGGTGCAAAAGTTAATTTATTTCAGTAATGCAACTTAAAAGGTGAAACTAATATAGGAGACTCATTACCTGCAAAGCGAGATCGTGCAAGCGGTGATTTGTCATAATTGTGATGATTATGGTTACAGCTCATGAAAAGCCCAAATCCACAATCTCAGAAAATGAGAATATTCCATGCAATCAATAAAACAAGGATTGTACATAGAACAATATGGAACCTGTGAAAAGTATAAGCTGCAGATGTACTCAGTGCTTGGTTTGCAGCAATTCCTGCCTCAATGCGGCAATGTGGCATGGAAGCTATCAGTCTGTGGCACTGCTGAGGTGTTATGGAAGACCAGGATGCTTCAATAGCAGCCTTCAGCTCTTCTGCATTGTTCGGTCTCATGTCTCTCATCTTTCTCTTGGCATAGATTCTCTATGGGGTTCAGGTCAGGCGAGTTTTCTGGCCAATCAAGCACAGTAATCCCACGCTCATTGAAGCAGGTTTTGGTGCTTTTGGCAGTGTGGGCAGGTGCCAAGTCCTGCTGGAAAATGAAGTCCGCATCCCCATAGAGCTTGTCTGTGGATGGAAGCATGAAGTGCTCCAAAATCTCCTGGTAGACGGCTGCGTTGACCCTGGACTTAATGAAGCACAGTGGACCAACACCCGCAGATGACATGGCTCCCCAAATCAACACAGACTGTGGAAACTTCACACTGGACTTCAAGCATCTTGCAGTGTGTGCCTCTCCATTATTCCTCCATACTCTGGCTCCTTGGTTTCCAAATGAGATGCAAAAGTTGCTCTCATCAGAAAAGAGGACTTTGGAGCCACTGAGCAACAGACCAGGTGTGTTTTTCTTTAGCCCAGGTAAGGCGCTTCTGATGTTGTTTGTTGTTCAGGAGCAGCTTGACAAGAGGAATATGACATTTGAAGCCCATGTCCAGGATCCGTCTGTGTGTGGTGGCTCTTGATGCACTGACTCCAGCCTCAGTCCACTCCTTATGAAAGTCCAACACTTTTGAATGGCCTTTTCCCGACAATCCTCTCCAGGCTGCGTCATCCCTGCTGCTTGTGCACCTTTTTCTTCCATCTAACTTTCTATTAATGTGCTTTGATACAGCACTTTGGGAACATCCAACGTCTTTTGCAATTAGCTTTTGAGGCTTTCCCTCCTTTATGGAGGGGTCAATGATGGTTTTCTGCACAACTGTCAGGTCAGCAGTCTTTCCCATGATTGTGATTCCTACTGAACCAGACTGAGAGACCATATAAAGGCTCAGGAACCCTTTGCAGGTGCTATGGCTTCATTAGCTGATTAGAGTGGGACACTTTGAGCCTAGAATATATTGCAGCTTTTCACAATATTCTAATTTTCTGAGCTTGTGGATTTGGGTTTTTTATGAGCTGTAACCATAATCCTCACAATTATGACAAATCACCGCTTGAACGATCTCGCTTTGCAGGTAATGAGTCTCCTATATTAGTTTCACCTTTTAAGTTGCATTACTGAAATAAATGAACTTTTGCACCATATTCAAATTTTTCGAGTTTCGCCTGTATATACAGTTGTGTTCAAAATTATTCAACCCCCACTGAAATTGAGTGTTTTGGCCAGTTTGACATTGATTTTGATCATTCAGTCATCTTGCTTACAATTAAATGAAAGAGGCACGTGTAGGTCAGACAAATATAACTTAACATTTATAATGAAATAACCACAAATGTCTTTTCTGTGCTCACATCATTATCAGTTTTATTCAACCCCCAAGTGACATTCAATCTTAGTACTTAGTACAACATCCTTTTACAGTTATAACAGCTTTTAAACGTGAAGCATAGCTTGACACAAGTGTCTTGCAGCCATCTACGGGTATCTTCGCCCATTCGTCATGGGCAAAAGCCTCCAGTTCAGTCACATTCTTAGGCTTGCGCACTGCAACTGCTTTCTTTAAGTCCCACCAGAGGTTCTCAATCGGATTTAAGTCAGGTGACTGCGATGGCCACTCCAAAATGTTCCAGCCTTTAATCTGCAACCATGCTCTAGTGGACTTGGAGGTATGCTTGGGATCATTGTCCTGTTAAAAGGTCCAACGTCTCCCAAGCCTCAGGTTTGTGACGGACTGCATCACATTGTCATCCAATATCTCCTGGTACTGAAGAGCATTCATGGTACCTTGCACACGCTGAAGCTTCCCTGTACCTGCAGAAGCAAAACAGCCCCAAAGCATGATTGATCCCCCGCCATGCTTCACAGTAGGCAAGGTGTTCTTTTCTTCATAGGCCTTGTTCTTCCTCCTCCAAACATAGCGTTGATCCATGGGCCAAACAGTTCTAATTTTGTTTCATCAGTCCACAGAACACTATCCCAAAACTTCTGTGGTTTGTCCACATGACTTTTGGCATACTGCAGTCGACTCTTCTTATTCTTTGGAGACAGCAAGGGGGTGCGCCTGGGAGTTCTGGCATGGAGGCCTTCATTACGCAGTGTGCGCCGTATTGTCTGAGCTGAAACTTCAGTACCCACATCTGACAAATCTTTTCTCAGTTCCTCAGCAGTCACACGGGGACTTTTCTCCACTCTACGCTTCAGGTAGCGCACAGCAGTCGAAGTCAGCATCTTCTTTCTGCCACGACCAGGTAGCGTTTCAACAGTGCCCTTTGCCTTGAATTTGCGAATGATGCTTCCTATGGTCTCTCTTGGTATGTTTAACATCTTTGCAATCTTCTTATAGCCATTGCCCTTCCTGTGAAGAGTAATCACTTCTTCTCTTGTCTTCCTGGACCATTCTCTTGACTTCACCATGTTTGTAACCACACCAGTAAATGTCTAGAAGGAGCTGAGTATCACAGTCATTTTAAAGCTGCCTAATTGGTGCTTATTATGCTTTATTGCTGCTCCGTGACATCCACAGGTGTTTTCAATACCTGATTGAAAACACTTGAATGAACCTCTGTTCTTCAGAGTGGTAGTCTTTAAGGGGTTGAATAATTGTGTCAATGAAGAATTCACAAAAGAAACATTTACTACTGTATTACAAAACCAATTGATGTCATTTTAGTTGCATATGGTTCTTTAAAAAGTCCTTGTAGGATTTCATTCTGAATACAATTACAAATGTCACTAAATTCCCTAAAACCCTTTACAGCATTGGGGGGTGAATAACTTTGAACACAACTGTAGATCAGCATGGAACACATGGGTTTCTTGGTGTGTGGAACGTCAAGTTGATCCCGTATCGGCTCCTCTGAGCAATTTGTTAAAATTTCTCACTTGTTTATTTGAGGATGGGAAAGCGTATCGCACAATTAATAACTTCAGGTCAGCGATATCTGCGTCACATCAAGGTTTTAACGGGGTTCCTGCAGGAAAACATCCAATTGTATGTAGATTGTTAAAGGGTATATGATGTAAGAGACCTCCTCGTCCTCGTTATTCTAACACCTGGGATGTTAATGTTGTGTTTAGTCGGTTGGACAGGTGACCTGATAATGAAGTTTTGTCCATTAAACAAATTTCGGCTAAATTGGCCATTTTACTTTGTTTGATTTCCTGCAAAAGAGTCTCAGACGTTCGGGCCCTGGATTTAGGGGGTAGATGTTTTTCCCCCACGGGAGTGAAATTTCTGATTTCGAATAGGACAAAAACTTCATTGTCAGAGGTTTTCTACCCAGAATTCCCACAACGCCCTAGTTTGTGCCCGGTGTGTTGATTAAAGGAATACGAAAGAGTTACTGCCCCTAACAGGTCTCTTCAATCTCTACGTTTATTTATTTCTTTACGTAAACCATATAAATCTGTAACTTCCACCACACTCGCTGGGTGGGTTAAATGGATCATGTCGGAAGCTGGTGCAGACGTCACCGTGTTCGGAGCTCATTCTTCTCTGAGCGCTTCTGCGTCCGGAGCTTTTTCCCGTGGATGTCGTCTTGAGGACATCTTAAAACAGCAGACTGGTCCAGAGAATCCACCTTTAGGGAGTTTTATTTTAAATCAGTGTCTCACATGTCACATTCATTAGTTACTTAAGCTTTGAACTCGCATAATACTCGCCTCCGTGTCTTGTGGGATAATTTTGTTCACTTTTCACTGTAATCAGTATCCATATGTAGTATATATTTCACTGTGTCGGTTTGTAATTAGCTGCATATTTGTTTTTATTTTGCATTTTTGCGGTCACTTGTATTTTTCACTTGCATGGAGGGGGGGGGGTTGGCACTGGTTTGATGGGGCAGATAGATCCATAACACTGGTGGATCCAAAGGCTGGCATTTTCACACCCCTGAGCTGCAAACCCATTGTAGGTGATACAGAGGACCTTTAACCTATTAATCTCTGTATCCCTGGTTCCTTGCACACTATGCTCAACCATGTAAAACATTCAAAGTCAATAATCAAAGGTTTATTGACCTACAGTAACTGGCTCGAACGTTTGCGACTGGCCAAAATGTCTGGGAATGGCCCGGTTTCTGAGCCTGCCCTCAGCAGCAGCTCCCCTAAATGCTATGTGTGTGTGTGTGTGTGGATAGCTTTATATGCGTTTGTATCAGTGAGTTGAATGGGTTTGCGGAGGTGTCTGGACCTGTGGCGTGTTATTACTCAGGGTGCACGATTCTCCGTGACCGGCAAAGCATGTGCCAGAATGCAGACTGTGGAACGTTGCTGTTCAGCCTCTGTCAGGTGTCACTTGATCAGCAGAAAGACAGACCCTGTGCAGCGACGTGCTGGAGAGAGTGAGTGCATAGCGCAGCCGGTGAATTGGGGCCTGCTCTGCCGGTCCCCTCCCGAAGCTTGTGTCTGGATACGCCCCTGGTCGTGAAAGGGCAAACGAGGTGGGTTTTCTCTCAGTGCCCCCTACCTTCCCTCCTGCATTCTTATTCTTCACCTTAGTTTCAATTTCCGAGTTTACTTTAAAAGTCCCAACGTTGACGTGTTGGTGATCATGCGGTGCTCGTGTGACCCTGCTGCCATGTTTTATTCTCTCCCTTAGACGCGCCTATCACACACGGGCAGCGATGTGCAGCTCTTGCCATCGAAACATTTAATGCTTTGAGTGATGCCAAGTACTCCAGCCATAAAGGCAATATGGCTGCGTTCATTGTGGAGAGAGGTGAGTGTCGCGCGTCACTGTACACACGTACAAATCTTGTGGCAAACGTCTATACATATGTGCCAATGTCTGTCTTACAGAGGTTATGGACGCCAAAAGTGAAAGGTATGAAATTGTAGCTCTGGGCACAGGGACCACATGCTACCAGGGCTGGCAGGAGTACCACGGCCTCGTTTTGCACGACAGCCATGCGTTGGCGGTGGCAAGGAGAGCATTAATAAGGTGAGTGCTTATCGGGTGTAGATCTCACCAGCTTCTTCTCACATTCCTTTCTTCAGTGTCAAAATTTGCAGAAGACAAACCAGTTTTGCTCTTTAACCCCTTTTGCTGCTGAGCCATTTCACCCATAAGCTCCTTTTCACCACATTTAAATGCAATTTGGGACTTTTTTTTCTTGTAGGACCCAGACAAATTGTTTTATAATTTGTTTACAATAGACTCTTTAACCCCATAGTGACCAGGCAGTTTTACCATTGTCTGAAAGTAGCCACTGCTGCTTTTACGTCTTCTGAGCTGTTCAAATAAATGGAGTTTCTAAAGATACCATTATTTCCATCATATTGTATAATTTACTATAAAAAAAAAGACCCCCGGCTAGATTTTGTCCTGCAATTAGAAATGCCCAATTTTTCCATGTTTTTGCTTTGTAACCCCTTCACTGCTGAGTCCCTTCACCTCTGTGTGCTGCGCTCATTTTGGCAGTTTTGTGCTCATCCTGTTTAAACGCATTTTAAAGTCCTTTTATATTGTACAACCCAGACGAAAATATTTATTTAAAAAAATTGTTTTTGTACTTTTTCTTTTTCAACCCAAACCATGGTCTTGCTCCGGCCTTTCCAATGATACAAAACATGACCCTCTAGCTGCCGCCGATCAGGAGATACAGGGGGATCCAAAGGACCACCTTATCTCAATCATTGTGATTTCCATATGAAATAATTTGGCAACTAGGTGGTTAATTGCCCAATCTGACGCCATCACACAGATGCATGACAACGTCCGTGGGAGGCCTCGGAGGCTTGATTGACATCAAAGATGTCAGCCACCTCATGTAGAAGTATGTGATCCAGCGCCGAATGTAATGCCTCTATTAAAGCTGGATCTCCTCTCGACGAAGGACCCCCCCCCCTGCCTCTTTCAGGCGCTCTTCTTGCCATAGAGGGGAGTTTCATGGGCATCATCTTTAGAAGAGGTTTCCTTCTATGACAGCCATGCAGAGCAATTTGAGGCAGTGTGCGGCGTATGATCAGAACACTAACGCACACACAAACACACTTTACCAAAGACCACCTCTGGATTTGACGCTGAGCACGTGCACTCAACTAATTTGGTCGACCATGGCGTGGCCTGTTCGGAGTGGAACCTGTCCTATTAAAGAGCTTTATGGTCTTGGTCACCGTTCTGCAGCTCCTTTTCAGGGTCTCGACCCCCGTGCTGCAGCTCCGTTTCAGGGTCTCGACCCCCATGTTGCAGCTCCGTTTCAGGGTCTCGACCCCCATGTTGCAGCTCCGTTTCAGGGTCTCGACCCCCGTGCTGCAGCTCAGTTTCAGGGTCTCGGTCATCGTGCTGCAGCTCAGTTTCAGGGTCTCGGTCACCGTGCTGCAGCTCAGTTTCAGGATCTCTGTCATCGTGCTGCAGTTCAGTTTCAGGATCTCGGTCATCGTGCTGCGGCTCAGTTTCAGGATCTCGGTCATCGTGCTGCGGCTCAGTTTCAGGGTCTCGGTCATCGTGCTGCGGCTCAGTTGCAGGGTCTCGACCCCCCCGTGCTGCAGCTCAGTTTCAGGGTCTCGGTCACCGTGCTGCGGCTCAGTTTCAGGGTCTCGGTCATCGTGCTGCGGCTCAGTTGCAGGGTCTCGACCCCCGTGCTGCATCTCCGTTTCAGGGTCTCGGTCACCGTGCTGCAGCTCAGTTTCAGGGTCTCGGTCACCGTGCTGCATCTTTGTTTCAGGGTCTCGGTCACCGTGCTGCATCTTTGTTTCAGGGTCTCGGTCATCGTGCTGCATCTCCGTTTCAGGGTCTCGGTCATCGTGCTGCATCTCCGTTTCAGGGTCTCGGTCATCGTGCTGCAGCTCAGTTTCAGGGTCTCGGTCATCGTGCTGCAGCTCAGTTTCAGGGTCTCGGTCACCGTGCTGCAGTTCAGTTTCAGGGTCTCGGTCATCGTGCTGCGGCTCAGTTTCAGGGTCTCGGTCACCGTGCTGCAGCTCAGTTTCAGGGTCTCGGTCATCGTGCTGCAGCTCAGTTTCAGGGTCTCGGTCACCGTGCTGCGGCTCAGTTTCAGGGTCTCGGTCACCGTGCTGCAGCTCAGTTTCAGGGTCTCGTCATCGTGCTGCAGCTCAGTTTCAGGTCTCGGTCATCGTGCTCCAGCTCAGTTTCAGGGTCTCGGTCACCGTGCTGCAGCTCAGTTTCAGGGTCTCGGTCACCGTGCTGCAGCTCAGTTTCAGGGTCTCGGTCATCGTGCTGCAGCTCAGTTTCAGGGTCTCGGTCATCGTGCTGCAGCTCAGTTTCAGGGTCTCGGTCATCGTGCTGCAGCTCCGTTTCAGGGTCTCGGTCACCGTGCTGCAGCTCCGTTTCAGGGTCTCGGTCACCGTGCTGCAGCTCCGTTTCAGGGTCTCGGTCACCGTGCTGCAGCTCAGTTTCAGGGTCTCGGTCATCGTGCTGCAGCTCCGTTTCAGGGTCTCGGTCACCGTGCTGCAGCTCCGTTTCAGGGTCTCGGTCACCGTGCTGCGGCTCAGTTTCAGGGTCTCGGTCATCGTGCTGCGGCTCAGTTTCAGGGTCTCGGTCATCGTGCTGCGGCTCAGTTGCAGGGTCTCGACCCCCCCGTGCTGCAGCTCAGTTTCAGGGTCTCGGTCATCGTGCTGCATCTCCGTTTCAGGGTCTCGGTCACCGTGCTGCAGCTCAGTTTCAGGGTCTCGGTCACCGTGCTGCATCTTTGTTTCAGGGTCTCGGTCACCGTGCTGCATCTTTGTTTCAGGGTCTCGGTCATCGTGCTGCATCTCCGTTTCAGGGTCTCGGTCACCGTGCTGCGGCTCAGTTTCAGGGTCTCGGTCACCGTGCTGCAGCTCAGTTTCAGGGTCTCGGTCACCGTGCTGCAGCTCAGTTTCAGGGTCTCGGTCATCGTGCTGCAGCTCAGTTTCAGGGTCTCGGTCATCGTGCTGCAGCTCCGTTTCAGGGTCTCGGTCATCGTGCTGCAGCTCCGTTTCAGGTCTCGGTCACCGTGCTGCAGCTCCGTTTCAGGGTCTCGGTCACCGTGCTGCAGCTCGTTTCAGGGTCTCGGTCACCGTGCTGCAGCTCAGTTTCAGGGTCTCGGTCATCGTGCTGCATCTCCGTTTCAGGGTCTCGGTCACCGTGCTGCAGCTCAGTTTCAGGGTCTCGGTCACCGTGCTGCAGCTCAGTTTCAGGGTCTCGGTCACCGTGCTGCAGCTCAGTTTCAGGGTCTCGGTCACCGTGCTGCATCTTTGTTTCAGGGTCTCGGTCATCGTGCTGCATCTCCGTTTCAGGGTCTCGGTCATCGTGCTGCATCTCCGTTTCAGGGTCTCGGTCACCGTGCTGCGGCTCAGTTTCAGGGTCTCGGTCACCGTGCTGCAGCTCAGTTTCAGGGTCTCGGTCACCGTGCTGCAGCTCAGTTTCAGGGTCTCGGTCATCGTGCTGCAGCTCAGTTTCAGGGTCTCGGTCATCGTGCTGCAGCTCCGTTTCAGGGTCTCGGTCACCGTGCTGCAGCTCCGTTTCAGGGTCTCGGTCACCGTGCTGCAGCTCCGTTTCAGGGTCTCGGTCATCGTGCTGCAGCTCAGTTTCAGGATCTCGGTCATCGTGCAATGTAGTCCAGACTGCACAGAGGGTCCACCAAGTATGAATCAGAACGGCTGGCAATGGTACCTTGAATGAAGGTCAGGGAAGGTGGAGAAAGCTATATAAGCCACAGGTAGGTATCCAGACACAGGGGATAGTGGGCTACGTAGCTGAGAGAACTCACTTGTGCAGCGACCAGGAAGTCTTGACCAAGGAATGTAGATACAGCGCAGGTGGAGATCGCAGGAAGTCCCAGGCAATGAAGGAGGGTGTCATGGAACTGACGTAGCGATCCCCGCGTCAAACCCCAAGACTTTTATTTCCATGGCGACAACCCCAAAAGACATAGACTGTTTCTTTGGGGACGACCTTATGTCCATTTATATTGTGTGGGTTTAAATGTATCGTTGTCACGGAACCCCTTGCTCAGAGACTGTATTAACCCCTCGCTCCTCTGCTATTCCCCTCAGTTAAGCTACTTGTCTCTTAGTGTGGTAAAGTCAGGGCCGGCCCGTCCATGGAGCAGGGTGGAGCGTGGGCTCCAGGCGGCCCCCCGTCAGGGGCGGCAAAATGCGGGGTAAATTAGTTAAAAATATAATCAGAACAACCTCCCAGGCTTCAGGTGCACGGCCGCCATGTTGTGGCCGCGGCTCGGCATGTTGTGGCCACGGACTGGCATGCAGGGGCTACCGGTTGTTAAATGTAAGGCTTCTGTGGCCTTGAGCCGGCTTCCCTATCAGTCAGATGACATGGCAGACATCCGGCAGAAGGTGATGTCGTCAGTCTGTTAACAGACCAATGGGCTGCTGCCTGCTGGGACCCTCCTGCTTCTCTCCCTCTGCTGGTAATGGTCACACATGCGCACTGGCGGCCAGAGGAATGTGCAGTGTGCCACCACCTGCTGCAGCCATCGGAAGAGGAGCGGAGTGTGTTCTGTCTGTCACTGAGTGTTCCTGTTCTGCCCCCCTCTCTCTGTGTGTGCTGCCCCCCTCTGTGTGTGCTGCCCCTCTGTGTGTGCTGCCCCCTCTGTGCTGCCCCCTCTGTGCTGCCCCCTCTGTGCTGCCCCCTCTGTGCTGCCCCCCCTGTGTGTGTGCTGCCCCCCTGTGTGTGTGCTGCCCCCCTCTGTGTGTGCTGCCCCCCTCTGTGTGTGCTGCCCCCCTGTGTGTGTGCTGCCCCCCTCTGTGTGCTGCCCCCTCTGTGTGTGCTGCCCCCTCTGTGTGTGCTGCCCCCTCTGTGTGCTGCCCCCCTCTCTGTGTGCTGCCCCCCCTGTGTGTGTGCTGCCCCCCCTGTGTGTGTGCTGCCCCCCTCTCCGTGTTCTGTATCTCTGTGTGTTCTGTATCTCTGTGTTCTGTATCTGTGTGTTCTGTATCTCTGTTCTGTATCTGTGTGTTCTGTATCTCTGTGTTCTGTATCTGTGTGTTCTGTATCTCTGTGTGTTCTGTATCTCTCTGTGTTCTGTATCTCTGTGTGTTCTGTATCTCTCTGTGTTCTGTATCTCTGTGTGTTCTGTATCTCTCTGTGTTCTGTATCTCTGTGTGTTCTGTATCTCTCTGTGTTCTGTATCTCTGTGTGTTCTGTATCTCTCTGTGTTCTGTATCTCTCTGTGTTCTGTATCTCTCTGTGTTCTGTATCTCTCTGTGTTCTGTATCTCTCTGTGTTCTGTATCTCTGTGTGTTCTGTATCTCTCTGTGTTCTGTATCTCTGTTCTGTATCTCTCTGTGTTCTGTATCTCTCTGTGTTCTGTATCTGTGTGTTCTGTATCTCTCTGTGTTCTGTATCTCTGTTCTGTATCTCTCTGTGTTCTGTATCTCTCTGTGTTCTGTATCTCTGTGTTCTGTATCTCTCTGTGTTCTGTATCTCTGTTCTGTATCTCTCTGTGTTCTGTATCTCTGTTCTGTATCTCTCTGTGTTCTGTATCTCTGTGTTCTGTATCTCTCTGTGTTCTGTATCTCTCTGTGTTCTGTATCTGTGTGTTCTGTATCTCTCTGTTCTGTATCTCTGTGTTCTGTATCTGTGTGTTCTGTATCTCTCTGTGTTCTGTATCTCTGTGTTCTGTATCTCTCTGTGTTCTGTATCTCTCTGTGTTCTGTATCTCTCTGTGTTCTGTATCTCTCTGTGTTCTGTATCTCTGTGTTCTGTATCTCTCTGTGTTCTGTATCTGTGTGTTCTGTATCTCTCTGTGTTCTGTATCTCTCTGTGTTCTGTATCTCGTGTTCTGTATCTCTCTGTGTTCTGTATCTCTTGTGTTCTGTATCTCTCTGTGTTCTGTATCTCTGTGTTCTGTATCTCTGTGTGTTCTGTATCTCTGTGTGTTCTGTATCTCTCTGTGTTCTGTATCTCTCTGTGTTCTGTATCTCTGTGTTCTGTATCTCTCTGTGTTCTGTATCTCTGTTCTGTATCTCTGTGTTCTGTATCTCTGTGTTCTGTATCTCTGTGTTCTGTATCTCTCTGTGTTCTGTATCTCTCTGTGTTCTGTATCTCTGTTTCTGTATCTCTCTGTGTTCTGTATCTCTGTGTTCTGTATCTCTCTGTGTTCTGTATCTCTCTGTGTTCTGTATCTCTCTGTTTCTGTATCTCTCTGTGTTCTGTATCTCTCTGTGTTCTGTATCTCTCTGTGTTCTGTATCTCTCTGTGTTCTGTATCTCTCTGTGTTCTGTATCTCTGTGTTCTGTATCTCTGTGTTCTGTATCTCTCTGTTTCTGTATCTCTCTGTGTGTTCTGTATCTCTCTGTGTTCTGTATCTCTGTGTTCTGTATCTCTGTGTTCTGTATCTCTCTGTTCTGTATCTCTCTGTGTTCTGTATCTCTCTGTGTTCTGTATCTCTGTGTTCTGTATCTCTGTGTTCTGTATCTCTGTGTTCTGTATCTCTCTGTGTTCTGTATCTCTGTTCTGTATCTCTCTGTGTTCTGTATCTCTGTGTTCTGTATCTCTCTGTGTTCTGTATCTCTCCTGTGTTCTGTATCTCTGTGTTTCTGTATCTCTCTGTGTTCTGTATCTCTGTGTTCTGTATCTCTGTGTTCTGTATCTCTGTGTGTTCTGTATCTCTCTGTGTTCTGTATCTCTCGTTCTGTATCTCTGTGTTCTGTATCTGTGTGTTCTGTATCTCTCTGTGTTCTGTATCTCTGTGTGTTCTGTATCTCTGTGTTCTGTATCTCTCTGTGTTCTGTATCTCTGTATTCTGTATCTCTCTGTGTTCTGTATCTCTCTGTGTTCTGTATCTCTGTGTTCTGTATCTCTGTGTTCTGTATCTCTGTGTTCTGTATCTCTCTGTGTTCTGTATCTCTGTGTTCTGTATCTCTGTGTTCTGTATCTCTCTGTGTTCTGTATCTCTCTGTGTTCTGTATCTCTCTGTGTTCTGTATCTCTGTGTTCTGTCTCTGTGTGTTCTGTCTCTCTGTGTGTTCTCTCTCTGTGTTCTGTATCTCTGTGTTCTGTATCTCTGTGTGTTCTGTATCTCTGTGTTCTGTATCTCTGTGTTCTGTATCTCTCTGTGTTCTGTATCTCTGTTCTGTATCTCTCTGTGTTCTGTATCTCTGTGTTCTGTATCTCTGTGTTCTGTATCTCTCTGTGTTCTGTATCTCTCTGTTCTCTCTCTGTGTTTCTGTATCTCTGTGTTCTGTATCTCTCTGTGTTCTGTATCTCTCTGTTTTCTGTATCTCTGTTCTGTATCTCTGTGTTCTGTATCTCTCTGTGTTCTGTATCTCTCTGTTCTGTATCTCTGTTTCTGTATCTGTGTGTTCTGTATCTCTCTGTTTCTGTATCTCTGTGTGTTCTGTATCTCTGTGTTCTGTATCTCTCTGTGTTCTGTATCTCTCTGTTTCTGTATCTCTGTGTTCTGTATCTCTCTGTGTTCTATCTCTCTGTGTTCTGTTCTCTCTGTTCTGTATCTCTCTGTGTTCTGTATCTCTGTGTGTTCTGTATCTGTGTAGTGTGTTCTGTATCTCTGTGTGTTCTGTCTCTCTGTGTTCTGTATCTCTCTTGTGTTCTGTATCTCTCTCTCTGTGTTCTGTATCTCTCTGTGTTCTGTTCTCTCTCTGTGTTCTCTCTGTGTTCTGTATCCTGTTATTCTGTCTCTGTGTTCTGCTGTATCTCTGTGTTCTGTATCTTCTCTCTGTGTTCTCTGTGTGTTCTGATCTCCTCTGTGTTCTGTCTCTCTGTGTTCTGTATCTCTGTGTCTGTATCTCTGTGTTCTGTATCTCGTGTTGTTCTGTATCTCTCTGTGTTCTGTATCTCTGTGTGTTCTGTATCTCTGTGTTCTGTATCTCTGTGTTCTGTATCTCTGTGTTCTGTATCTGTGTGTTCTGTATCTCTGTGTGTTCTGTATCTCTGTGTTCTGTATCTCTGTGTTCTGTATCTCTCTGTTCTGTATCTCTCTGTTCTGTATCTCTCTCTGTTCTGTATCTCTGTGTGTTCTGTATCTCTGTGTTCTGTATCTCTGTGTTTTTCTCTATCTCTCTGTGTTCTGTATCTCTGTGTTTTTCTCTATCTCTCTGTGTTCTGTATCTCTGTGTTCTGTATCTGTGTGTTCTGTATCTCTGTGTGTTCTGTATCTGTGTGTTCTGTATCTCTGTGTGTTCTGTATCTGTGTGTTCTGTATCTCTGTGTTCTGTATCTGTGTGTTCTGTATCTCTGTGTGTTCTGTATCTCTGTGTTCTGTATCTCTCTGTGTTCTGTATCTCTCTGTGTTCTGTATCTCTCTGTGTTCTGTATCTCTGTGTTCTGTCTCTCTGTGTTCTGTATCTCTGTGTTCTGTATCTCTGTGTTCTGTATCTCTCTCTCTGTGTTCTGTATCTCTCTGTTCTGTATCTCTGTGTGTTCTGTATCTCTCTGTTCTGTATCTCTGTGTGTTCTGTATCTCTGTGTTCTGTATCTCTGTGTTCTGTCTCTCTGTGTTCTGTATCTCTCTCTCTGTGTTCTGTATCTCTCTCTCTGTGTTCTGTATCTCTCTCTCTGTGTTCTGTATCTCTCTCTCTGTGTTCTGTATCTCTCTGTGTTCTGTATCTCTCTCTCTGTGTTCTGTATCTCTCTCTCTGTGTTCTGTATCTCTCTGTGTTCTGTCTCTGTGTGTTCTGTCTCTGTGTGTTCTGTCTCTGTGTGTTCTGTATCTCTGTGTTCTGTATCTGTGTGTTCTGTATCTCTGTGTTCTGTATCTCTGTGTTCTGTATCTGTGTTCTGTATCTGTGTGTTCTGTATCTGTGTGTTTTGTATCTCTGTGTTCTGTATCTCTGTGTTCTGTATCTCTGTGTGTTCTGTATCTCTGTGTTCTGTATCTCTGTGTTCTGTATCTCTGTGTGTTCTGTATCTGTGTGTTCTGTATCTCTGTGTTCTGTATCTCTGTGTTCTGTATCTCTGTGTTCTGTATCTCTGTGTTCTGTATCTCTGTGTGTTCTGTATCTCTGTGTTCTGTATCTGTGTGTTCTGTCTCTGTGTGTTCTGTATCTCTGTGTTCTGTATCTCTGTGTTCTGTCTCTGTGTGTTCTGTATCTCTGTGTTCTGTATCTCTGTGTTCTGTATCTCTGTGTGTTCTGTCTCTGTGTGTTCTGTCTCTGTGTGTTCTGTATCTCTGTGTTCTGTATCTGTGTGTTCTGTATCTGTGTGTTCTGTATCTCTGTGTTCTGTATCTCTGTGTTCTGTATCTCTGTGTGTTCTGTATCTCTGTGTGTTCTTTATCTCTGTGTTCTGTATCTCTGTGTTCTGTATCTCTGTGTTCTGTATCTCTGTGTTCTGTATCTCTGTGTGTTCTGTATCTCTGTGTGTTCTGTATCTCTGTGTGTTCTGTATCTCTGTGTTCTGTATCTCTGTGTTCTGTATCTCTGTGTTCTGTATCTCTGTGTTCTGTATCTCTGTGTTCTGTATCTCTGTGTGTTCTGTATCTCTGTGTTCTGTATCTCTGTGTTCTGTATCTCTGTGTTCTGTATCTCGGTGTGTTCTGTATCTCTGTGTGTTCTGTATCTCTGTGTGTTCTGTATCTCTGTGTGTTCTGTATCTCTGTGTTCTGTATCTCTGTGTTCTGTATCTCTGTGTTCTGTATCTCTGTGTTCTGTATCTCTGTGTTCTGTATCTCTGTGTTCTGTATCTCTCTCTCTGTGTTCTGTATCTCTCTCTCTGTGTTCTGTATCTCTCTCTCTGTGTTCTGTATCTCTGTGTTCTGTATCTCTGTGTTCTGTATCTCTGTGTTCTGTATCTCTCTCTCTGTGTTCTGTATCTCTCTCTCTGTGTTCTGTATCTCTCTCTCTGTGTTCTGTATCTCTGTGTTCTGTATCTCTGTGTTCTGTATCTCTGTGTTCTGTATCTCTGTGTGTTCTGTATCTCTGTGTTCTGTATCTCTGTGTTCTGTATCTCTGTGTTCTGTATCTCTGTGTTCTGTATCTCTGTGTGTTCTGTATCTCTGTGTGTTCTGTATCTCTGTGTGTTCTGTATCTGTGTGTTCTGTATCTCTGTGTTCTGTATCTCTGTGTTCTGTATCTCTGTGTTCTGTATCTCTGTGTTCTGTATCTCTGTGTTCTGTATCTCTGTGTTCTGTATCTCTCTCTCTGTGTTCTGTATCTCTGTGTTCTGTATCTCTGTGTTCTGTATCTCTGTGTTCTGTATCTGTATCTCTGTGTTCTGTATCTCTCTCTCTGTGTTCTGTATCTCTCTCTCTGTGTTCTGTATCTCTCTGTGTTCTGTCTCTCTGTGTTCTGTCTCTGTGTGTTCTGTCTCTGTGTGTTCTGTATCTCTGTGTGTTCTGTATCTGTGTTCTGTATCTCTCTCTCTGTGTTCTGTATCTCTCTGTGTTCTGTATCCCTCTGTGTTCTGTATCTCTGTGTTCTGTCTCTCTGTGTGTTCTGTCTCTCTGTGTTCTCTCTCTGTGTTCTGTATCTCTCTCTGTGTTCTGTATCTCTCTCTCTGTGTTCTGTATCTCTCTCTCTGTGTTCTGTATCTCTCTCTCTGTGTTCTGTATCTCTCTCTCTGTGTTCTGTCTCTCTGTGTTCTGTCTCTCTGTGTTCTGTCTCTCTGTGTTCTGTCTCTCTGTGTTCTGTCTCTCTGTGTTCTGTATCTCTCTCTGTGTTCTGTATCTCTCTGTGTTCTGTATCTCTCTGTGTTCTGTCTCTCTGTGTGTTCTGTATCTCTGTGTTCTGTATCTCTGTGTTCTGTATCTCTCTCTCTGTGTTCTGTATCTCTCTCTGTGTTCTGTATCTCTCTCTCTGTGTTCTGTATCTCTCTCTGTGTTCTGTATCTTCTCTGTGTCTGTATCTCTCTCTGTGTTCTGTATCTCTCTCTGTGTTCTGTATCTCTCTCTGTGTTCTGTATCTCTCTCTCTGTGTTCTGTATCTCTCTGTGTTCTGTATCTCTCTGTGTTCTGTATCTCTCTGTGTTCTGTATCTCTCTCTCTGTGTTCTGTATCTCTCTGTGTTCTGTATCTCTCTGTGTTCTGTATCTCTCTCTCTGTGTTCTGTATCTCTCTCTCTGTGTTCTGTATCTCTCTCTCTCTGTGTTCTGTATCTCTCTCTGTGTTCTGTATCTCTCTCTGTGTTCTGTATCTCTCTGTGTTCTGTATCTCTCTCTCTGTGTTCTGTATCTCTCTCTCTGTGTTCTGTATCTCTCTCTGTGTTCTGTATCTCTCTGTGTTCTGTATCTCTCTCTCTGTGTTCTGTATCTCTCTCTCTGTGTTCTGTATCTCTCTCTCTGTGTTCTGTATCTCTGTGTTCTGTATCTGTGTGTTCTGTATCTCTGTGTTCTGTATCTCTGTGTTCTGTATCTCTCTGTGTTCTGTATCTCTCTGTGTTCTGTATCTCTCTCTCTGTGTTTCTGTATTCTCTCTGTGTTCTGTATCTCTCTCTGTGTTCTGTATCTCTCTCTGTGTTCTGTATCTCTCTCTGTGTTCTGTATCTCTCTGTGTTCTGTATCTCTCTCTCTGTGTTCTGTATCTCTCTGTGTTCTGTATCTCTCTCTCTGTGTTCTGTATCTCTCTGTGTTCTGTATCTCTCTCTCTGTGTTCTGTATCTCTCTCTCTGTGTTCTGTATCTCTCTGTGTTCTGTATCTCTCTCTCTGTGTTCTGTATCTCTCTCTCTGTGTTCTGTATCTCTGTTCTGTATCTCTCTGTGTTCTGTATCTCTGTGTTCTGTATCTCTCTGTGTTCTGTATCTCTCTGTGTTCTGTATCTCTCTGTGTTCTGTATCTCTGTTCTGTATCTCTCTGTGTTCTGTATCTCTCTCTCTGTGTTCTGTATCTCTGTGTTCTGTATCTCTCTGTGTTCTGTATCTCTCTGTGTTCTGTATCTCTCTGTGTTCTGTATCTCTGTGTTCTGTATCTCTCTGTGTTCTGTATCTCTCTGTGTTCTGTATCTCTCTGTGTTCTGTATCTCTCTGTTCTGTATCTCTGTGTTCTGTATCTCTGTGTTCTGTATCTCTGTGTTCTGTATCTCTCTGTGTTCTGTATCTCTGTGTTCTGTATCTCTGTGTTCTGTATCTCTCTGTTCTGTATCTCTGTGTTCTGTATCTGTCTGTGTTCTGTATCTCTCTGTGTTCTGTATCTCTGTTCTGTATCTCTCTGTGTTCTGTATCTCTGTGTTCTGTATCTCTGTGTTCTGTATCTCTGTGTTCTGTATCTCTGTGTTCTGTATCTCTGTGTTCTGTATCTCTCTGTGTTCTGTATCTCTCTGTGTTCTGTATCTCTGTTCTGTATCTCTCTGTTCTGTATCTCTGTGTTCTGTATCTCTCTGTGTTCTGTATCTCTGTTCTGTATCTCTCTGTGTTCTGTATCTCTGTGTTCTGTATCGCTCTGTGTTCTGTATCTCTCTGTGTTCTGTATCTCTCTGTTCTGTATCTCTGTGTTCTGTATCTGTGTGTTCTGTATCTCTCTGTGTTCTGTATCTCTGTGTGTTCTGTATCTCTGTGTTCTGTATCTCTCTGTGTTCTGTATCTCTCTGTGTTCTGTATCTCTGTGTTCTGTATCTCTCTGTGTTCTGTATCTCTCTGTGTTCTGTATCTCTGTGTTCTGTATCTCTCTGTGTTCTGTATCTCTCTGTGTTCTGTATCTCTCTGTGTTCTGTATCTCTCTGTGTTCTGTATCTCTGTGTTCTGTATCTCTGTGTTCTGTATCTCTCTGTGTTCTGTATCTCTGTTCTGTATCTCTCTGTGTTCTGTATCTCTGTGTTCTGTATCTCTCTGTGTTCTGTATCTCTCTGTGTTCTGTATCTCTGTTCTGTATCTCTCTGTGTTCTGTATCTCTGTGTTCTGTATCTCTCTGTGTTCTGTATCTCTCTCTGTTCTGTATCTCTGTGTTCTGTATCTCTGTGTTCTGTATCTCTGTGTTCTGTATCTCTCTGTGTTCTGTATCTCTGTGTTCTGTATCTGTGTGTTCTGTATCTCTCTGTGTTCTGTATCTCTCTGTGTTCTGTATCTCTCTCTGTGTTCTCTGTGTGTTCTGTATCTCTGTGTGTTCTGTATCTCTGTGTGTTCTGTATCTCTGTGTGTTCTGTCTCTCTGTGTTCTGTATCTCTCTGTGTGTTCTCTGTGTGTTCTGTATCTCTCTGTGTTCTGTATCTCTCTCTGTGTTCTCTGTGTGTTCTGTATCTCTGTGTGTTCTGTATCTCTGTGTGTTCTGTATCTCTGTGTGTTCTGTATTTCTGTGTTCTGTATCTCTCTGTGTGTTCTCTGTGTGTTCTGTATCTCTCTGTGTTCTGTATCTCTGTGTTCTGTATCTCTGTGTTCTGTATCTGTGTTCTGTATCTCTGTGTGTTCTGTATCTCTGTGTGTTCTGTATCTCTGTGTGTTCTGTATCTGTGTGTTCTGTATCTGTGTGTTCTGTATCTGTGTGTTCTGTATCTGTGTGTTCTGTATCTCTGTGTGTTCTGTATCTGTGTGTTCTGTATCTGTGTGTTCTGTATCTCTGTGTGTTCTGTATCTCTGTGTTCTGTATCTCTCTGTTCTGTATCTCTCTGTTCTGTATCTCTCTGTTCTGTATCTCTCTCTGTGTTCTGTATCTCTCTCTGTGTTCTGTATCTCTCTCTCTGTTCTCTCTCTCTCTCTCTGTGTTCTGTATCTCTCTCTGTGTTCTCTGTGTGTTCTGTATCTCTGTGTTCTGTATCTCTGTGTTCTGTATCTCTGTGTTCTGTATCTCTGTGTTCTGTATCTCTGTGTTCTGTATCTCTGTGTTCTGTATCTCTGTGTTCTGTATCTCTGTGTTCTGTATCTCTGTGTGTTCTGTATCTCTGTGTGTTCTGTATCTCTGTGTGTTCTGTATCTCTGTGTGTTCTGTATCTCTGTGTGTTCTGTATCTCTGTGTGTTCTGTATCTGTGTGTTCTGTATCTGTGTTCTGTGTTCTGTATCTCTGTGTTCTGTATCTCTGTGTTCTGTATCTCAGTGTTCTGTATCTGTGTGTTCTGTATCTCTGTGTTCTGTATCTCTGTGTTCTGTATCTGTGTGTTCTGTATCTCTGTGTGTTCTGTATCTCTGTGTTCTGTATCTCTGTGTTCTGTATCTCTGTGTTCTGTATCTCTGTGTTCTGTATCTCTCTCTCTGTGTTCTGTATCTCTCTGTTCTGTATCTCTCTGTTCTGTATCTCTCTCTGTTCTGTATCTCTCTCTGTTCTGTATCTCTGTGTGTTCTGTATCTCTGTGTTCTGTATCTCTGTGTTTTTCTCTATCTCTCTGTGTTCTGTATCTCTGTGTTCTGTATCTCTCTGTGTTCTGTATCTCTCGGTGTTCTGTATCTCTGTTCTGTATCTCTCTGTGTTCTGTGTATCTCTGTGTTCTGTATCTCTCTCTGTTCTGTATCTCTGTGTTCTGTATCTCTGTGTTCTGTATCTCTGTGTTCTGTATCTCTCTGTGTTCTGTATCTCTGTGTTCTGTATCTGTGTGTTCTGTATCTCTCTGTGTTCTGTATCTCTCTGTGTTCTGTATCTCTCTCTGTGTTCTCTGTGTGTTCTGTATCTCTGTGTGTTCTGTATCTCTGTGTGTTCTGTATCTCTGTGTGTTCTGTATCTCTGTGTGTTCTGTCTCTCTGTGTTCTGTATCTCTCTGTGTTCTGTATCTCTCTCTGTGTTCTCTGTGTGTTCTGTATCTGTGTGTTCTGTATTTCTGTGTTCTGTATCTCTCTGTGTGTTCTCTGTGTGTTCTGTATCTCTCTGTGTTCTGTATCTCTGTGTTCTGTATCTCTGTGTTCTGTATCTGTGTGTTCTGTATCTGTGTGTTCTGTATCTGTGTGTTCTGTATCTGTGTGTTCTTTATCTCTCTGTGTTCTGTATCTCTGTGTGTTCTGTATCTGTGTGTTCTGTATCTCTGTGTGTTCTGTATCTGTGTGTTCTGTATCTGTGTGTTCTGTATCTCTGTGTGTTCTGTATCTCTGTGTGTTCTGTATCTCTGTGTTCTGTATCTCTCTGTTCTGTATCTCTCTGTTCTGTATCTCTCTCTGTGTTCTGTATCTCTCTCTCTGTTCTCTCTCTCTCTCTCTGTGTTCTGTATCTCTCTCTGTGTTCTCTGTGTGTTCTGTATCTCTGTGTTCTGTATCTGTGTTCTGTATCTGTGTTCTGTATCTCTGTGTTCTGTATCTCTGTGTTCTGTATCTCTGTGTTCTGTATCTGTGTGTTCTGTATCTCTGTGTTCTGTATCTGTGTGTTCTGTATCTCTGTGTGTTCTGTATCTCTGTGTTCTGTATCTCTGTGTTCTGTATCTCTGTGTTCTGTATCTGTGTGTTCTGTATCTCTGTGTGTTCTGTATCTCTGTGTTCTGTATCTCTGTGTTCTGTATCTCTGTGTTCTGTATCTCTCTCTCTGTGTTCTGTATCTCTCTGTTCTGTATCTCTCTCTGTTCTGTATCTTCTCTCTGTTCTGTATCTCTGTGTGTTCTGTATCTCTCTGTGTTCTGTATCTCTGTGTTTTTCTCTATCTCTCTGTGTTCTGTATTCTCTGTGTTTTTCTCTATCTCTCTGTGTTCTGTATCTCTCTGTGTTCTGTATCTCTGTGTTCTGTCTCTCTGTGTGTTCTGTATCTGTGTGTTCTGTATCTCTGTGTGTTCTGTATCTCTCTGTGTTCTGTATCTCTGTGTTCTGTATCTCTGTGTGTTCTGTATCTCTGTGTGTTCTGTATCTGTGTGTTCTGTATCTCTCTGTTCTGTATCTCTGTGTTCTGTATCTGTGTGTTCTGTATCTCTCTGTGTTCTGTATCTCTGTGTTCTGTATCTCTCTGTGTTCTGTATCTCTCTGTGTTCTGTATCTCTCTGTGTTCTGTATCTCTCTGTGTTCTGTATCTCTGTGTTCTGTATCTCTCTGTGTTCTGTATCTGTGTGTTCTGTATCTCTCTGTGTTCTGTATCTCTCTGTGTTCTGTATCTCTGTGTTCTGTATCTCTCTGTGTTCTGTATCTCTCTGTGTTCTGTATCTCTCTGTGTTCTGTATCTCTGTGTTCTGTATCTCTGTGTGTTCTGTATCTCTGTGTGTTCTGTATCTCTCTGTGTTCTGTATCTCTCTGTGTTCTGTATCTCTGTGTTCTGTATCTCTCTGTGTTCTGTATCTCTGTTCTGTATCTCTGTGTTCTGTATCTCTGTGTTCTGTATCTCTGTGTTCTGTATCTCTCTGTGTTCTGTATCTCTCTGTGTTCTGTATCTCTGTTCTGTATCTCTCTGTGTTCTGTATCTCTGTGTGTTCTGTATCTCTCTGTGTTCTGTATCTCTCTGTGTTCTGTATCTCTCTGTGTTCTGTATCTCTCTGTGTTCTGTATCTCTCTGTGTTCTGTATCTCTCTGTGTTCTGTATCTCTCTGTGTTCTGTATCTCTCTGTGTTCTGTATCTCTGTGTTCTGTATCTCTGTGTTCTGTATCTCTCTGTGTTCTGTATCTCTCTGTGTTCTGTATCTCTCTGTGTTCTGTATCTCTGTGTTCTGTATCTCTGTGTTCTGTATCTCTCTGTTCTGTATCTCTCTGTGTTCTGTATCTCTCTGTGTTCTGTATCTCTGTGTTCTGTATCTCTGTGTTCTGTATCTCTGTGTTCTGTATCTCTCTGTGTTCTGTATCTCTGTTCTGTATCTCTCTGTGTTCTGTATCTCTGTGTTCTGTATCTCTCTGTGTTCTGTATCTCTCCTGTGTTCTGTATCTCTGTGTGTTCTGTATCTCTCTGTGTTCTGTATCTCTGTGTTCTGTATCTCTGTGTTCTGTATCTCTGTGTGTTCTGTATCTCTCTGTGTTCTGTATCTCTCTGTTCTGTATCTCTGTGTTCTGTATCTGTGTGTTCTGTATCTCTCTGTGTTCTGTATCTCTGTGTGTTCTGTATCTCTGTGTTCTGTATCTCTCTGTGTTCTGTATCTCTGTATTCTGTATCTCTCTCTGTGTTCTGTATCTCTCTGTGTTCTGTATCTCTGTGTTCTGTATCTCTGTGTTCTGTATCTCTGTGTTCTGTATCTCTCTGTGTTCTGTATCTCTGTGTTCTGTATCTCTGTGTTCTGTATCTCTCTCTGTGTTCTGTATCTCTCTGTGTTCTGTATCTCTCTGTGTTCTGTATCTCTGTGTTCTGTCTCTGTGTGTTCTGTCTCTCTGTGTGTTCTCTCTCTGTGTTCTGTATCTCTGTGTTCTGTATCTCTGTGTTCTGTATCTCTGTGTTCTGTATCTCTGTGTTCTGTATCTCTCTGTGTTCTGTATCTCTGTTCTGTATCTCTCTGTGTTCTGTATCTCTGTGTTCTGTATCTCTGTGTTCTGTATCTCTCTGTGTTCTGTATCTCTCTGTTCTCTCTCTGTGTTCTGTATCTCTGTGTTCTGTATCTCTCTGTGTTCTGTATCTCTCTGTGTTCTGTATCTCTGTTCTGTATCTCTGTGTTCTGTATCTCTCTGTGTTCTGTATCTCTCTGTTCTGTATCTCTGTTCTGTATCTGTGTGTTCTGTATCTCTCTGTGTTCTGTATCTCTGTGTGTTCTGTATCTCTGTGTTCTGTATCTCTCTGTGTTCTGTATCTCTCTGTGTTCTGTATCTCTGTGTTCTGTATCTCTCTGTGTTCTGTATCTCTCTGTGTTCTGTATCTCTCTGTTCTGTATCTCTCTGTGTTCTGTATCTCTGTGTGTTCTGTATCTGTGTGTGTTCTGTATCTCTGTGTGTTCTGTCTCTCTGTGTTCTGTATCTCTCTGTGTTCTGTATCTCTCTCTCTGTTCTGTATCTCTCTGTGTTCTGTATCTCTCTCTGTGTTCTCTGTGTGTTCTGTATCTGTGTGTTCTGTATCTGTGTGTTCTGTATCTCTGTGTTCTGTATCTCTCGGTGTGTTCTCTGTGTGTTCTGTATCTCTCTGTGTTCTGTATCTCTGTGTTCTGTATCTCTGTGTTCTGTATCTCTGTGTTCTGTATCTCTGTGTGTTCTGTATCTCTCTGTGTTCTGTATCTCTGTGTGTTCTGTATCTCTGTGTGTTCTGTATCTGTGTTCTGTATCTCTGTGTTCTGTATCTCTGTGTTCTGTATCTCTGTGTTCTGTATCTCTGTGTGTTCTGTATCTCTGTGTTCTGTATCTCTCTGTTCTGTATCTCTGTGTTCTGTATCTCTCTCCTGTGTTCTGTATCTCTCTGTTCTGTATCTCTCTGTTCTGTATCTCTCTCTGTGTTCTGTATCTCTCTCCTGTGTTCTGTATCTCTCTCTCTGTTCTCTCTCTCTCTCTCTGTGTTCTGTATCTCTCTCTGTGTTCTCTGTGTGTTCTGTATCTCTGTGTTCTGTATCTCTGTGTTCTGTATCTCCTGTGTTCTGTATCTCTGTGTGTTCTGTATCTCTCTGTGTTCTGTATCTCTGTGTGTTCTGTATCTCTGTGTTCTGTATCTCTGTGTGTTCTGTATCTCTGTGTTCTGTATCTCTGTGTGTTCTGTATCTCTGTGTGTTCTGTATCTCTGCGTGTTCTGTATCTGTGTGTTCTGTATCTCTGTGTTCTGTATCTGTGTGTTCTGTATCTCTCTCTCTGTGTTCTGTATCTCTCTGTTCTGTATCTCTCTCTGTTCTGTATCTCTCTCTGTTCTGTATCTCTGTGTGTTCTGTATCTCTGTGTTCTGTATCTCTGTGTTTTTCTCTATCTCTCTGTGTTCTGTATCTCTGTGTTTTTCTCTATCTCTCTGTGTTCTGTATCTCTGTGTTCTGTATCTCTGTGTTCTGTATCTCTGTGTGTTCTGTATCTGTGTGTTCTGTATCTCTGTGTGTTCTGTATCTGTGTGTTCTGTATCTCTGTGTTCTGTATCTGTGTGTTCTGTATCTCTGTGTGTTCTGTATCTCTGTGTTCTGTATCTCTGTGTGTTCTGTATCTCTCTGTGTTCTGTATCTCTCTGTTCTGTATCTCTCTCTCTGTGTTCTGTATCTCTCTCTCTGTGTTCTGTATCTCTCTCTCTGTGTTCTGTATCTCTCTGTGTTCTGTATCTCTCTCTGTGTTCTGTATCTCTGTGTTCTGTATCTCTCTGTGTTCTGTCTCTGTGTGTTCTGTCTCTGTGTGTTCTGTCTCTGTGTGTTCTGTATCTGTGTGTTCTGTATCTGTGTGTTCTGTATCTCTGTGTTCTGTATCTCTGTGTGTTCTGTATCTCTGTGTGTTCTGTCTCTGTTGTTCTGTTCTGTCTCTGTGTGTTCTGTATCTCTGTGTTCTGTATTCTCTGTGTGTTCTGTATCTCTGTGTTCTGTATCTCTGTGTTCTGTATCTCTGTGTGTTCTGTATCTCTGTGTGTTCTGTATCTCTGTGTTCTGTATCTCTGTGTTCTGTATCTCTGTGTGTTCTGTATCTCTGTGTGTTCTGTATCTCTGTGTTCTGTATCTCTGTGTTCTGTATCTCGGTGTTCTGTATCTCGGTGTGTTCTGTATCTCTGTGTGTTCTGTATCTCTGTGTGTTCTGTATCTCTGTGTTCTGTATCTCTGTGTTCTGTATCTCTGTGTTCTGTATCTCTGTGTTCTGTATCTCTGTGTTCTGTATCTCTCTCTCTGTGTTCTGTATCTCTCTCTGTGTTCTGTATCTCTCTCTCTGTGTTCTGTATCTCTCTCTCTGTGTTCTGTATCTCTGTTGTTCTGTATCTCTGTTCTGTATCTCTGTGTTCTGTATTCTCTGTGTTCTGTATCTCTCTCTCTGTGTTCTGTATCTCTTCTCTCTGTGTTCTGTATCTCTCTCTCTGTGTTCTGTATCTCTGTGTTCTGTATCTCTGTGTTCTGTATCTTCTGTGTTCTGTATCTCTGTGTGTTCTGTATCTCTCTGTGTTCTGTATCTCTGTGTGTTCTGTATCTCTGTGTGTTCTGTATCTGTGTGTTCTGTATCTGTGTGTTCTGTATCTCTGTGTTCTGTTATCTTCTGTGTTCTGTGATCTCTCTCTCTGTGTTCTGTATCTCTCTCTCTGTGTTCTGTATCTCTCTCTCTGTGTTCTGTATCTCTGTGTTCTGTATCTCTGTGTTCTGTATCTCTCTCTCTGTGTTCTGTATCTCTCTCTCTGTGTTCTGTATCTCTCTCTCTGTGTTCTGTATCTCTCTCTCTGTGTTCTGTCTCTCTGTGTTCTGTCTCTGTGTGTTCTGTCTCTGTGTGTTCTGTATCTCTGTGTGTTCTGTATCTGTGTTCTGTATCTCTCTCTCTGTGTTCTGTATCTCTCTGTGTTCTGTATCTCTCTGTGTTCTGTATCCCTCTGTGTTCTGTATCTCTGTGTTCTGTCTCTCTGTGTGTTCTGTCTCTCTGTGTTCTCTCTCTGTGTTCTGTATCTCTCTCTGTGTTCTGTATCTCTCTCTCTGTGTTCTGTATCTCTCTCTCTGTGTTCTGTATCTCTCTCTCTGTGTTCTGTATCTCTCTCTCTGTGTTCTGTCTCTCTGTGTTCTGTCTCTGTGTTCTGTCTCTCTGTGTTCTGTATCTCTCTCTGTGTTCTGTATCTCTCTGTGTTCTGTATCTCTCTGTGTTCTGTCTCTCTGTGTGTTCTGTATCTCTGTGTTCTGTATCTCTGTGTTCTGTATCTCTCTCTCTGTGTTCTGTATCTCTCTCTGTGTTCTGTATCTCTCTGTGTTCTGTATATCTCTGTGTTCTGTATCTCTCTCTCTCTGTTCTGTATCTCTGTGTTCTGTATCTCTCTCTCTGTGTTCTGTATCTCTCTCTCTGTGTTCTGTATCTCTCTGTGTTCTGTATCTCTCTGTGTTCTGTATCTCTCTCTCTGTGTTCTGTATCTCTCTCTCTGTGTTCTGTATCTCTCTCTCTGTGTTCTGTATCTCTCTCTCTGTGTTCTGTATCTCTCTGTGTTCTGTCTTTCTCTCTGTGTTCTATCTCTCTCTCTGTGTTCTGTATCTCTCTCTGTGTTCTGTATCTCTCTGTGTTCTGTATCTCTCTCTCTGTGTTCTGTATCTCTCTCTCTGTGTTCTGTATCTCTCTCTCTGTGTTCTGTATCTCTGTGTTCTGTATCTCTGTGTTCTGTATCTCTGTGTTCTGTATCTCTGTGTTCTGTATCTCTGTGTGTTCTGTATCTCTGTGTTCTGTATCTCTGTGTTCTGTATCTCTCTGTGTTCTGTATCTCTCTGTGTTCTGTATCTCTCTCTCTGTGTTCTGTATCTCTCTCTCTCTGTGTTCTGTATCTCTCTCTCTGTGTTCTGTATCTCTCTCTCTGTGTTCTGTCTCTCTGTGTTCTGTCTCTCTGTGTTCTGTATCTCTGTGTGTTCTGTATCTCTGTGTTCTGTATCTCTCTGTGTTCTGTATCTCTCTGTGTTCTGTCTCTCTGTGTGTTCTGTATCTCTGTGTTCTGTATCTCTGTGTTCTGTATCTCTCTCTCTGTGTTCTGTATCTCTCTCTGTGTTCTGTATCTCTCTCTCTGTGTTCTGTATCTCTCTGTGTTCTGTATCTCTCTCTCTGTGTTCTGTATCTCTCTGTGTTCTGTATCTCTCTCTCTGTGTTCTGTATCTCTCTCTCTGTGTTCTGTATCTCTCTCTCTGTGTTCTGTATCTCTCTCTCTGTGTTCTGTATCTCTGTGTTCTGTCTTTCTCTCTGTGTTCTATCTCTCTCTCTGTGTTCTATCTCTCTCTCTGTGTTCTGTATCTCTCTGTGTTCTGTATCTCTCTCTCTGTGTTCTGTATCTCTCTCTCTGTGTTCTGTATCTCTCTCTCTGTGTTCTGTATCTCTCTCTCTGTGTTCTGTATCTCTCTGTGTTCTGTATCTCTCTGTGTTCTGTATATCTCTCTCTGTGTTCTGTATCTCTCTGTGTTCTGTATCTCTCTCTCTGTGTTCTGTATCTCTCTCTCTGTGTTCTGTATCTCTCTGTGTTCTGTATCTCTCTCTCTGTGTTCTGTATCTCTCTCTCTGTGTTCTGTATCTCTCTCTGTGTTCTGTATCTCTCTCTCTGTGTTCTGTATCTCTCTCTCTGTGTTCTGTATCTCTCTGTGTTCTGTCTTTCTCTCTGTGTTCTATCTCTCTCTCTGTGTTCTATCTCTCTCTCTGTGTTCTATCTCTCTCTCTGTGTTCTATCTCTCTCTCTGTGTTCTGTATCTCTCTGTTCTCTCTCTGTGTTCTGTATCTCTGTGTTCTGTATCTCTCTTTTCTTTTCTTCTCAGCCACGCTACAGCTATAATCACTCTCAGAAGGTACAGAGCGGCATTCTGGAAATGCAAAGAGGCTCCAAGGCAGGTGTTCAGAACAAGCGGGTCTGGAGCTGCGGATCAGGCTGCTCGAGGCACTGAGTTCCCAGCAACTCAGAGGCCGGGCTGATCCTGGTAAGGGGGTGTCTGGAGAGCCAGGACAGACGGGAAGAGACGGCGTCCCGTTACAAGGGTGTATAGTGATATTTCCAGGAACAGCAGGGCAGAGCAATGGCAGGAATCAGGATAAGACTGAACTGAGCTGATTGATACTGGAGGCACTGGATACACTTGGAGGCACTGGGGTTACTGGATACCCTTGGAAGCACTGGATACCCTTGGAAGCACTGGATACACTTGGAGGCACTGGGGGGGGGGTACTGGATACGCTTGCATACATTGGAGGCACTGGATACACTTGGATGCACTGGGGGGTACTGGATACACTTGGAGCCACTGAATACACTTGCAGGCACTGGATACACTTGGAGGCACTGGATACACTTGGAGGCACTGGGGGGTACTGGATACGCTTGGAGGCACTGGATACACTTGGATACGCTTGCATACATTGGAGGCACTGGATACACTTGGATGCACTGGGGGGTACTGGATACACTTGGAGCCACTGGATACACTTGGAGCCACTGGATACACTTGGAGGTAGTGGATACGCTTGCAGGCACTGGATACGCTTAGAGGTACTGAAGGCTCTGGATACACTTGCAGACAGACACTGGATATGCTTGGAGGCACTGGATACGCTTTGTCAGGGATTATTATTCAATAAGAAACTTATACGAGACACAAATCAATCGTTTATATTTCTTAGAAATTCTCCTAAATTATTTTGTCTGTGTTTTGCTTTGAAGAATACACTAATCGGATTAAAAACATATATATATTTATTACGTATACAAAAAAGTTTCAAATCTCATATCCTAAACAAAAATTTATAAACCACAAAATCCATCAGCACATAGAAACTAGCTTCACAATATATATATGTATCTCCTGTTAGTAACTGCATATATGATTAATAGCATTTACCTTATCAGTTAGTAATTATACACAAATGGTTAATAAACATTTCTGCTTAATGAAAACCATTAACATATATTTCCCAGCAAACCAATGTTTAACAAACTAGATCTTGTAGAGATATATGTATCTCTCTAAACTCATCTTTTGTTGATCCAAGTAGCAATCACTTATTCTACTTTTAGAATAATAAGTAATAAAAACTTATTTAGTGAATCCTCCCCTAATATCGAGAATTAAGTTTCTAATCTTCTGCTTTTTTTTATATTGCAGTTATATAATTCCTTGCTTATTAATTTCAATCACCGTAATTTCCAAATTCAATATATATATATATCGGTATATCAATCTTACAACAGTTTCTTTAGGATAATTCCTTATATCCGATTCTATCTGCAGATATAGAAATATTTTGAAGACTCTAGATCTAATCTGTTGCAAGAAATACTCCAGATATATATAATTTATTAATCTTAATAAAAATAGCTTTCATACATTACCTCTCCTCTGGATTCAATGAGTTATAGCCTTTGAATATCCTTTGATTTGTTTTGGAATATGTGAAAATGATCAATCAATGCATGGGAGTTAGTGATTTGGTGTGAAATCTTGAGTGCATCATCCTGGGATAGTCTGCTAGCCTTGTGTGTAAATCTCTGAATGCCTCATGTCCTGGAATGGCTGACTGCATTGTTGTGTCTCCAATTATAGTCAATTTGACGTCACTGGCAATCTATTCATTATATTAAATATAATATTTACTATCCTCTAGAGGGCAGTATTGCACTTCAGATTATTTCCACATTTAATTTTTATATTTCTTATCTCAGATCAAAAGGTCAAAGACCCTCTATTTTCAATGTAGACTTTGAGTCTATCCTGCCAGAATAAAATTTCTATCTCTACTCCTCTCAAAATGTTTACTAGGTCTCATTATCAGTTGAATTCCTTTCTCTGTTAAAATCACAGAATCTCTTCTTCAGTAATTATACTATTTACCAATTATACTCTCTACAATATAAATTGGAGCATCTATTTTCTACTGTAAATATAATAAAATATACCTTGATTATAAGAATATATTTCGTGAATATAATCATACATTACAATTTTTATTCCTATACCCAAAGAAAAAAATATCTTTTTGTTTTAAAGACTTAAGACAAACCAATAAATTTAATTATGACACGTCTAGCACTTAGCTTCAGCATTATATCACACAAAGACATTTTAAGGTTCCCTCATGTCTGGTATTTCTAAAAAAAATTTAGGTTTCACCTAGCCGTGAACTATTTAAAAAAAATCTCTGTTCATTAAAAAGGAAAGACTTTCTATTTAAAACAAAATGGCTACAGGCATCCATTTTAATTTTTCCTTATTAATATACCCGACAGCTTGCAGGCACCGGATACGCTTGCAGGCACCGGATACGCTTGCATGCACTGTATACACTTGGAGGCACTGGATACGCTTGCATGCACTGGATACGCTTGCAGGCACTGGATACGCTTGGAGGCACTGGATACGCTTGGAGGCACCGGATACGCTTGGAGGCACGGGATATGCTTGGAGGCACCGGATACGCTTGGAGGCACGGGATACGCTTGGAGGCACTGGATACGCTTGCATGCACTGGATATGCTTGGAGGCACTGGATACGCTTGCAGGCACTGGATACGCTTGCATGCACTGTATACACTTGGAGGCACTGGATACGCTTGCATGCACTGGATACGCTTGGAGGCACTGGATACGCTTGGAGGCACTGGATACGCTTGCATGCACTGGATATGCTTGGAGGCACGGGATATGCTTGGAGGCACTGGATACGCTTGCAGGCACTGGATACGCTTGCAGGCACTGGATACGCTTGCAGGCACTGGATACGCTTGCAGGCACCGGATACGCTTGGAGGCACGGGATATGCTTGGAGGCACCGGATACGCTTGCAGGCACTGGATACGCTTGCAGGCACCGGATACGCTTGGAGGCACGGGATATGCTTGGAGGCACTGGATACGCTTGGAAGCACTGGATATGCTTGCATGCACGGGATATGCTTGGAGGCACGGGATATGCTTGGAGGCACTGGATACGCTTGCATGCACTGGATACGCTTGGAGGCACTGGATACGCTTGCATGCACTGGATATGCTTGGAGGCACGGGATACGCTTGCATACAGTGGATACACTTGGAAGCACCGGATACGCTTGCAGGCACTGGATACGCTTGGAGGCACCGGATACGCTTGCATACAGTGGATACACTTGGAAGCACTGGATACGCTTGCAGGCACCGGATACGCTTGCAGGCACCGGATACGCTTGCAGGCACCGGATATGCTTGCAGGCACCGGATACGCTTGCAGGCACTGGATACGCTTGCAGGCACTGGATACCCTTGCAGGCACCGGATACGCTTGCAGGCACCGGATACGCTTGGAGGCACTGGATACGCTTGCATACAGTGGATACACTTGGAAGCACCGGATACGCTTGCAGGCACTGGATACGCTTGGAGGCACGGGATACACTTGGAAGCACTGGATACGCTTGCATGCACGGGATATGCTTGGAGGCACGGGATATGCTTGGAGGCACTGGATACGCTTGCATGCACTGGATACGCTTGCATGCACGGGATATGCTTGGAGGCACGGGATACACTTGGAGGCACTGGATACGCTTGCATGCACTGGATACGCTTGGAGGCACTGGATACCCTTGCAGGCACCGGATACGCTTGCAGGCACCGGATACGCTTGGAGACACGGGATACGCTTGGAGGCACTGGATACGCTTGCATGCACTGGATATGCTTGCATGCACGGGATATGCTTGGAGGCACGGGATATGCTTGGAGGCACTGGATACGCTTGCATGCACTGGATACGCTTGGAGGCACTGGATACGCTTGCATGCACTGGATATGCTTGGAGGCACGGGATACGCTTGCATACAGTGGATACACTTGGAAGCACCGGATACGCTTGCAGGCACTGGATACGCTTGGAGGCACCGGATACGCTTGCATCAGTGGATACACTTGGAGCACTGGATACGCTTGCAGGCACCGGATACGCTTGCAGGCACCGGATACGCTTGCAGGCACCGGATATGCTTGCAGGCACCGGATACGCTTGCAGGCACTGGATACGCTTGCAGGCACTGGATACCCTTGCAGGCACCGGATACGCTTGCAGGCACCGGATACGCTTGGCACTGGATACGCTTGCATACAGTGGATACACTTGGAAGCACCGGATACGCTTGCAGGCACTGGATACGCTTGGAGGCACGGGATACACTTGGAAGCACTGGATACGCTTGCATGCACGGGATATGCTTGGAGGCACGGGATATGCTTGGAGGCACTGGATACGCTTGCATGCACTGGATACGCTTGCATGCACGGGATATGCTTGGAGGCACGGGATACACTTGGAGGCACTGGATACGCTTGCATGCACCGGATACGCTTGCAGGCACCGGATACGCTTGGAGGCACGGGATATGCTTGGAGGCACTGGATACGCTTGCATGCACTGGATATGCTTGGAGGCACCGGATACGCTTGCATACAGTGGATACACTTGGAAGCACTGGATACGCTTGCAGGCACCGGATACGCTTGCAGGCACCGGATACGCTTGCAGGCACCGGATACGCTTGCAGGCACCGGATACGCTTGCAGGCACCGGATACGCCTGCAGGCACTGGATATGCTTGGAGGCACGGGATATGCTTGGAGGCACTGGATACGCTTGCATGCACTGGATACACTTGGAAGCACCGGATACGCTTGCAGGCACTGGATACGCTTGCAGGCACCGGTTACGCTTGCAGGCACCGGATACGCTTGCAGGCACCGGATACGCTTGGAGGCACGGGATACACTTGGAAGCACTGGATACGCTTGCATGCACTGGATATGCTTGGAGGCACGGGATATGCTTGGAGGCACTGGATACGCTTGCATGCACTGGATATGCTTGGAGGCACTGGATACGCTTGCATGCACTGGATACGCTTGCATACAGTGGATATACTTGGAAGCACCGGATACGCTTGCAGGCACCGGATACGCTTGCAGGCACCGGATACGCTTGCAGGCACTGGATACGCTTGGAGGCACGGGATACACTTGGAAGCACTGGATACGCTTGCATGCACTGGATATGCTTGGAGGCACTGGATACGCTTGCATGCACTGGATACGCTTGGAGGCACTGGATACGCTTGGAGGCACTGGATACGCTTGCATGCACTGGATACGCTTGGAGGCACCGGATACGCGTGCATGCACTGGATACGCTTGCATGCACTGGATACGCTTGCATGCACTGGATACGCTTGGAGGCACTGGATACGCTTGCATGCACTGGATATGCTTGGAGGCACTGGATACGCTTGCATGCACTGGATATGCTTGGAGGCACTGGATACGCTTGCATACAGTGGATATACTTGGAAGCACCGGATACGCTTGCAGGCACCGGATACGCTTGCAGGCACTGGATACGCTTGGAGGCACGGGATACACTTGGAAGCACTGGATACGCTTGCATGCACTGGATATGCTTGGAGGCACTGGATACGCTTGCATGCACTGGATATGCTTGGAGGCACCGGATACGCTTGCATACAGTGGATACACTTGGAAGCACGGGATACACTTGGAGGCACCGGATACGCTTGCATACAGTGGATACGCTTGGAGGCACGGGATACACTTGGAAGCACTGGATACGCTTGGAGGCACTGGATACACTTCAGCAACAGGAAATCAGCTTAGCAGGAACGCACACCGCCCAGTAACCTAGGTCCGGGAACTACAATGCAGAACCACTGCTTGCTGGGTCTCTCTGCTATTTAAGGAGGCTTGATAGCAGATGGGCCTCAGCTGGAACTCCAAGGCTGGACAAGAAAACCCAGGCTGGATCTCCAGGAGCCTAGACATGGCACTGAGCTGAAGTAAAATCCAGATGGGAACCCAATATAAAAGCATTCAAGGACAAAGGCTGTTCATTACAGGCAATCGGCAGTCTCCCATAGGTGGGGCATGACAGTTTCAGGGTCTCGGTCATCGTGCTGCGCCAGAGTGTCACGCTCTGATACCGGGGTGGCACCAGAGCAATAGAGATGGTTGAGCCCAAGTTGCAGTATGCTGCACAGATATAGGTGGAGGTGGATGAATAAATAGACTGACCAGATTGCCGAAGCTGAAGATGGTGAGTGGTTTGCTGGGACAGGAATCAAAGGATATGGTAAGTGGTCTGAAGATGGTGGTAACACAGGAACAGATATTGGGATAGGGATTCAAGGCAAGACTGGGGTTATTCAGGAGCAACAGAGCACAGTACTTCTCTCTGTGGGGGAATGAAGCCCAATGATGAAGCGAGGTACTGAGAGGGCGTGGTGCCTTTTATTTTAGGCGTGTTTGGTGTTTAACTGTACACTTCTTGCACCGGTGCTGGTTCATAAAGGAGCAGTTCTTGAAGTGTACCACCGGGGGGTTCCAGGATGGCTGTTACAATGAGATCTGGTTGCAGATACTGAATGCAGGTTTAGGGGTTCAGAGGATGGATGTGACACAGAGCAACAATTCTTTTATTTCAGATCCTCAGAGTTCTTTGCCATGAGGTGCCATGTTGGACTTCTAGTGACCAATATGAGCGAGCGATGACACCAAATTTAACACACCTGCTCCCCATTAACACCTGAGACCTTGTAACACTAACGAGTCACATGACACCGGGAGGGGGAAATGGCTAATTAGGCCCAATTTGGAGGTTTTCTCTTAGGGGTGCAGTCGCTTTTGTTGGCAGCGGTTTAGATATTAATGGCTGTGTGCGTCGACTTATTTTGAGGGACAGTAAATTTACACAAGCTGCACATTCACTACTTTACATTGTAACAAAGTGTCATTTCTTCAGTGTCGTCACATGAAAAGATGGAATAAATGTGAGGGGTGCACTCACTGCGTCAGATACTTGTGTGTGTAAAATATATGTGTTTTTTTTTAAAAGAAACCTGTTTTTGTCAACTGTACAAGATGTAATTTACAGGTTGATGTCTTAAAGTAATAATGTTTACTGCAGACGTCAGGCAGTGCGTATTGGCTACAAAACAAAGTTGTTTCATATGTGTCCATTAAATTTTTTTTGTGTTGTAAATACAAACGGACAATGAGTCAGACGAAAAATATGTAATTTATTTAGTTTTTTGGCATCTGGAACATAGTTTTATTTTCTATTTGAGTACTTCTTCTTTATGAACTACATTAGTGGTTCTTTTCAGGTGCTCGGATCACCAGACTGAGGTAAAGCATGTATAAAAGGGGGTGCAATAATGCCGGCGCAATACTTTAAATTCCTATTAATTTAAGTGGTATAATCAAACCGCAATGCAAACATGCAGAAAATAAATGAGTAGATGTGATGCTGCCTAAAATGGATAGAACCACAAAGGTAAAACCAAAATAAAGCCATTTAGTACCCAATGGGGAAGACCAGGGATATTAGACCAATAGTGGAAAACAACGCCAGGGGGGGGGGGTGGCGTGTCTGGGCGCCGAGGCGAGCGACTGTGTTTTTGCTGAGCTCCTGATAACTTCTGCATTTTTGGGGTTTTCTTCACTTCGGTGGCCTCTGATTTCTGTTCGCCCCGACTCCCTTGATCCTTCAGACTGACTTGCTTGCCTGCCGGCTCGGATCGATCGGGTGGTGAGATCTCCGAAAGCCTTTTCCCCGATGTTCTGCTGATGCCCGGCTCCCATCTTGATCACCGCGTGGTAACTGGTGCCTCTGTGCGCCTCCATGGGCAAGAAAAGTAAGAAGCCGGAGACTGCATCTCCAGATCAGCCCGATGTACGGACCTCGATGGGGATTGGAATTGAACAGAGTGGGGACAACAGAGCTCCTGCGGTGGAAGCCTTCTCGGACGTGGGGACCGCTGCCTCATTGCAAACCACAATGCCTATGGAGACTCGCTCAGATGAAGGAGGCCGTCCAGCCACAAAAGATGACATTCGCATGTTGCTAGCAGAATTCAGATCCCAGTGGGGCTCAGAGCTCACCGTACTGCAGACGGATCTACAATCATTGAGGACTGAGGTGGCTGGGATACATACTGTCAGGATTTAGTATGGATGAACCGGCTCTTGGAGAGTAGCAGTCCTGTTCAAGACGACCACTGACAAGGAGGCTAGGATATATATGTATACAGCACTCCTAGAGCAGTGGATGCGGTGTCAGGGTTTAGTTCTGCAGAATATCCGAGTTCAGTAGCGGTGGTAATACAATGAGGAGATATACGATTATATATATATATGTGACAATCTTACTGTTTTCTTGGTTAGTAACTGTAGAGGATGGATAATACACGATGCTGCAGAATCAGTTGTAGGTCACAGAAGAAAAAGCCAGCAAGGAATTTAGGCAAAGCTATAAAGCAATAGATCAGAATTCTGTCTGTGTTCAAGCAGGGTCTGAGACAAGCGGGAGGTCGATAGGCTGGCAGAGTTCAAGGGAGGTCAAGAGGCAAGCGGGAGGTCAATAGGCAGGTGGCGTTCAGACGGGGTCAATGGATAGCAGAGATTCGGTAAAAGCTTCTTTTATGGGGGGTTGATTAGGTGCAGGTAATCTTCAGTGCATGCAGCGTTCTTCCGGGTTGTGTCATCAAGCGGCGACGCCAGGTCCTTGCAGTGTGTGCAGGGAGTGTTGCTTCTGCACACGCATACGTAAATCATTGCGGACCCAGACGGGGGAGAGAGAGGATCCCTCTACTTGTCTCTGATGCCAGAGGTAGGAGACCGTGTCTGGGCAATATATCCCGAACTCCGGGGACCTGATAACGGTGGCACATGACACATACCTGCAGACGGACGCCACCCAGTCGGTCGCACAGTCAGTGGACGAAGAACTGAGGAAACGGGTAGAGCAGCTGACGGCGGCGGTGATCGGATTGGAATCCAGACACCGGGCTAGAAATATTCGGATTTTGGGAATCCAAGAATCAATTCCTGATGGTGACTTCAAGACCTGCGTTTCAGACCTGGTGGACGCGCTGCTTCAGCTCCCTTCTGTGCGATCTCTCTTATCTTAACGGTGATGCGTATTTGCAGGGCCACGACGGCACCCGTGGGGGCACCCAGGGACGCGATCGCCACTGTCCGGGACATTCAAACTCATTCTGCGCTCCTGAAGATTGTTGGTAATTTACCTGTGATTCATCGTGGCTCCCGATCTGTGACTATAGAGACTTACTGTTCCTGGTGTTGGCGGGCCGGAGGAAATTTAAGGAAGTTACAAGTCTCCTGCGCTCCCACGCGGTCCGCTATCGGTGGGGGGTGTCTGATCACTGCTAGTGCTACGTGACGGAAGGCTATGCTTGGCAACTACGGTGGAGGAAGGCTGGTCTCTGCTCCGCGATATGAGCCTAGCGGCTGCAGGCCTTGTGGCATTGACTGATAGAAATGCAGGACCCGCACTGGCGCTCCCACGAGACCCGGGTTGATGGAGACCTCCTCCTCTTTTTGTCCACCCAGCTTCTACCCCATGGCTGTGGTCCCCTGTTCTTCCTCCCCCCTTATCCTGAGGTACCTCTGTTACACCACTTCCCTGTAAATTGAGCGGAGATACCCCGCCACATCACCCCGTGGCTATTGACAAGACGGAGATTCGCCTACCTATTTTAGTACACACCATTCTCCACTAACCGCTTGGCCTATTGGACACTGGCTGAACTGAGGCCCCCCCCCCCGTTTTTCCCCCACTATAGATATTTTTCTGCTGACCACTCTTGAGGACTATGACGGAATGGAGTATCCGCCTGCGGTCCGGCTCTATCTGACCCCCTCGTTGTGTTGCCACCCGACTACCGAGTGGCACGGCACCCGGCGTCTCGAGCGGCTTGGGTAAAAGCCTACGTGGCGGTGTAGATCTGGAGAGTAGATGGGGCACCCACGGTGGAAATCCGCCCGACTACCGAGTGGCACGGCACTCGGCGTCTCGAGCAGCGGATCTACTGACCATTGAAAGGCTGGAGACGGTCTGCGTGGCGAACCGCGGTTCAGTAGAGTCTCCTTGACGATGCTGGCACGGCGCTGAGTCGAGGTCCCAATTCTGGGTGGTTGCGGTATCCCAAAATAGGTGGCGCAACGGCGCGGCGAATCGAGGTTCTGCCGCAAAGTTAGAGGGACCCGTTCCTGGGTGGTGGTGATATGTAGCCGACGTGAAATGAAAACACCAGGCAGAGCTGTATGTTTCAAACACTCAGATGAACTGCACTCTTTAATGAACAACGCCACTATTTATGCTGAAGTATAGCAGTCATAATTTGCATACACATACTAATTAGGAGCCTATCCATACAATGAGGTATGGCAGTTATTTACAATCAACATTCTTCACATTCTCTTAGCCTTCAGTCCACATAACATTTGTACATCTATTGTTCCAGCACATCAGATTAAACACACACTCTATCAGAGATCCCTTAAATTAAACATGTACTTAGATAATGGGGAAAATCCCTGACGCATAATTTACACAACAGCAAAGCTTGTTTACTGTTTTATACAAAGACACATTTACCTACAGGAATATAGTATTTTAAAACCAAAGCTATGTCATTTTTCACTAAACTAAATTAACTAAAACCAAACGATGTAAAGTATATATATTTAAAATCACACAGGGTACATCTTAATACAGCACATCAAGTAAAACCACATCTAGCAAGGAAAATAAACTGTTCATACATTGAAACGCACACTGCAAACGTTCAAAGGAAAACAAGGTCCTTTTAAAAATGTCTTGGGTTTGAGTCCTGGGTCTCGCTGCGCAGAGCCCCTATGTCCCTTCCGTGACAAGGACTTTTATTTTTATTACTTTTACTTGAGACCCCCCACTTGGGGGAGACATTGTGGACACTTGTTTAGGTTATTCAACGCCGAGTTTGTGTTTCTTAGCTGAGTATATTACTTTGATTACCCCCCCCCCCGTTTTACCTTATCTCATGTTTTATTTTTCTACACACCTTTTTTTTTTTTTTCCTTTCGGTGTTTGGGGCAAACTCGGTGTGCCATTGTGGTGGCCACCATGGCGCTGCCTGCCATACCTGGCCCTCGAATGCCCCGGCCTTGTGACCTGCACGTTTCCATGGCCTCCTACGGTACTTCGGACCTTCAGGAGCGTGCCAGGAAAGTCACATAATTGGCCTTTGCCACCTTCCCCCCCTTTTTTTAAGGGTCTTAGAGCACTTATTGGGGTGTCTCCCCCACCCCCCCACCTTCCTATTGTGGATGGCCCTTGTCGCACTACATGCTTATGTGTTTGAGAACTGAGTTTCTGCTACTTTCTGTGTCAGAGTTCTTATACTCTGAGGAGTTCCTCTGTCTGATGATCCTGCGTGATCTTTCATTTATTTTAACTGGTTGTATTAACCAGATTAATACATTGACGTGCTGGGCAGTGCTTGTGTCAGGAAAACTATACAATATTAGTGAGACTATTGAAGTGCAAATCATTGGATATGTATGAAGAGAAAATGTGGCAGAGTTGGCACTTCAGATGCTCTGGTGGTGATGTATTTGCAGGACCTGTGCTTGCTTCTGGGGTCCTCTGTAGCCCTTAGAAGCAAAAATCATATATGGCATAGCACAGTTTAAAATAAAAGTGCAAATGTACCATAATTTATGATACTCACGTTTACTGGTGTCTCAGAGCTCACACACCAGATTTGAAGGCAGCCAGTGATATTATCTAGGTGCACCGGATCAGTGGCGGCTCTCCAAAGGCCTCGCGGCTGCCTAATTTACTACCGCAACTTTATTCCACTGCGGTGGCGATTAGATTCCACTCCCCGTGCGCTGCCCGCTCATGCAGTCCTGGGCTTCTGCATTTGGCTCCTCCCCCGGGCTTCCGTCATCATCCTTAACTTTTAATGCTTAGTATGTTGCTTTCATAGCAATGTCCATGTTAATTTGTATGTTTATGTTAAAGTAAAATTACATATAGCGTAACTGTTAAAATATCTTAACTAGTCCTGTTTGCTATCATTAATTGCCATATCTTTACCAGTCCTGTTTGCTATTATTAATTGCCATATCTTTACCAGTCCTGTTTGCTATTATTAATTGCCATATCTTTACCAGTCCTGTTTGCTATCATTAATTGCCATATCTTTACCAGTCCTGTTTGCTATTATTAATTGCCATATCTTTACCAGTCCTGTTTGCTATTATTAATTGCCATATCTTTACCAGTCCTGTTTGCTATTATTAATTGCCATATCTTTACCAGTCCTGTTTGCTATCATTAATTGCCATATCTTTACCAGTCCTGTTTGCTATTATTAATTGCCATATCTTTACCAGTCCTGTTTGCTATCATTAATTGCCATATCTTTACCAGTCCTGTTTGCTCTCCAAAATTGCCATCTTTTACCAGTTATATTTGTTTATTTCCACTCAGCCCTGGGCCTGCTGTTCTGTGCCCCCCTCTCTCCCCCCCCGGTCATGATTCACTGTATTAGAGAATTTATTGCACCAACATCCCCCAAAGATGCAATGTAATCCTGGATTTCTGTCTTTCCAGCATACACCCCTCCATACAGCTTCCGGGGCCAGGCTCTATTACGGCGTGCTCATAGCTCCCACCTGGACTTAGCTCCCACCCTCCCTCCGCTCACCCGCCCAGCCCACGGTTCTCATTTCATTTATACCCAACTAATTTGGTCATGTGATATTTTCAGCTACCAACCTACACCACTCTGGAACTTCACCTACCAGACTCCCTTCCATCTTCTGCTTTCCTTCTCAATTCCCTGCCTGTCTTCTATTTCTTTTTTTCCCTCCCCTTCTCCCACATCTCCTTTCTCTAGAATTGTTTTTCCCTCTTTCCCCCCTCTTGCTGCTTCTTTCTACTATCTCCCTTCTCTCTAAATCTACCCTCCCTCCCTATACACCCTACAAATTACAGCAAGCTGGAAAAGTAACCCAAATACACCATAGCTTGCTCAGCTCCTTTAACTTATCAGCTGAGAGCTGGTGGAGAGTGTTAAAATCCAGCCCTCCCACCCCCACACAACAGAGCTTTAAAACTCTCCAATCACTATTTTCTAAAAAGAAACATATGTCCAAATTCCTTTTTATTCTGCTGCTTGCTCTGGCAAATGATGTTGAATCCAACCCTGGTCCAGTAGCAGACACCATATTTAATCTCCCCACTAAAAAAGGCCTCTCCTTTGTGCATTGCAACATTCGCAGTTTACTCCCTAAACTGGATGAGCTTAAAGCTTGGTGCTTCGATTACAAACCTAAAGTCATTGTGCTGACAGAATCATGGTTAACCCCGAAAGTGCCAGACCCTGCCATAGCAATACAAGGGTATTCATGCTCTAGAAAGGACAGGGCTAAGAAAGGAGGGGGAATTGTTATCTATGTTGACAACCCCATAAAGTTCACTCCGATGCAGAATCCTAGCTCCCCAGCCCCATTTGATTTCCTTTCTGGTACTATTGAGATCCCGTTCAGTAAAACAATTATTGTTGCTGGATTCTACCGCCCACCGAGTTCCCCAGTGCACTCCCTTTCTGACATAACCCAAATCCTTAGTAAATTAGTAGCTCAAAACCAAAAAAGTGAACTGCTGATCCTCGGCGACTTTAATGTTGATTGGCTGAATCCTAAAAACAATAAACACTGCTCACTGTTTAAGGCTTTGCAGCTATCACAATTAGTCTCCTCCCCCACTCGCATTAATATGAAAAGCCTTAGCCACACCTTCCTGGACTGGATTCTCTCATGTCCTGATCGGATACAGGAAGCAGGCGTTCTCGCTAACCGTTTCAGTGATCACTGCCTAGTGTACTGTGTGCGCAAAATAAGGGCCACAAAACATCCTCCAAAGGTGGTAATCACCAGGTTTTTCAAGAAATTTAATCTTGAATCCTTCCTAAATGATCTCAAACGGCTCCCATGGTACAGACTAAACCTAATCCCAGACCTGGACTGTGCATTTGAATACTTTAAATCCGAGCTCCTGAAAGTCTGGAACACCCATACCCCACTGCGCAAAGTGCGAGTAAGAGGGGGGCCCACCTCCCCTGGGTTACAGCTGACCTCACACACATGTACCAGTTTAGAGACTCCCTGTGGTCAAATTTCAAGAGTACTGGATCCATGAATGATCATTGTGAATACCGAAAACACCGGAATGCATGCACAAAACAAACAAAAATGGCTAAAGCCCAATACTTCAATGAAAATCTAAACCATAACATATCAAACCCTAGAAATTTTTGGAAAATCATAAGTAACATACAAGCACCCTCCCGTCCACTCCCAACCAGCTGCTGTCAAAGTAAACAACCAAACTGTACAACACCCCCTAGATGTAGCAAATGCTTTTAATAATTATTTTGTTGGATGCGCCACCACCCTGGTTGCTAAGCTAGGAAATGACACGCAATCAGAAAGGCCGCACGCAGGTCAGGCCCCACCAACTGTGCAAAGACCCTGTAATGCAGAGAAATTCAGTTTTAGACCAGTGCCTGTCAGTGTCATCACTAAGCTTCTCCGTAACCAAAAAATGAAATATCAATCTGGACCTGATCAAATCCCAGCAATGCTGCTGAAAATCAGTGCGCCAGCAATTGCAAAACCTGTCGCAACCCTAATCAATGAATCACTGGCGACTGGATACATACCCAAACTCTGGAAGACTGCAAGGGTGGTACCTATCCATAAAAGTGGAGACAATACTTTGGTATCCAACTCCCGCCCAATATCACTGCTCCCTGTAATGTCAACAATTCTGGAAAAATGTGTCTACACTCAATTACGTGATCATTATCAGTATCAGAACTATTTAACGCCAGATCAATCAGGCTTTCGTCCAAAACACTCAACTACAACTGCCCTTTTAAAAGTTTGTAATGATATCCAAGCGGGCATGGAACAAGGAAATCTAACTGGAGCCATCTTCCTTGATTTTGCCAAGGACTTTGACACCGTAGACCATGGCATCCTATTACAAAAACTTAAAAACTCCGGTATTGGTGATAGCACGCTAACCTGGTTCCAATCATATGTGTCTGATCGGTCGCAATAGGTGTCCATTTCTGACAGCACTTCCCTTCCCCTCCCAGTCACGTGCGGAGTACCCCAAGGCTCGATACTTGGCCCCCTGCTATTCACAATATTCATAAATGATCTGGCCAATGTCTGCAAAGCCTCAACTGTACACATGTACGCAGACGACACTGTAATCTATACCAGCAAACCAAATCTCCCACAGCTGGAGGCCGCGCTGCAAGAACAATTCACAGGGGTAGAAAAGTGGATCAAACACAACAAACTTTTTCTAAATACTGACAAAACTGTTACAATGCTCTTTGGAACCGCACCTAAACTACACAAATTGCAAACACCCCATAGTGTGTTATTTGATCTTGTCCCCACACATATGACTACAGTCACTTCTCTCAAATATCTAGTTATGTGGTTAGACCCAAATCTATCTTTTGGCCCCCACATTGAAAAACTCTCCTCTAAACTCTACCCCAAACTAGGTGCCCTGTACAGAAACCAATCCTGCCTGAGCCCCGCGGTAAGAAAGCAGATTGTACTACAAATGCTTATGCCAGCCATTGAATACGGAGATGTAGTGTATGCAGCCGCCCCTCAAACACACCTCCAGAAATCTACTACAGTGTAGAACTCCTTCTGCCGCTTTGCTACAATGTAACTACATGACACACCATTGTGACATGTTAAAAGCACTAAACTGGCCATCACTGGACTCTAGACGCACCCTTCACCTTTCCAACCTGGTGTTTAAGAGCTTTTCTGGGAAGCTACCACCCTACCTGAATATGCTGCTTCCCCCGGCAGTTCCCTCATCCTATAACCTCTGATCCAGGACCAGCACCTTACTTGCAATACCGCAATACAATTAAGAATGATCCTAATCTTAAGATATTCATGAAATAATGAACTTTTCTTTGTAAAGAATCCAAATGAAACGAAATGATAAGTGAATAATTGAACCTCTAGTGAGATGATGAATGATTGAATTTTCTTTACTGAAAAATTTAAACGCTGTTTTGGGCGCTATCACTTTATTTATAATATATGCGCTTTTGAGACATAGCACTTTAATGTATCTGATGAATGAGTGTAATATCAAACTGAAATATTATGAAAAGATTGAACCTCTTATGTTAATAATTTAAAATGCAATGCTAACTTAGGCATTATGACCTCAGCCTAGAAGTGCGCGTTAAATTAGTACCATCAATAAACCTAGCAAGTTGAGGCGGCTATTAAGGAATACTGGTGGCCGTTTGGGCTGTAAAGATCATTGCCTATATCTGGTGGAATAATTATTGCATATAAATGTTTGGATAAACATCGATTTTCTTGGCTCAATCATGCAACTATTTTTTGCATAGCTATGATTTAACGATCCATTAAGTATTTTGTAGCATTGGCTAACAACTGGGTCAAGCCCATTCTGATCATTGTTTAATTTATGTCAAACCCCAATTGGTAAAATTATCCACTTGTATTCTGTGAACGTTATGAATAAGTGGTCTAAAATTTGCATTTATGCAATTGAAACTTGACTTGCACAGTTGGGGTGGCTATTAAGGAATATTGGTGACCGTTTGGGCTACAAAAGTCATTTCTTATATCTGGTGGAATAATTATCACATAAGAAATGTTCAGATAAATATCGGTTCTCTCTTTCAAATAAAGCACTCATTAATTGCATGGCTACGATTAACGATCTATTTAAACATTCTGTGGTAGCAAATTATCTACTTGCATTTGGTGAATGTCACGAGCAAGTGGTTTACAATCAGCACAACGCAATTGAGATCTGGCTATTGATGAATGATTTGCTTGAACTACTAACTTCCATGTTCGTGATTGACATTAATGTATAGATCCTTTGAGCGTCCAGCATAATAATCTATTGAACACCAAGGCTGCATATGTTTACACAGCGAGCTAATTTAGGTCAATGATTTAGGCTGTCACGTTCAACAAATGGTTAATTACAATATATGTGTAGAGGTGGTAGCGAATGTTCAAACCCCTTTAACTAATAAGTTTAACCTCACAGGACTACTATAAGTCATCATATCTCTTGGGTCATCATTAGGAAGTTTTGATTCGGTCAAACAGCGATCTCTGCTAGTTATCTCAGGTCACCCCGTGTATTCATTTATGCTCCATTAAATAATGAATGCCCTATAATAGTAGGAGCAATTTAAATGGTTATTACACAGGTTTCATTTATCATATCATTGTTATAATCACCTTTTTGAGGTATTTCACCATCGAATTCCCAGTGGTTATATTGACTTTGTATATGGTTTTAAATTGTAACGTTGTCTCGAGTTGAGTTTATTTAACCTTCTGAAGGCTTTATGTTTAATGTTTAATAAAGTATTTATTTTTAAATGTATATGTCCTAGCCAGTAACCTCTGGTTAAGAGGTCCTTGTTCGATTATATTGGGTTATTCCCTTAGTGGCTCTGGATATCATATCTAAGAAGCTCTATAGTAGTCAATTGTTTGGCTACCCTTTCTATGTCAAAACTGTTACAATGCTCTTTGGAACCGCACCTAAACTACACAAATTGCAAACACCCCATAGTGTGTTATTTGATCTTGTCCCCACACATATGACTACAGTCACTTCTCTCAAATATCTAGGTATGTGTTTAGACCCAAATCTATCTTTTGGCCCCCACATTGAAAAACTCTACCCCAAACTAGGTGCCCTGTACAGAAACCAATCCTGCCTGAGCCCCGCGGTAAGAAAGCAGATTGTACAACAAATGCTTATGCCAGCCATTGAATACGGAGATGTAGTGTATGCAGCCGCCCCTCAAACACACCTCCAGAAATCTACTACAGTGTAGAACTCCTTCTGCCGCTTTGTGCTACAATGTAACTACATGACCACCATTGTGACATGTTAAAAGAACTAAACTGGCCGTCGCTGGAATCTAAACGCACCCTTCACCTTTCCAACCTGGTGTTTAAGAGATTTTCTGGGAAGCTACCACCCTACCTGAATAGGCTGATTGCCCCAGCAGTTCCCTCATCCTATAACCTCTGATCCAGGACCAGCACCTTACTTGCAATACCGCAATACAAAAAGTGTCTCGATCCTCATTTTCCTACAGAGCACCACAAATATGGAATAACCTCCCAGACGCCATCAAATCTTCCCCCAGTCTAAAGTCCCTTAAAAGTTCCCTATTAACATACCTGAATACGGAATGCACCTGTAAACCTGTAACATAATGACTTTATTTCCTACATATTTATTTTTCTGTTAATCTGTATATTTGGTTTTGTGTTTAATTTCTTGCATTTTACTATTTTGTATTTCTGTAACAATTCAATGTTCTTGAACCCAGGACATACTTGAAAACGAGAGAAATCTCAATGTATCCTTCCCGGTAAAATCCTTTATAAATAAATAAATAAAATCCTGTCCCCGCGTATCGCACACTGTGTGCACGGGGACAGCTGAGGAGGAGACGGAGCAAGATGGAAATAGATTGCAGCCCATTAGCTCATCCTCTGCTCCTGCCTTCTGGTGGGATTGCAGAGATTCAGCCCTCGACCTCTCTCCTGCACGGTGTCTGCCAAAGCAGAAACCCATTTAATTTGCTCCTAACGCTCTGTGAACTACCATTTGCTGGCTGCTCGGTGAGCCTCCCTCCTCCCCTCCGTGCACTCCAGCAATGCAAGAGCCAACTGAAAAGTCAAAGCAAGATCCAGCAGTGGAGAGGAAGTTAGCATGAGAGTCGGAGAGGGGGTTAATGGCCAGGAGTATCGGAGGGATGAAAGTGCCGAATATACCCGAGGAGCAGACAGGAGCGTGACTTATCTCGGGACGATCCGGTCAATAGCCTGGGCTGGGAACCTAGCATGGGGCATGCGGTGGGTGTCATTATTTCTTCACTGGGTGCAGGGGAACAGTTAAACCTGCTGATGGATAGTCTGTCCAGGGTCTTACAATCCAGTGGGAGCACTGGATACTTATCTGTCTAACCATCCCTCTCTCCACTTACCTAGGCCTCTTTATAGCATTGCCTTTTTACCCTGTCTGTTTTGCTCTAGAGGTGTCTATACACTTAAAGCGTCAGATGGAGGTATTCTTTAGCTGTTCTAAATGGTTCAGGGACTACACTTACCTGCATATTTTTAAAGGGTCCCTTAAGTGGTTTTATAACCTTCAGTTTAATAAATCCACTCTGGTAAAAGAAGAATTTTAGCAATTCTAACAATTTTATTTAATTTAAACCTTTGAGATGCCTTCAGCATACTGCAGACTCCCCATCCTGTATCACAGCAATAAAATTCACAGCAAAGTGTGTTGTGTATGAGCGTATCACAGAGATCCAAAGCAATAAAACTCGTAGTAATGTGCAATGCGTTTGAGAATATCGCAGATCTCCACAACTATAAAACTTACGCTCATACACACCACAGATTACGGAGTGTTATTGCTGTGGAGCTCTGTGATACACTCATACACACTGCACATTACTGGGAGTTTCATTGTTACATACCCCCAGGTTGTAGGGGTTATGTATGTGAACGTATGGCTATGTGTGTAAATGCGTGTATTTGTATTTTAAACAGGCTGCTATACGTAAAATTCTGCACCTGTGTCCTTGTCGCAGCCCGGCTTGGCCCCCTTGCCCTGCATCCAAAAGGCTGGTATTGCTCCTAGAATCGCCACATTATCGGCTGCCTGCACTCCACAAAGTAAAAATGACAGCGGGCGTCTTGGCAGCATCACGAGGTACGCCCCTGGTGCACTTAATATGAAAGAGGTAAATTATGGTTGAACAGGAGCATAACTGAAATTCTACTTCTAGATGTGTTCAGAACCTGTAAAATTGCCTCTGTCCTTTAAAGGGTTAACAAAGGTGTATTTATTAGGACACAAAAATAGTCATAATCAGTTTTTCCCTAAGATTGAGAGTACCCCCACCTATTTTTCCAGAAAAAAGCACTGGATATGCTCATACACACCTTATGTTACTGTGTGTTTTATAGCTGTGGAGCTTTGTGATACAGCAATGTGCGCTGTGTATGAGTGTATCACAGAGCTCCACTGTAATAAAACTCACAGTAATGTGCAGTGTGTATAAACGTATCACAGAGCTCCACTGTAATAAAACTCAAAGTAATATGCAGTGTGTACGTGACTGATATTTCTAAAAGCTATTAACTCTTAGATCATATGATTTGTGTTTTAAAATACGCAATTTATACGGTTCATTTTGTACCGCTTGCATTTTTTTTCTATTATGGGTGTCAGTATGGGCCTCATATTTTTTTTTTTTTGCCTAAAGCCTCACAAATTCTAGAGCCGCCTCTGCACCGGATCACCTATCAGGCTCAGCCACATCCTTGGTGGATGTAAATCAGCCAGGTCCCAAATAGGATAAAAACGTGGTGGTTTTATTAAAACCTAATAAAAGTATAAAATATAAATTACCAGTACACCAATGCGCGTTTCGCCTTAAGTAGCTTCATCAGTGGGTGTGTCTGAAACGGATAGTATGAAGGTATAAGAGGTATGCGTTGTATGAACACAAACTCCCCCGGCCAGAACCGGTTAGCACCATAGCCTCGATTGCATTTCTCTGGAGTGCTTTTACTTGCAATTTGGTGCCATTACAGAGCTTGGGTGGGTTTAGGTTCTGCAATAATGTCACAGGTTCTCCCTCCCTGCAGTATTGAGGGTGTGTTAGGCCTGGCTGTGAAAAGGAAGCAGACATGCTGGACCAGTGAGGGAGTGTGTGTGGTCTGGCTGTGAGAGGTAAGCATACATGTTGGAGCAGTGAGGGAGTGTGCGAGCCCTGTCTGAGATGGAAGCAGACATGCTGGAGCAGTGAGGGTGTGTGTGAGAGGAGCTGCATAGAGACTCCATTCTGTGTGAAGTAACGGCATCCCTCTGATCTGCTCGTCCAGTGTATCAACTGGATTTTCATAAAATGGCAAAATATGTGGGGGTTTTTAAAACATTTTTCAAGAGGATTCTAAATACCAATTTTCAAGTCTGTAACATCTATTTTTTGAGATATAAGCATCCGGTTTAAAAGTATTCACCCCCTTTTTAACGCCTCACTTGGGTCTTTGGAAAATGGTAGAACACGTGTTTGTTTTTCAAGAAGATTGTAAATCACAATTTTCATGCCTGTAACATCTTTGGTTTTTGAAATCTGCAGGTGAAACTCGAAAAATTAGAATATGGTGCAAAAGTTAATTTATTTCAGTAATGCAACTTAAAAGGTGAAACTAATATAGGAGACTCGTTCAAGCCGTGATTCGTCATAATTGTGATGATTATGGTTACAGCTCCTGAAAACCCCCAAATCCACAATCTCAGAAAATTTGAATATTGTGAAAAGGTGCAGTTGTCTAGGCTCAAAGTGTCCCACTCTAATAAGCTAATTAAGCCATAACACCTGCAAAGGGTTCTTGAGCCTTTAAGTGGTCTCTCAGTCTGGTTCAGTAGGAATCACAATCGTGGGAAAGACCACTGACCTGACAGTTGTGCAGAAAACCATCATTGACCCCTCCATAAGGAGGGAAAGCCTCAAAAGGTCATTGCAAAAGAAGTTGGATGTTCCCAAAGTGCTGTATCAAAGCACATTAATAGAAAGTTATGAGGAAGAAAAAGGTGCACAAGCAGCAGGGATGACCACAGCCTGGAGAGGATTGTCAGGAAAAGGCCATTCAAAAGTGTTGGGGACTTTCACAAGGAGTGGACTGAGGCTGGAGTCAGTGCATCAAGAGCCACCACACACAGACGGATCCTGGACATTGGGCTTCAAATGTCATATTCCTCTTGTCGTTGATTTGGGGAGCCATGTCATCTGCGGGTGTTGGTCCACTGTGCTTCATAAGTCCAGGGTCAACATCGCAGTCTAGCAGGAGATTTTGGAGCACTTCATGCTTCCTTTCGCAGGCGAGCTTTATGGGGATGCTGACTTCATTTTCCAGCAGGACTTGGCACCTGCCCACACCGCCAAAAGCACTAAAACCTGGTTCAATGGGGGGCGTGTCCAGACTGCTGACCAAGATGGCCACGCTTGGACGGCTATCTGCTTCCCTTGTCTTTACCTCCATCTACCCCTCCAACACCTAAGATGGTGGACGTGACTGCCCTCGTGCCTACGCCGGACCAGACAGCGGCGATCACCCGTCTGGAGCTGCGGCTGGAGTCCCTCCTCGCCAGGATGCCTACGAAGGCTGATCTAGCGGAGATGCTTGTTGATCCTGTGCGGCTCGATCCACCACGACTTGGAGGTGAGGGACGATGTGGCGGCCTTGTCCAGAGTGACGCACGTCGAGCAGAATGAGCCTGTTCCCGCGCCGACCACTTCTACACGGGACTTCTCCGGCCTCCGCCTCTTGGTCGACGACCTCGATAATCGGTTCCGTCGATGCAACGTCCGGGTTCTGCGGGAAACTGACCCCCAGAACATCTAGATGCTGTACTAGGCAGCCTCTTCACCGTGATTCAGGACAGCGAGGTCCACCCCACTCGTGACCTTACCCGTGCACATAGGGCCTTAAGGCCAAAACCCCAGGAGGGGGAGCCCCCGAGGTATGTGGTGTGCTGCTTCGCTGATTACAGGCTGAAGGAGAAGATTATGCTCCGCACTCGCACATCCACAACATGGGATTTTGAGGGCCAGACTTTGGAGATCTTCCACGATCTGATGCAGTTTACACTGGCGGCACGCCGCCATCTTTGGCCTGTTACCCAGGCCCTAAGGCAGCGGAACATCCCCTACAGGAGGGGCTTCCCCTTTGCTCTCAGTGTCCGCCTCAATGACGCCTCTCATACGATCTGCAGTCCTGAGGATGTCTCCGGTGCTGCTGTTGCTTGTTTAGACCTGATAAGCCATAACTGAGATACTGCTGTTACCTGCTTCGATTTAATACACCTTGTTTGGTACAGTTGTTACTTGTTCATACGATACGCCCACATTTGAGCCACTGCATGTTCGATTTGATACTCTGGGAGTACAATACAGCTGCTCCCAACTCCATCTTGACACCCCTAGCATACAAAACTGTCTTTGATGGTTTAGACCAGATATGGTGCGGGTTCAGTACAGATGTTTCTGACCCGTCGCTACTGTTAACTGCTTAGGCTTGACTCGTTGCGCATACAGTGCGGCAGGTGCTAGGTTTCCTCTTGCTGCCCCTTGGGAACGTCATGGCTGGTATTTTCCTTCCCTCCCTTTTTTGTTTTTCTTTTGTTTTGTCTCCCCCATATCAATCTAGTACGACCTAGACACTGTAAGGTAGCTGGTTGAGTGCTCTATTTCGGAGGGAGGGGACTTTGAAGACGCGGGAATAAGCCTGACCTGTTTTGCTGCCCGGACGGTGGCCCGTAGAGGGGGGGACGCGCTGCTGCGGGGGGTGATGGGTCAGAGGACTGTCCATAGTGATCAGGATGCATACCACACTCTTAACCTCACGTTTGTTGCTGACTACCACTGGGGAATTCGGTCGGGATGGCATGTTGACACGTCGAGACCCACGCTAGATACTGTTCACTCCACCCCCACCTACTTATATTTAGGGCTTATTGTTAACTATCTCCAATCAGATGGTATCGGAAATTCATTGGTTTCTTTCCTTTGTTTTTACTTGCTGATTTGATTGTATGTCCACTGCGACAACTTGGTAAACCTCACGGTACCCCACACACCCCCACGGATCAGGCACCCTTGTACATTCAGAGTGCTCCCGTGTCCCCGCTCAGCGGCGCAGGGCCCTGGTACTCGACCCTCTCTGACCAGTGCCTATAACCCTTAGGTTGGTCCGACCCCATGGGCGGAAACGCCTTGTGATGTCAGAAGTGAATTGGCAGACTGGATCCAGATGATAGGAAGGCAAAGAGTAACTGAAATAACCCCTCGATACAAGCAAGGTCTGTAGAATACCATCTATGAACCCATAAAACTGGTTGGTCTCCTAAAAGAGGTCTTGACGCAGCCCTTAAGGTATGTCAAGACAAACTCTTGGATCTTTCGGGTCCTTTGACGAAATTATTCAATGCCATTGAACACTACCTTTTGGGAAATGACAAACCAGATATTTTTGAGTACTGCGGTTGGGTACAAAGAATGGTGTGTGTGTGTGTATATTGGGCAACACTAATTCAGCCATTTCAATGGAACACAGACGTTCCATTCTCCTCATGGTGGAGCCAAAACTGGTCTCTATGGCCAATAAAGAACCTGGCCCGCAGGCGAATGGTGGCCTTTTTGCAGAAGATTTTGTCAAACAAATGGGTTCCCGTGCAAACTCTTTTCACATCAAAAAAAAGTTCAGGCCACAATGAGGAAAACCTTTCCGAATAAGGTTTTTGACAGGGCCGGGAGAAGTAGAGGCCGTTTTCCCGGCCGAGGTTCTCCGTTTCACTCCAGAGGTTTCGCCTAGTCACAAACAGGACGCTCAGAGCCGGCTGGACAATCAACCTTTTTCCCTCAAAGGTCCAGGCCAGGTCGAGTAAGACATTTCCACGGCTATCGCAGAGCAGCATATTCTGGTGAGTATGCCACACACCCTACCTTTTTTTCTATGCTCTGATAGGGGGCAGGGTCCATCTTTTTTTCCAATGTTGGTGTCCGATCCTTGGATATTAGACGCAATTATGGCTTACGTGATAAAATTCGACACCGGTTCAAAGAGTTGCCTCAACCTCTGTTTATGACATCAGATCACAATCGTTTGATAACTCAGGAGGTTCTGGATCTATTCCAGAAAGACGCTATAGAAAGGGTAGTTCCTTTGCACCCAGGTTATGTGAGCAATGTATTCCTTGTCCAAAAGAAAAGCTGTGCGTTTCGTCCCGTAATAAATCTAAAAAAATTGAACATGCATGTTCGCTATCATCATTTCAAGATGGAGGGTATTCCATCTCTGAAAGACAATTTATGTCCAGGGACTGGATGGTCAAGATAGGCCTCAAAGACTTCTACTTGACAATTCCAGTTTCTTTTCACAGCAGAAATTACCTTCAATTTCAATGGGAGGGTCAACTCCCGTTCGGCCTCTCATCTGCTCCTCGTTGTTTCACCAAGATCATGAAACCTTTGGTTCTGAGAAAAGCAACCACCGGAGTTCGTTTGGTCGTATATGTAGACGATATACTTCTAATGGCTCAGGATATTTTCTCGCTTATTCTGCAACTGTTGGATCAGGGCAAGCACCAGCGAAACTTGTATTGCAAAGCCTTAATACATTTTACAAACGATTTTTATTTGCCTTTTTTTTATTTCTGTAAATCTGCTTTGAGAATAAATACTTTTTTTGGTACCCTTTATATTTCATAGGCAAAGGAGTGTACATCTGCACAGGAATCCCAGCACCCAGAGGAAAGAGGCATGATTTTGGTTTGATTATATTATTGAACATAATTTATTTCCTTTTATTTTGGATAATTATTTTTGGGATAATAAATTATTTCGTGTCTCAAACCTTCTCTGACTGCGTGTGTTTACTAGACTCTTGTTTGCACGGATTTCAGAGTTATTCCTACAGAATACAGGCTTACTATATAAAACAACACATTTCCTTACCAAAAAAATTGAAACCCTTTTAGACGCAAAATTCTGAAAAAACTAGACCGCCAGGGAGGTTAAAACCACTTTAGAGAGACCTATCGGCTCACTCCATAATACACCCATCCTGACCGCTCTCCCCCATGCACGCCTTCTCATACTATATTTACCCTCCCCTATGTGTGTCACCCCACTACTCTTAGAGTGTAAACTCACGTGGGCAGCCTCCTCTTGTCCTGTGGTTCTCGGTGTGTCAGTCGTATTTGGGTTTTGTCCTCCCTGTTGTACAGCGCTGTAGTACAGTTGTGTTCAAAATGATTCAACCCCCACTGAAATTGAGTGTTTTGGCCAGTTTGACATTGATTTTGATCATTCAGTCATCTTGCTTACAATTAAATCAAAGAGGCACGTGTAGGTCAGACAAATATAACATAACATTTATAATGAAATAACCACAAATGTCTTTTCTGTGCTCACATTATCAGTTTTATTCAACCCCCAAGTGACATTCAATCTTAGTACTTAGTACAACATCCTTTTACAGTTATAACAGCTTTTAACGTGAAGCATAGCTTGACACAAGTGTCTTGCAGCGATCTACGGTATCTTCGCCCATTCATCATGGGCAAAAGCCTCCAGTTCAGTCACATTCTTAGGCTTGCGCACTGCAACTGCTTTCTTTAAGTCCCACCAGAGGTTCTCAATCGGATTTAAGTCAGGTGACTGCGATGGCCACTCCAAAATGTTCCAGCCTTTAATCTGCAACCATGCTCTAGTGGACTTGGAGTTATGCTTGGGATCATTGTCCTGTTGAAAGGTCCAACGTCTCCCAAGCCTCAGGTTTGTGACGGACTGCATCACATTGTCATCCAATATCTCCTGGTACTGAAGAGAATTCATGGTACCTTGCACACGCTGAAGCTTCCCTGTACCTGCAGAAGCAAAACAGCCCCAAAGCATGATTGACCCCCCGCCATGCTTCACAGTAGGCAAGGTGTTCTTTTCTTCATAGGCCTTGTTCTTCCTCCTCCAAACATAGCGTTGATCCATGGGCCCAAACAGTTCTAATTTTGTTTCATCAGTCCACAGAACACTATCCCAAAACTTCTGTGGTTTGTCCACATGACTTTTGGCATACTGCAGTCGACTCTTCTTATTCTTTGGAGACAGCAAGGGGGTGCGCCTGGGAGTTCTGGCATGGAGGTTCATTACGCAGTGTGCGCCGTATTGTCTGAGCTGAAACTTCAGTACCCACATCTGACAAATCTTTTCTCAGTTCCTCAGCAGTCACACGGGCACTTTTCTCCACTCTACGCTTCAGGTAGCGCACAGCAGTCGAAGTCAGCATCTTCTTTCTGCCACGACCAGATAGCGTTTCAACAGTGCCCTTTGCCTTGAATTTGCGAATGATGCTTCCTATGGTCTCTCTTGGTATGTTTAACATCTTTGCAATCTTCTTTATAGCCATTGTCCTTCCTGTGAAGAGTAATCACCTCTTCTCTTGTCTTCCTGGACCATTCTCTTGACTTCACCATGTTTGTAACCACACCAGTAAATGTCTAGAAGGAGCTGAGTATCACAGTCATTTTAAAGCTGCCTAATTGGTGCTTATTATGCTTTATTGCTGCTCCGTGACATCCACAGGTGTTTTCAATACCCGATTGAAAACACTTGAATGAACCTCTGTTCTTCAGAGTGGTAGTCTTTAAGGGGTTGAATAATTGTGTCAATGAAGAATTCACAAAAGAAACATTTACTACTGTATTACAAAACCAATTGATGTCATTTTAGTTGCATATGGTTCTTTAAAAAGTCCTTGTAGGATTTCATTCTGAATACAATTACAAATGTCACTAAATCCCCTAAAACCCTTTACAGCATTGGGGGTTGAATAACTTTGAACACAACTGTATATGACTAACTGTACGTGATAGCAGATTTCCTTGTCTCGATGTAAGATCTGGCATAGTATATCACCTTGTCTTTAAAGAAACGTGCTTTCTCTTTTTCCCTCCCCCATAGGTTCTTGTATAAGCAGCTCTACTTGTACTACAATAAACATCCCTCGGCTCGTGAGCGATCCATCTTCATTTTATCTGAGAAGAATCAGCTACTGGTCCTGAAACCTGGGATCTACCTCCATTTGTACATCAGCGGCCTCCCGGAGGGACCTGCGCAGGGCTGGCAGTGAGTGAAGATCATATGGGGGGGGGGGTGTATGACTGGACGTGTGTCGCTTTGTGCGGAGACTGAGGCTTCATAAGCTTTAACTTCCTTTACTGTAAAGTCAGTGCAAAGAAGAAAACACAATAATCGCAATACCTTGTGCAACTTGGGATGGGCCAAGCGTAGACCAATAGACACCAGGCGCCAGCCCTCATCTGGTGCCCTGTATAAGTAATAAGGTACAAAGTATAGCTATGGAATACAGCACCGGTAAATTCCTAGCACGACAAACACAAAGCCGAGTGCGGAACCTGCAGAGAAACGCAATAAGAAAGAATAATGGTGTAACTGAGATTGCGTGCCCTGCCGTGAGTAATATGGTGTGTGCGTCAAATAGAGCTGAAATAAAGCCAGATCTCAATAGCTGTACATCTCTCCGGCTTGCGGTGGAATTGATGAAGCTGACTGACTGTAGCTCCAGAAAACTGCTTTATTCAGGAACAATTAAAATACATATACAAATATTCCCAGTCCATTTCTTCCAAGAAAATGGGAATATTTTCTTGCTCCAGATGAAGCCGACGAGCAGCCGGCGAAAACATATGTTGAGCTAATGTCCAACTTTTTATTTTAAAGTTGTCTGTTGTGTCAGCATCGCTCGGGTCAGAATAGAATTTATGAGCATGAGTTCTATCAGCATTAGGGCAAGTTTGGGTTGTTTAATCAATTGTGGTGCACTTGAGTGAGCTTAATGGGGTTTTTTTGCTCTATTTTCCCTATGTGCACTGTATTATTACACAGTATCAGTGCCTTTTAGTGCTTTCCATTCAGCCCATTACTCAGCCTATTTATGCTAGGTTAGTTGTCCAATTTACCCTACGATGCTGTGTGTGTATATGTATTTTAAAGTTTGGGATCTGAGAGTGTTTTTCGGTTAATAAAGTTCATTAAGTTCTAGCCACTCCCTGATCATCAGTTGATGTGCCTTGTTACCTGTTATACGGCTTATTTTCTTTTGGTTTTGTATACATAATAATAAAGGTTTAATCCTGATGATGGGAGTGTTGTCCACCTTTTGCTACGTGGACAGGTGATTGTTTTCTAGGTGGGACCATGTTCTCACCTTTGTTGTTATACAAGAAAATGGGAAGCAAAGGTTCCTCAGGACGTGTCCGTGACCAGTCTGGAGCTAAAGACCTATTTTGAGACTGTTGCACATAATGTTTCTTTTGTTTTTGGGGGGGGGGGGATTAGTCACTTTACCCACATGGGAGAAGGAAATTTCCATCATATATAGGTATATGCAGACTGGGGGCACAGTAATGGTGATGGCTCATATATTCCAGACAGAATCTTTCTTTTAAAAGAATACGAAAATAAACAAAAAATTTTGTCCTAAAAGCTGTAATATTTTCTAGTTGAGCAGAGCTCCCTTTCCATTAATGTAAATGTTGTAAAAACCTTTTAATTGGATTTCTAAATGACTCCGTTTATTTAATACTCAAACACTTAGGCCCTGTTCACACTGTGCGATTTATCGCGTGGATTTTGCCGCAACGTCGCAGCAAAATCCGTGCGACGTCGCGCTGTGTAGCTTCTCCAATGCATTTCAATGGAGCTGTTCACATCTTGCCACGCGACGTCGCACGTCGATGACCCTTTTTTTGCGATTTGCTATTTGCGATTTGTATTGGTGGTGCTTTGCAAAAATTGCACAAAACAGTGATGTCGTGCGACATTATCGCACCATGTCGCGAATATGAAAATCGCGCGATTTTCAAATCGCACAGTGTGAACGGGGCCTAAAAGGATTAATCTACTGAACATGGATCCCTTCTTTACCCTTAACCTCCTGCACTACTGAGCCATTTCACCCCTCTGTGCTGAGCTCATTTTGACCGTTTTGTGCTCAACATGTTTAAACGTGTTTTGAATACACAGAGGTCCGATGCAAAGCAATTAAGAAAAGCAAATGTATGGTGGATGTGCAGCACTAATGATGGAAACCTGCTGCGAAATACTTAACCACCAAAAATTCACTCACAAGAAGTACGGCGCACACCAGTGACGTGCGGTGAGGTCAGTGGCTGGTGAGGCACTGGTTAGTATCAGAGCCAGATATACAAATACAAAACAGCCAGAAAACCTTCTAGCTCCCAAAGAGGAGGCTTCAGGCATTTAGTACATCAGAAGGACAGACACTGCGAGTAAGGACTGACTGGAAGCCGATTCTGTTCCCACAGACCTTTATACAGAACAATTATTTAACAATATGCCTTCTAAATTGCATTGGCAAAGACTTCATAGATGAAGAATCTACAGTCCTGGGTCCTTGTACCTGGACTTGTTTTCATACAGGGTTATTCAGAGAGCGGTGAAAAGCAGGAGAATGACTGGAGAATGGAAAATTCTAGGTCAAAATAGTCAAACTAGAAAAATTCTCCCATTTATCTCACTTTCCAAATTGGCTATTCGTTCATTCTCCTGCCAATTCAAGGTTTTCACCTCTCTGAATATCCCTGATAGTGTAGCCAGCACAATGATTCAATAATACTATCAGGGATATTCAGAGAGGTGAAAACCTTGAATTGGCAGGAGAATGAACGAATAGCCAATTTGGAAAGTGAGATAAATGGGAGAATTTTTCTGGTTTGACTATTTTGACCTGGAATTTTAACTTCTCCAGTCATTCTCAAGGTTTTCACCTCTTTCTGAATAGCCCTGATACAGGGTCATTCTTCTGCTTTTCACGGCTCTCTGAATAACCCTGATACAGGGCTATTCAGAAAGAGGTGAAAACCTTTGAGAATGACAGGAGAAGTGAAAATTCTAGGTCAAAATAGTCAAACCAGAAAAATTCTCCCATTTATCTCACTTTCCAAATTGGCTATTTGGTCTAGAATCGGTGTTTCTCAACTCGTTTCCTCGGCCTGGTTTGCCAGATATATGAAGCACAGCACAGGTGATATGATTTGCTGCTCAGTGATTTCAGTATTCAGTCTGCATTTTCCCAAGGTGATCTGAAAAATCTAGCCTGTAGTGGGTCCTGAGGACTGGAGTTGAGAAACCCTGGTCTAGATTGTTCATTCTCCTGCCAATTCTCAAATGGGTATATAAATGGGAGAATTTTTCTGGTTTGACTATTTTGACCTAGAATTTTCTCTTCTCCTGTCATTCTCAAGGTTTTCACCTCTTTCTGAATAGCCCTGTATCAGGGTTATTCAGAGAGCGGTGAAAAGCAGAAGAATGACCCTGTATCAGGGCTATTCAGAAAGAGGTGAAAACCTTGAATGACTGGAGAAGTTAAAATTCCTGGTCAAAATAGTCAAACCAGAAAAATTCTCCCATTTATCTCACTTTCCAAATTGGCTGTTCATTTTCCTGCCAATTCTCAAGGTTTTCACCTCTCTCTGAATAACCCTGATATTTCAGGCTCATAAAAAGGTTAACCCAACGCTTGCCCCTGGCCACACACACACACACACACACACACACACAATAAAGGGTGTGTAAAGAGACTGGCACTGTAAGAACACACACGCACGCTCTATATGCTGCCCTTATAACACAGTATTATTAAGAAGAGCCTGGCCACATCCATTAGGTTTCCTTAAAGCACCTATACATTTTGCGTCTTTCATATTATACTGAAGGGAAAGCAAGCCACTGACCCAACCTGACTTCTGCACACTGCAGGGCAGCACTTTCAGGGAGCAAAATGGAGATCTGACACCCCAGCCCAAAGCCAGTGACCCATGAAGCACACGCTGTGATCTGACAGCCCTGGTAGAAGATGAGTTGTGAGAGTCTTGCTGGCAACTTTGCATCTGCTGAGTCCCCCACCTGTCCTGTCCATCCCCAGGCAGCCTGGCTAGAGGTTCAATACATCATACAGATTGGCAGCTAAGCACTATCTGAACATTAGGAAATCGGCACAGAGGAAAGCCATGGCCTCTCCCTCCCCATCATTAACCATCTCTCCCCCATGAGGTCACTTACCTTGCAGCAAGGCAAAGAGGGCTTCCTGCTGCTGCTTGAATTTCAAAGGCTGCTGCACCCCCTCAGATCCCTCCTGGGGGGCAGATGTGCTGTGCATTCTTTCAGCCCCAGTTAGCAGACAATAACCAGCCTGGGGTATATATGGTCAACCCCAGCTGATGCAGATCTGAGTGGCAGAGCAGGGCACCCCTGTGCCAGGCTCCTGGACTGCAGCTCCCCATGCAGCCAGTCAGGGGTTGTCCATCATGCAATCTTTTCACAGCCTGCATTGGAGGGCTGCCTGGCCTAACTGCTAGATGTGCCCCATCCTGTCAATCAGAGGCAGTCCTCTAATGCAGGAGTTTTCTGGGAATGGCTTGGACCAATGGTGCTTTCCCATTGGTCAAAGCTTTCCCATGCTCTATCAGTGCCTGTCAGTTTCTGCGGCACTAATGAGCAGTGATCAGGAAATAGGCAGCACTTGTCTCTGACATCTTGAGCAGTTTACGCAATTAGTGCAGCGGGGAAACCTCCTACTATGCAAATTGCATAGGCTGGGAAAACTAATGCCTGCAGAGGCAGAGGACTGAGCTGACAGCGGGGAAGCAGGTGAGTTTATTAATTTATCACTTAATGGCAGGTGCAGCTCTGCCTCCCCTGCCTCCACTGAATGCACGTCCCTGGCGCACACGTTGTCTTGAGGTACTCTGGAGGCTAGATGTCTCCATAGAACATCGAGAGAAAGAGGAGGTCATCATGGTGTAGCTTGTAAAACAAGAAGATCATGTGCTTATCACATCTAATCGGTCCCACTCACATTGTTTTGAACCAAACTGGCTCTGTAGATGTCACTTCTGGGTTAATTGTGCTCACAAATTGATCCTCTGGCCAGTGGGATTCCTGTGTGAAGCTGCATGCAAGGAATTTCTGGTCGCTCATGCCCCAAACCCCTGTATCCTTTTGACTTCAGGTGTGCCCATCAGGGAAACTTTCTGCAGGTTTGTGCTGGGTGACAGCGAGAAGCCAAGGGAATTATCCCACAAGACACGGAGGCTCTTATAATGCTATCTTTTCTTTACTTAAGCCGATAGCAGCAAATAACAATCTCTCAAATACCAAACAAAGTATTTAGAAAGTGAAAAAAATACATTAAACAGTATATATACATAACAGAGAACAATGGTACAGTCCAGCATAACAATGGTACAGTCCAACTCCTCCAATCCTCTGACGACCGTTGGCCTCTTCTCTTTTCTTTGCTGCTCACTGAGATGAGATGAGTATTAGCAGCAAGCTCTATATTAATTTGACGTTTTCACTATATTTTATTGTAGTGTTTTATATATATATATATATATATATATATATATATATTTTAATTTAGCATATTGTTTATACACACACACTGTTATCTTGTGTTTGTACTTATTGTCAACCCGTTAGGGATTTATGTGCAGGGGCTAGGCTTTGCCTTTATTTGGTTTTAATTGTCTCTTGGGGGATTGTATATATATATATATTTTTCTGCTTCCAGTGTTTTTTGCCTTCGGTGGATGAGTCCGTCCTTACGGCGGCTTTCTAGTGTGTTTTCGCGCCTCCCCTGTATCTCCGTCATTAGGAGAGGCGCGGCTTCGCGCCGCTGCCTGAGGTAAACGCTCGCGACGACTAAAGGCGAGTTTTACCTCAGGTGATGTACGTCTGAAAATGAACCGGCGATTAAACAGCGAGTTCTCTCAATTTTATTTAATTGTTCCCGTTGTTTCCTCCGGGGAGACGGGTTCGTCTCTCCGGCGGTTTCTGTGGGGATTTGGTGCCCCCCCCCTCAGCTGTTCCTGAAGAGAGGCGCGGCTTCGCGCCACTGCTCTGAGGTAACGCTCGCGGCGGTTCGTGCATGCGCAGAACACCGCAGCTTGTTGCCTCGGGAAATTTCCCAATAAAATTTGTAAAATAAGTAATATAAGTGATTAAAATAAATAAATTAAAGAAGTGGTTTATGACTGGCCCGAACCTGCCTGTTGCCCAGGTGCCCTCGTTCTTATGCCCACGTTTTTCCCTCATACTTGGAGTATAATATGGTTAAAATGTCTAGAATCTCTCAGCCAGACGTTCATTTATAATTTCCCCAACTTCAGATAGATTTTTATCTAGTGATTCCTGACAGGATAATGAGGTCCCTGAGACTTCAATGAGGGAGAAGAGCAACTCCCAAAAAATATCCCTCATAAAACCTACGTCTACCCGTACTTGTAATGAATTTCCACAGCTCATCACTGTGACGAAAAAAGGAGCCAGTTAACTCCGGCTGACAAAGAAAGAGGAAGCGCGCTAGAGGCGCAAAGATACCGGCAGCTCCTCAGAACATTCTAGAGAGGAAGCAATGTCAGATTGTGAGGTGAATTCCTCTGAGCCGGAGTACGATCCGGTCTCCTCTCCTGAGGCCTCACATTCAGTTTCCTCACCTGATTCCACTGATTCTAAAAACCGCTTATTGATCCGGTAGATGCTGTAAGAAATTCAATGTTTGTACCAGAGCAATTAAAACATCCCCGGTCAGTGGAATGGACACACATAGAGCATGTGGCTGGTTATATAGAACAGCATATCCGTATGTCAATGGATAAACAAACCAGAAGTAATTTGAGGGCTGAGTGTCCAGCCCCAACTTTGTCACATAAGCTTAATGTAACCCCGAGTTAGATCCCGAAATTATTCACATCCTTAACCAGTCAAATTGGTCCCGAAAAAGGGGAGTAGAGGCACCTTAAGGGGTGTCATGATAAATTGTTTGTTTTTGTAGGTCCATTGGTAAAATTAATGAATTCGATTGAGGTTTCTCCTCACTAATGAAAACCAGTCCTGTTTAAACACAGGGGCCGAGTACAGAGATTAGTCTGTGTTTTTGGTAACATAACACAGCTTTATCAAGCGAAAAGGAGACGCTCAATTCTCCTCAGGATCCACCCTAAAGTGGCGACCTTAGCGCATAATGAACTGTTGGCGCTATATAAATGATAATAATTATGAGCCTGGTCCCAACACTGAGGGTCTGTTATTTGGAGAAGACATCTTCAAGGAGATGACCGAATATACGAAGTCCTTCTTGACCACAGGTAAGATAAAGGCTAATATCAGGAAAACCTTTTCGAATAGGTTTGCGTCAAACCTTATTCCACCTCAAGAGGCTCTTTTAAATCCTCTTAACTAGACCCCCAAGTACCACACCTTTTTTTTCTACAATGGACCAGAAGGTGGTTACAGGGGTTCGAGAGGATCAGGATTTTTGGTGAGTATAATTTCACACCAACATCCCAAGGCGGAGAATTCCGCCCAGTATCAATTTAAAACACCGAAACGAGTACGTTATGTACAATCATTTCAAAATGGAAGACATTCCGTCATTAAAAGGAGTTTTATCTCCGCAAGATTGGATGGTCAAAATAAATTTGAAAGACGCTTATCTGACAGTTTTTTTCAAACCTTCGTATTATAAGCTCTTGGTGATCTTTAATACGTTTATATTCCGACAGCCTAAACTTAATGTCGAAGCTTTCATTGGATGAGGAAGAGTTCTTCCATTGTTCTGTTCGTTGAAGAGCTTGAGCTTCGTGTTCAAGTTTGCGTTGAAGGCTGGAGCTTCGTGTTGGAGTTTTTCGTTGAAGGATGAATATTCTTCCATGCTTGAGCTTCAAGTTGGAGTCTATGTTGAAGCGTAATCCTTGGGTTGGAATTTGTCTCGGAAGGATTCAACTACATGTTCGAGGTTTTCCATGAAGGAATGAAGTTCTTCCATTGTTTGGTTAAAGGAAGATCAGTAATGTGTCTCGCATCAGAAAAGAGGAGGAGCCATCGGTCGTCAGAGGGTTTGAGGAGTTGGACTGTACCATTGTTATGCTGGACTTTACCATTGTTATCTGTTATGTATATATACTGTTTAAATGTATTTTTTTTCACTCTCTAAATACTTTGTTTGGTATTTGAGAGATTGTTCTTTGCTGCTATCGGCTTAAGTAAAGAAAAGATAGCATAATACTCGCCTCCGTGTCTTTATTATAATTATGATTCCCCGTCATGATAATAGGGGAATCTGGAAATTTTGCTAAACACTGACAGTCTCTTATATTTACATTCATATTTACTGCGGCTTATTCTGTGGGAGCTTGGGTTTACATATTTATATTGCTCTTATTATATTTTATGCTTTGTTTACTTTTCCCAGTTTTCCTCTGTAGAGACTTGTCTGTCTCTCCAGCGGTTACTAGCTCGTTCCGTACCTCCCCTTCAAGTTCGTCATTCAGGGAGGTGTGACTTTTGTGTCATAGATTCCCTGAGGCGGCGCTCGCTAGTGAAGTAACTCGCGCAAGCAGCGGCAAGCGTTTACCTCAGACGAGTCGCAGCGCTCTAGGTGGCAAGTTCGAACTCCAACCACCAACAGCTTTTACAAACCGGTCTACCCCAACAGGACCACATCCCCTGAGGTCCCTATACCCAATTTACCCGCAATAAACCCCGCAGAAGCTCTTATAGCTGCATGGTCTGTATTTTCATCCAACTTAGAATCCACCATGGTCTGAGTGTCAGAAAATCACTCCTCCAAAAAACCCGTTTTCAATTTCCCACTTCTAAAGAGGGAGAAGGGCAGGGCCCATAAAAATGTCGCCTGTAGAAAACATATGGTCTCCAGAGGTAGCTCTGCAGTGATGCAAGGCCAAGACTTCAATGAGGAAGCAACACCTTCAGGGCGTTGCTTCTTTTTAAGGATGGTTCATTAGTCTGCAGTGAAGTCAGGTGAGGCTCCAGGGCTTGAATGTAAGAATAGGTAGCATGTCCTGGAACCTGCATATTAAATGCAGGATGTGGCATTTTTCAGAACTCAAGGGGGTGCCAGGGGTACAGAATGTCCAGATCGTGACATCATTTTGGAGGCAACTGCCTCCCTATTGTCAAGCTCCTGGACTCCATCTACCAGATGGAGATTATGGGTTTCTTCATGTGTGGAACAACAGATCAATCCCATACCAGCTTCTTTCTTCTTTAAATAGTTTATGGAGTTTCTTCACTCAATGGAAGATGGGAAAGCGTATCACACGATTAATAATTGTAGTTCCGTGATCTCTGCTTCTCATCAAGGATTCAATGGAATCCCTGCAGGAAAACACCACATTATATGTAGGTTATTAAAAGGTATACGTTGTCAATGACCTCCTCATTCCTGTTACTCCTTCACCTGGGATGTTAATCTAGTACCAAACTTTCTAGATGCTTGGCCCAATCATGATACCTGTTGCGTTCCCCCAGCCAGGCCCACTGGTGCTGAGAGCTCTTCTCAGCCCTTTTTGTTTCTAGGGTTAATCTGTTTAGCTCTCCGCCCCTGGAGTCTCCGCGTCTGACCAGACCTGGGGTCACATGACCTGCACTACCCTATTTAAATGGATATTAGTGCACATGTTCCCTGATCCAGTATAGATTTTCCTTGCTGAGTTCCTGATTTCTGTATTTTGTATTTGGATATTCTGGTTCTGACTCCTGGCTTCGTATTCTGACGATTCTTGTGATTTACCCCTGGAACCATGTATTTGATATATTGGTTCATGACTCCTGGCTTTGTATACTGACCATTCTCTCGCTCGATCCATTTGTGTTTCATCTGTGTGGTATTCAGGATTCTGGTTTATGTTTGAACCACACTACAGTCTCTGTCGATTTTGTTTTTCTGGTGTGAGTCCTAATCGTAGGAATAAAGTTTTGTTGGATGTCCCTGCTGGTTGCAGCTCTACCTCAAGTTCTATATGAGTCCTGCCCTGCATGTTACTGAATATATTTCTGTGAAGTCTTATTCTGGTTCATGTTTTCTGTATGTGTGTATCTAGTGCAGCAGCTCATTGTTCCGGTTTATAGAGACCACCTCAAGGATCTCTCTCTTGTTCCATTGTTGCTAGATATTCCTTCCTGTCAAGTCTGGTTTAACGCTGTAATTTTGTATATTCCCACCCTTTTCTGTGTATAGACAGAAGGACATCCAAGGACCTTACCCCAGTGCAGATCTTTCCTCGTGTGTGTGTGTGTGTGTGTGTGTGTGTATACTGTCTTGTCTGGTTCTGTTGTATCCTGTGTCCAGGGTTCTGCATAATGCAGAGAGACGCATACCTGCCTAAAGGGCTTAAAACACACAGCAGCAAGGACCCCCCTTTGGCTCCTGAGGGGGGCCACCGTAACAATACCCTATGCATTAAACAAATTTCAGCAAAGTTACCTATGACGGAATGGGATGTTGTCCGCCTGCGGGTGTGCTCTATCTGCGTGCCCCCGGCGCTTACCGCTGGCCCGACTACCGAGTGACGCGCACTCGGCATCTCATGCGGCCTGGAGTGACCCTAGGAAAGGGCTATGCGGGCGGTGGAGGGGACCCCTGTGCCGAACCAGCCCGACCACTGAGCACCACGGTGCTCAGCGTCTCGAGCAGCTGGTTCACTGACCTGGTGGGTGGGGGGACGTCTGCGGAGCGGCCGGCCGAATTCAGGGATCGGATCTGCCGCGGGGAAATATTCGGATCTTTCAACGGAGGACTTTTCGGATCTGTTGGACTTTTCGGATCCGTCGTATATTCGGATTTGTCAGGATCGGGTGATTCCTCGGATCGGATCGCTCCTCATGGGGTATACCGAAGCGCGGTCCGCGCCTTCGGTTCGGATCCCGGTCGAGTGTCCTTAGAACCGGCGGTCATACGCTGCGCCCCTGTCCTGATGCGAAATGCAGGCACAGGGCGCTCGGTTCGGTTCGGATCTCACCTCGAACTGCTCGGAACGTACGCTGGACACCGCACCCTGAGACCTCGTGGGGTGCTCAGACAGTATAATGCGGCGGAGAATAAAAGTCATCAGACGAGGCTGGATGCGCTGGTAAATCTGAATTTATTATTCACATCTCAGACATTTATCAACTTTACACACTTATGAATACAATGGGAATCCCTGCCCGCCCTCCCAGGACCCATTGGTCGTTACGGATCGGGGAGTCGCCGATTCGGACCGGATGGTCCGAATCGGCCATTTTACGATTCGACTGGATGGTCTGAATCGGCCATTTTCCGATTCGAATATTCTAAACGGGACCACGAGGTGATCGGAAAATGGCGGCGGGCAAGGCAGACAAAGGGAAATACATTTCACAATACCAACGGGGACACTTTATTACACCACACATAACCACATCTAAATAAAAAGTACTTAAAACTCCGCGGGTCCCACAGCACCTAAGTGTTCATGGCCATAACTGTCACGGTGAACTGCCCCTGGCTGAGGGTGTTGGGCCATTCCGTGACATTACCCATTTTACTTTACTTAATTTCCTGTAAGAGTCTCTGATGTCCGAGCCCTAGACTTATAGGGTAGAAGCTTTCTCCCTACAGGGGTGACCTTTCTAATAGAACAAAACCTTCATTGTCAGACGTTTTTTATCCAGCTTTTCCACAACGTCCCAATCTATGTCCGGTACATTCTTTAAAATAATGAGAAATGTACTGCCCCTAATGGATCAAATGTGGGATTGGAATGACCTATCTCCCTACGCAAACTGTAAAACCCAGTGACTTCCACCACACTGGCTAGGTGGGTTAAATGGATCATGTCAGAAGCTGGTGTAGGCGTCTACATGTTCGGAGTTCATTCTTCCTGGGGTTCTTCTGCATCCAGCGCTTTTTCCTGTGGATGTTGTCTTGAAGACCTCATGAAAACTGCAGACTGGTTCAGAGAATCCACCCATTCAACTTCAAACCAGTGATTCACATGTCACAGTCACTGATTAACTAGGCTTTCAACTCGCATAATATGAGCCTCTGTGTCTTGTGGGATAATTCCCAGATTCCACTATTAATATGACGGATAATCCATAATTATAGTAAAGACACGGGGGCGAGTATTATCCCCGCTCTTATAACTCTGAGTCAAGTAGAATTTTTTTTTTGTATTCAAAGGCTTTTATTAAGGTTTGGGAACAGATAACAATCAAATGAGTAATAAAAACAGATTTCATCAGATATTGCAACCACACTTTGCTTCTTCTTTATATAACAAATAACTCGGTGCAGTACAGTCTGTATTTTGTAAGCCAAATGAGTAGTAAGTATCGTTATCCCAGTGTAAATATACACTAGAAAGAATAAGCAAATGGAATATATCTTCGCATAAATTCGGCGAGAACAATCCCAGTATAAGGGGGAGTGAGTATGTAGATCGGAGAAAAGAAGGTCGAGAAAGAAGGTGAAGAGTAGAGTGAAACTGAAGGTAGGAGAGAAAGAAGACAGGAGAGACCGAAGAGAGGGGAGAAGAGAGAAGGAAGAAGAGGGGTGGGGAAAGGGAGAAGAAGAGAAAAAAAAAAGGGGGAGGGGGGTAGGTGCCCACGAGAGGAGAGAACGGTATATCTCCTTTCATGTTCCTGGTCACGTGGTAATCGCGTCTGAGCTCCTCAGATTCAGAAGCGGTTGTTCCCAGGAGGGGTTTCTCCACATGGAGACTGAAGGCAGAGTTCTAGTCTGCGTTGTCTCTTGGTGTAAGACGTTCGCGGAATGCAGATGAAGTGCGAAACCTGTCCCAGTAGTACCATTTCAGTAGGTGATCTGGGTTCTGACTCTCAGACTGTCGAGAACAGTCGATGACCTAGCGGCACAAGTGTTCTATTGCTTCTGCCCAGTCCCTAAGGGAGGGAATCTCTAAAGATCGCCAGCGAGCTGGTATGAGGCGTCTCGCGGCTAGGATAAGGTGGAGCGCCACCGAGTTGCGTAGGGTATGTTGCGTGCCAGGTAGATGCAAAAGAAGATATACTTCTGGTGTAAAGGGTAGGGTTAGATCCGTGACCTCTGCCACCACCACCTCCTTTACCATGCGCCAGTAAGGAGCAATTTTTGTGCAGGACCACCAGATGTGTAAGTAAGTTCCAGTCTGTAATCCGCAGCGCCAGCAAATTGAGTCACATGAAAGCGAGAAATGTGCAGTTTGATGAGGCGTGTAGTACCAAAACGTCAGTAGTTTATAGGAAGTCTCGATCACCTTAAACGCTAGGGAGCCGTACAGTGCAAGGTCAAAAGTCTTGGACCACGTTTCAGGGGTAAACTCAAGTCCCAGAATCGTTTCCCATCGTCCGCACAAAGGCGGTAGGGAAGTATCAGTTTTTTGGAGTAGGGCATAGATGGTTGAAATGCTCCTAGAAAGTGGTAAGGCCAATCTACAGAAGTTTTCGAATGGCATAAGTTGACATAGAGGGCGAAAACCTCTCAGGAGTGAGTTCACGAAATGGCGCAGTCTGTGGAGAGCGAAGGTTTCTCCGAAGGGTAGTTTATTCCCTTCAGCGCTAGGACCTGACAACCCCACTACATCATCTTGGAGTACTTGAAACAAGAATAATCTGGATCCGTCCGTGAATCATCTCAATAGGTTGGCTCCCAGTCCTGGAGAAAATTCCGGGTGGTGTTGAGGTAAGAGTGGCGATAAGGAGGGCGAAAGGCCAAAAAGACCTCTGATCCTCCACCACACTGAAAGGGTGTCCCTGTACAAACTAGAGGGAGGTAATTCAAGTCTCCTTAGTTGCGTGGGTAGCCATGGTGCGGTCCAGAGAGGTCTGCGTACCTGTTGTTCCTCCAAATCTAGCCATAGCTTGTCCGGTTTCTCGGTCATCCAGTCTAACAAACGTGTCAGTTGTGCTGCGTAGAAATAGAGTTTTGCATCCGGAAGTGCCAATCCACCTTCTAGTCGAGGGCGACGAAGGTGTATTCGGACCCTCGGGCAACCTCTAGGCCATATAAAGGTGAGGAAGATAGAGTCAAGTTCCTTGAAAAACGATCGTGGCAGTAGTATGTGTAATGTCTGTAACGTATACAGAAGTCGGGGCATCACATTCCTCTTGAGTACGCTGACTCTACCTAACCACGAGATGGGGAAGTGAGTCCATGAAACATAGAAACATAGAAAAAATGTCGGCAGATAAGAACCTTTCGGCCCATCTAGTCGCCCAATTACATGGATACTTTACCTGGATTTATCTTTTGTTTAGGATAGCCTTATGCCTATCCCATGCCTGCTTAAATTCAATCACTGTTTTGGCCTCTACCACTTCTACTGGAAGACTGTTCCATGTATCCACCACCCGCTCAGTAAAGTAATGCTTCCTGATGTTACTTTTAAACCTTTGCCTTTGAAGACAAGTTTAAGCAGAAGTCCTGCAACAATTGTCCATAATTGTGTTTATATGTTCCTTCCTGAGTTTGCGAGATCCAAATACCTAAAGTATTTTAGTGGAGATGTGCACCATTGGAAAGGAAAAAACAAGAAAGTGGAGTGTTTACACGAAGGGGATAACCCTAATAATGCAGAATATTTTCAAGTTGTAAGTAAATTTTATTCAAAATTAAACACGCAATAGACAAACAATTCGTTTAAAACCAGTGAAATGAAAATTCTAATTTTCTGGCAACGGATGGATATTTAAATCATTTTAGAGAAAACTCTTATTTAATCATTTAAAGGTCCACTTTATGGTATAAAGACTCCGCATATAACTACCTCAATAAATTTCACAGGTGGCCATTTCAAGATTAAATTCAGTACACACATTAATTAGATTGACACCATATGAGGTTAAAGAGGTTCTATAATTAGTCAATTTTAAAAAAGATTTGCTCCCTCTCCTTCCCAAGGTTATTCTATAACACAAAGAGAGACCATATAGTCACAAAAATTTAGTGCAATAGCCTTTGGGTTGAACAAGCACACTCACTCAATAGGAGATTATTAGGTAGATTCAAAGAGGAGTCATAGGGCACCAAATCTGCCCATCAAAACCAAAGCCAAACCAAATATGTATGACCGGGTACAAGTCCAATCACTTAATTGCCAGAAGCCAAGACATCTGGACAAAGCAGTTTAACCCCTTAATGACCGGGCAGTTTTACACAAATCCGTCCTTTAGTGACCGCTGCTGTTTTTACGTTTCTGCGCTGTTAGTGTTTAGGACAAATTTTCCTCTTACTCGTTTATGCTACCTACACATATTTTACACTGTTTTTCTCGTCATTAAATGGACTTTATAAAGATACCATTTTTTTTCATCATTTCATATAATTTACTATAAAAAACATTGTGAAATATGACACAAAAATTGAAAAAACACCACTTTTTCGAACTTTGACCCCCAAAATTTCTTATGTATCAACAACCGTCCAAAAAATGTAATTCCTTAGTAGTTTCTAAATTTAGTACGGAGTTTAGCAATACCCAATGTTTACATATTCCTCACTTTTTTCCTTATTTTATGCAACAATAAGTGCAAGTAGCACTTTGCCATTTCCAAAGAGTTTATTTTCAAAACTAGTGCTAGTGACATTGTAACACTGATATCTGTCACTAATTGCTGAATAACCCTCCACATATACATATTTTTTTTAAGTACACAAATCAAGGTATTAAACTTGGGGTATTTTGACTCTTTCCATGCAAACCATTTTACCACAAATCTATGCCAAAGTTTGAGAAAAAAAAAAGTTTTGGTGATTTTTTTTTTTTTTTTTTGAACGCAATTTAAGAATACATGTACTGTGAACCTTAAGGTTTACTGCCAAAAAACACCCCAAAATATGTTCAGCAACATCTTCTGAGTAAATTGATACCACCCATGTATACTTATGTCGGGTCATTTGGGGGCTAATAGGCCTTATTTGGGGGGTGCGCATTTCAGTTTTCCAACTTGGAATTTTCACATTTCGTCATCATGCACCCATGTCCTATTTGGGACATTTTTGAAGCCGGCCAAAGTAATTTACCCCCATCAAACCATATATTTTTAGAAAGGGCACACCCTAGGGTGCTTCAAAGAGTTGTATTTTAACACTTTCCATGCACTAGCTCTATGTCAAACTTTCAGGTAGTCACTTTTTGTGTTATTTTTTCAAACACATTGTACTTTAGGCATGAATTGTCAAATCCAGTTATGGGTTACTGCCAAAAAACACCCCAAAATATGTTCAGCAACATCTTCTGAGTAAATTGATACCACCCATATATAGATTTGTTCTGTTGTTTTTGGGGTGCTACGCCAATCTTTTGACATGTGCTTGTCAATTTTCTAATTTGACATACAGTATCTTCTTTGCTTATCTTCTTTTTAGGGGCTTTTTACATACCCCAATTTTATGAACGTGCATACATTTGGTAAGCTAACACCCCAAAGTATTGTAAATGGAGTGTTTTTATGCTATGGATGCATCCGTTTGCTCCAAACAGATTGGATACTGTTTGGTGGTCATTTTTACATCCACATCAGTTTTGGACTGTGATTTAGGAGACACTGTTGTTTGTTACTGCATGAAAACTCTCCAGGTTGTTTTCTGCAAGGTCTCCTGAGTACACCCATGCCCCCCATGCATAGGTTTGCCAGGATTTTGGGAAGGTTCAAATACAATTTTTATGACTTTGTGTCACGAATCCCCCTGAATACCAGAATAGTGGTCCCTATACGCAGACCGCTCTCTACCCTTCCGATCCTTGAATGGTCGGCACAACTAGACAGATAATTAACCAGACAATAGACAAACAAGGGTAGACACCAGACAGATGTACAGAATAGAGTATTCGTTCTCCCTAGGACCTTAGTAATATAAGAGGTAGTCTGATGTGTGCTTAGGATGCCACACAGACTGACCTCGGTACCAAAGTTAAGAGCAGAACCGTGAGAAGAGTAAATGCCAATACCAGGGGTTATACACAGAATGGTTCGTTTGCCAATGCCAGGAGTCATACACAGAATGGTTCGTTTGCCAATGCCAGGAGTCATACACAGAATGGTTCGTCTGCCAATGCCAGGAGTCATACACAGAATGGTTCAAGTCAGAAGCAAGGTCAGACACAGATATTTTGCCAAAAAACACAAGAGCTCTGCGGGAAGTGAATACCACGTCAGGGCACCGGCGAACTAGTGAAGCCGGGTTTTAAACCCGGCGGGTCCGCGTCATAACGCCAGGCTCCGCCCCCCGGCGTCCCACGTGAGCGCACCCGGTGGCGTTATTATTCGGCGCCTGGCCAGCGAGCAGCGAGGAATCTGCTGCCAGGCGCCCCAGAACAGGGCCATCCGTGACAGAACCCCCCCCTCCACGGGCGGCCACTGGACAACCCCCAGGGGCACGGGGGTGTGTCTCATAGAAGGCCTTCACCAACCGAGGGGCATGGACTTCAGCAGCCGGAATCCAAGAACGATCCTCTGGACCGTAACCCACCCAATCGACCAAGTACTGTAAGGACCCCCTAGACATCCTGGCATCCAAAATGGCCTTAACCTCGAACTCCTCCTCGCCCTCCACAGAGACAGGAGGAGGTGGAGCACGGGCCTTGGTGTACCGGTTACATAACAACGGTTTCAAAAGGCTTACGTGGAACACATTGTGTATCCTAATATGGGGGGGCAATGCCAAAGCATAGGAGACTGGGTTGAGTCGCCGCAGAATCTTATAGGGGCCGATATATCTAGGTGCCAACTTCATGGAAGGCACTAAGAGCTTGATATTCCGTGAAGAAAGCCAAACCCTGTCCCCAACTTGATACACGGGTGCCTGCCTCCTGTGTCTGTCGGCCTTGGTTTTCTGGATGGCACTACTCTCTTCCAGTGCCTGTTTGACTCTCTCCCAAGTCTCTTCAATGATGCCAAATGCTCATCCAAAGCAGGAATCGTGGTATCAGGAAACGTAGCGGGGAGCACGGGAGGATCAAAACCATAAACAGTGAAGAAAGGGGAATGTCCTGTGGATTCACTCACTGCACTGTTCAAAGCATACTCTGCCCATGGTAACAGGTCTGACCAGTTATTTTGTTGTTCTGATATAAAGCACCTGAGATATTTCTCTATATATTTGGTTGGCTCGTTCTGCTGCTCCGTTAGTCTGGGGGTGATAGGCCGAAGAGAAGGATAAGTCTATCCCCACATTCTTACAAAACCCTTTCCAGAATCTGGAGACGAATTGGGTCCCCCTATCAGAGACAATCTCCAGAGGAATACCGTGTATGCGGACCACGTTAGAAATGAAAATGGGCACCAGTTCGGCTGCCGAAGGTAGTTTCCGAAGAGGAACATAATGACCCATCTTGGAGAATCGATCTATGACCGTAAGTATAACTGTATTCCCTCTTGACTCAGGTAAGTCTACTATGAAATCCATGGCTACATGCGACCATGGTCGTTCGGGGATCGGCAAAGGCTGGAGTAAACCAATGGGTGCTGTTTTGGACTTTTATGTCTTGTGCACACCTCGCACACAGCTATGTAATCTTTAACATCTCGGCGCAATGTGGGCCACCAGAGGAGTTTACGGATACTAGACACTGTTTTGGTGATACCCATATGCCCAGAGGTTTTATTGTCATGATAAACGTTAAATACTTCCTCTCTTTCGTTCTCAGGTACAAAGAGTTTCGCGGGAGGTTTCCCCCCAGGAGCTGCACCCTGGACGGTCTGCAACCTTTTCACTAGAGGAGACGAGACACTAATCGTGGTAGAGGCTATAATCCTTTCCTGGGGTACAATGGGATGCTGATCTTGGATATTATGTTCATAAGATTCATACTGTCTCGATAATGCGTCTGCTTTAATGTTTCTGGACCCAGGTCTATAGGTAAGCACGAAATTAAAACTTGAAAGAAACAATGACCATCTCGCTTGTCTGGAATTTAAACGTTTAGCATCTCCAATGTATGTGAGATTCTTATGATCGGTTATGATAACGATCGGGTCCCTAGACCCCTCCAATAAGTATCTCCATTCCGCCAAGGCCGAGATGACTGCTAACAACTCTCTATTTCCGATGTCATAGTTCCTCTCTGCCGGGGACAATTTCCGGGAATAGAAGCCGCATGGATGCAAGGGTTTGTCGGGTGCCTCCCTTTGGGACAAGACTGCACCAAGACCTAGTTCGGAGGCGTCAACTTCTACTTGGAAAGGCAGAGCCGGATCTGGATGTCGGAGAACAGGGGCAGTAGTAAATGCTTGTTTAAGTACCTCAAAGGCTTGAGTGGCTTGAGGTGTCCATTTCTGATTTCCCACCCCTTTCTTTGTCATAGCCGTGAGGGGAGCTACCAAGGCTGAAAAGTCTTTAATGAATCTCCGATAGTAGTTAGTAAACCCCAGAAACCTCTGGATGGCTTTAAGCCCTTGGGGTAGAGGCCAGTCAAGAATTGCTGAGAGTTTTTTAGGATCCATTTGAAAACCCTCAGGGGTTATTATATAACCAAGGAAATGCACTGTTTCTATGTCGAATAAACATTTTTCTAGTTTACAATACAATCCAGCCTTCAATAGTTTTTTCAACACTTGTTTCACGTGGGCGTGATGAGTTTCCACATCAGGAGAGTATATCAGGATGTCATCCAGATATACTATGACGAACTCTTGCAGAAAATCCCTTAGGGTATCGTTTATGAGGTCCTGAAAAACGGCTGGCGCATTACATAATCCAAAGGGCATCACCAGGTATTCATAATGCCCGCTACGTGTGTTAAAAGCCGTTTTCCATTCATGCCCCTTTTTAACCCTAACCAGGTTGTAAGCTCCGCGTAAATCGAGCTTCGTATATATACGGGCCCCTTTTAATCGGTCGAACAATTCTGTTATGAGAGGTATTGGATATGCATTTCTTATAGTTATCCTATTCAAACCTCTATAATCGATGCAAGGTCGCAGATCTCCCTCTTTCTTGGAGACAAAAAAGAAACCTGCTCCTGCTGGAGAGGAGGACCGTCTGATGAATCCTCGCTCTAGATTCTCCCTTATGTATTCCTCCATAATGTCATTTTCTTTTTGTGACAAAGGTATACGTGTCCCCTAGGAGGCATAGTACCGGGGAGTAAATCAATAGCACAGTCATATGGACGATGTGGTGGTAGGACCTCAGTCCTGGCTTTAGAGAACACCTCCTTTAATGCCAGATAACAGTCAGGGACCTCTGTAGATAAAGGAGGGGCTGTGGCAATATTGAGGCTACCAATCACATTGACCCTGCCTAGGCAATTAGACTGACAACTAGGACCCCAACATTTTATGTCTCTCTGGACCCAATCAATAACCGGGTTGTGCTCTGTTAACCATGGAAACCCAAGAACGACAGGACATGAGGGAGATTCAATAATCTGAAATCTTATCGTTTCATGGTGCAAAACTCCTGTTTTCATACATACATCGATAGTGTCGTGAGTGATATGTGGACATGACAGGGGTTTACCATCTATGGCCTCCACCATTAGAGGCTTCTCCTTGAAAACCAGAGGTAAGAGGTTTTTGGCAGCAAAATATTTGTCCATGAAATTACCTGAGGCCCCAGAGTCTAAGAACGCCTCAGTCTTGAGGTGAACCCCCTCCCAGGTTAGGGAGATCGGTACCAGAATCCTGGATTTTTTTTTCTCACTATCCACAAAGGAGGCATACAGAGAACCGATAACCTGGGTATTGGCTGTTCTTTGACCCGATTTGCCACTCTCCCCCCTGCTAACCCTGGGTCTCTGAGGACATTGAAGGCGGAAATGATCAGCCCCTGCACAATAGAAGCAGAGCCCCTTTTCTCTTCTGTGAGCTCTTTCTGCTTCCGAAATACCCGTTTTTCCTATTTGCATAGGTTCAACGACTGGCATATCTGTTTTTGCGTTCTCCGGGTTACCTGACGTACTGGTGTGTCTGGGTAATAAGGGTAAAGGAGGCAAGACCCTTCTGGGTCTGTCTCTGGGGTGTCTCCTTTCCCTAATTTGATCGTCCATGGCTATGCAAAAATCAATCAGATGGTCCAGATTTTCTGGTAATTTTAAGGGAGCCAGCTCAAACATAAAAGCCTCGTTCAGGCCTTCGGTAAAGGCTAAGGTTAAAACGTCGTTCGGCCAAAGCACCTCTGACGTCAAAGTCTTAAACTCTATGGCATAGTCGGAGACCCTCCTATTACCTTGTTTAATGTGAAACAAGGACCTACCCGCATTGGTAGCCCTTCTAGAGGGATCAAAGGTACGTTTTAACTCAGAGGTAAAACCCTCATAGTCATAGATGATGGGTTTCTTATTTTCCCACAATGGCGTAGCCCATAATAAAGCTTTTTCTGTTAAATGATTAATCAGCCTACTTTGGCTTTATCAGACATACAAGACCCTGGGTTATTCTCAAACAAGATCTCGAGTTGGGTCAAAAAACCCCGGCATAAGCTTGGTGTACCATCATAGCGTAAGGGTGCCTTCATACTAAGCCTATGTCTTTCAGGAGAGACCGAACTGACCCTAGGTAATACTGGGTCTGGAGGGTTTGTGGTACCTGTATTGGACCGATTTAACAGGGTTTGCAGAGCGAGAGAAATCTGGTCCATCCTATGGTCCTGCTCCTCTTGTCTGGCTGCGAAACGTGCCAACTGATTAGAGAGGTCTGCGGGATCCATTGGCCCTGACGTAATGTCACGAATCCCCCTGAATACCAGAATAGTGGTCCCTATACGCAGACCGCTCTCTACCCTTCCGATCCTTGAATGGTCGGCACAACTAGACAGATAATTAACCAGACAATAGACAAACAAGGGTAGACACCAGACAGATGTACAGAATAGAGTATTCGTTCTCCCTAGGACCTTAGTAATATAACAGGTAGTCTGATGTGTGCTTAGGGTGCCACACAGACTGACCTCGGTACCAAAGTTAAGAGCAGAACCGTGAGAAGAGTAAATGCCAATACCAGGGGTTATACACAGAATGGTTCGTTTGCCAATGCCAGGAGTCATACACAGAATGGTTCGTCTGCCAATGCCAGGAGTCATACACAGAATGGTTCAAGTCAGAAGCAAGGTCAGACACAGATATTTTGCCAAAAAACACAAGAGCTCTGCGGGAAGTGAATACCACGTCAGGGCACCGGCGAACTAGTGAAGCCTGGTTTTAAACCCGGCGGGTCCGCGTCATAACGCCAGGCTCCGCCCCCCGGCGTCCCACGTGAGCGCACCCGGTGGCGTTATTATTCGGCGCCTGGCCAGCGAGCAGCGAGGAATCTGCTGCCAGGCGCCCCAGAACAGGGCCATCCGTGACACTTTGTCATTGGAGTTGAAATTGAGATTATTTATTCAGCTAGGCCTATCTTTGGTTTTGGGTCTACCGCATACCCCAGTTTGAATTATTGCCAGAAAATTGTTTATATTTGTTATGTTGACACCCCAAGGTATTGCATATGGAGTGCTTTGATGCCATGGATGCAATGGTTTTAGCCCAAAACATTTGAGAAGGTGTGTGGCGGTAATTTTTCAATTTTCAGATTATTACGCCCACATTAGATTTGGACTGTGATTTAGGAGACACTGTTGTCGGTTACTGCATGAAAACTCTCCAGGTTGTTTTCTGCAAGGTCTCCTGAGTACACACATGCCCCCCATGCATAGGTGTGCAAAGATTTTGGCAAAATACAGCACCAGTTGTAGAACATAAAAATGTAGGAATAAAATGTAAAAGTCTGGTGCAGTAAACGAAAAAAATAAATAAATTGAACTAACTAGAGTGTAAGAAAAAATAGAAAGGAAAAAAAAAATCACAGATCACGCACAGTGTGATATATCTTGAAACAGTCCCCAAGACACAGACCGGGTTGTCTAGGGCATTCTGGCCAGTAAAAGATTGTGTCTCTCCTCTGCCCCCTCTTGAAACACACCCTGCATCTTTTTTGGTGTTTCTGTTTGCCCTCAGTAGGGGGGATTTTATAAATAAAATGTGTAGCCCCAACTCTGTCCCCCATCACCGCCCTGGGAGCATGTGCATCCTGGTACAAAAACCCCGAAATGACCTGGAGCTGAAACTGTAAAAAGGACAGTGTCACTCCGGGGTTTGCCTTTTTGCAGAGCAAAAAGGCAGTGTGGGTTGCAATTTGCATCAGGTAAATTGCAACCTTTTTGTACCAGGCCCTTGACTTCCGCATAATCTGGTAGGGCTGGAGCAGCTGATCTGCCAGATCAACCCAACCCATATGCCGGTTATAGGCTTTGATGCACACTGGCTTCCTGATGCCCTCAGCTCTGCCACGTACAGAGACCTCCACAGACCTCTCAGTGTGGATGGTGGATAGAAGGTATACATCCTTCTTGTCTCTGTACTTGACCGCCAACAGCTCCTCTTGGCGCAGAGCTGAGGTCTCCCCCCTTTTTAACCGGGTGCGGACAAGCTGTGCTGGGAAACCTACGCGGTTCTTGCGAACAGTACCGCATGCTGCTGTATCAAAACAATACAGCAGCTTGAACAAAGGGACACTCGTATAAAAATTATCAAGATACAAGTGGTACCCTTTGTTCATCAGGGGAAAAAGTAGGTCCCACACAATCTTGCCACTGGTTCCCATGTGTTCTGGGCAACCTGGAGGGTCAAGGCTACTATCCTTTCCCTCGTACACCCGGAAGGCCTGAGTATACCCACTCTCGCTGTCACAGAGCTTATACACCTTCACTCCATACCTGGAGCGTTTGGAAGGAATATACTGCTTGAATCACAGCCTTCCCTTGTATTTCATTAGGGATTCATCCACGCAGATATTCCTTCCAGGTGTATAAGCCTCTGCAAACCTGGCGGCGAAGTGGGTAATCAGGGGGCGGATTTTATACAGCCTGTCAAACTGGGGATGCTCTCTAGGAGGGCACAGGCTGTTGTCACTGAAGTGCATGAAACGCAAAATGTTTTCATACCTTCTACGTGACATTGATTGGGGGTAAATGGGGGTAGAGCAGATGGGGCTACTGCTCCAGTAGGAGCGAATTGAGGGCTTCTTTATGATGCCCATCAGCATAGTAAGTGCCCAGAATTTCAGAAATTCTGGCACATCTAGCGGGGTCCATTGCTGCCTTGCCAAGTAGGAGTCTGGCTTCGCAGCACAATGCTGATGGGCATACAGATTTGATTGGGCCACGATGTGGCCCAACAAATCATCCCCCATAAACACCTGCAAAACTGTGTGGCGGTAAATCCTGCAACATCAATATTGATGCCAGGATTTGCCGTGAAAGGAGGGATATCTGGCCTCTGGCGATGAGGCACTACCCACTCCTCAGCTGGAGCTGTGCGTCTCCTGCTGGCAGGTGGTGACCCAGGATCTGCATCAGAAACATCACTAGATACATCAGCCAGCGTAGATGATGTATCTAGCGACGTCTCTGAGCAGTTAGCGGGGTCGAAATCAGGGTCTGAGTCTGACGCAGATGCCTCAGATTCTGACGCCAGGATGGCATATGCCTCCTCGGCGCTGTACACCCTCTCAGACATTATATATAATAGATTATAAAATTTTATAATTATTATATATATATAAGCGGATTATTGGTTCTTAGAAGAACCGTTGGGTTTCACAAGAAAATACAAATAAACCCCTAAATCTCTCTAAATCACTCTAAACCTGCCTCAATTCTTCTAAATCTCCCTAAATTCTCTCTAAATCTGCCTCAATTTTTCTAATCTCACTAAATCTACCTAAAATCTCTAACCTGTCAAATCTGATCTCTCTCTCTCGCTCACCAAAACACAAGTGAGGAGAGGGAGGGAGAATCACAGAGGTCAGAGCCAATATTTACAAAATATTGACCTGACCTGACAAATTAGAAATTTTATTTTGATTTTTTCTTACTTCTGATTGGATGTTGCTAGCCTGCCTCTCTGAGGCAGGCTAGGAACATCCCACTCAGCCCCAAGATGACCCTGCCCTTAGAAGGGCAGCGCCATCTTGGCGGTCACATTTATTTTATTATATTCATTTTTATTCATTTATTTTTCTTTTTTTACACTTTTTTACACTTTTTTTTACTCTGCTGGGTGCCTTGATCCCTCGAGGCACCCAGCAGAGCACCTGATCACTCGTGATCTTTATTGTACTGAGTGCCACGATACCTCGTGGCACTCAGTACTTCCTGCCGCTACCGGAAGTGATCGCTCGGGGGAGCGATCACTGAGCGGACCGGCGGCAGGTAAGCATATTGCAGGGATGCCTCAATGTCGAGGCATCCCTGCAATAAACACAGAGCAGCTGGAAGCGATACCGATCGCTTCCAGCGCTCTCTAGAAGTGCCGGGCACCTCTCCGGTAAAACCGGATGTTGATCGCTCCCAGGGAGCGATCACAAGGTGCCCCAGCACTTGCAACCGCCATTGCATGGATGCCTGGACTCCCAGGCATCCTGCAATGGCGTTTGAGCTGCTGGAAGCGATCCGATCGCTTCCAGCGCTCAAAACACCGCAGGACGTACCATGTACGTCAGCGGGTCTAAAAGAGACCCGCGGCCATGACGTACATGGTACGTCCAAGGTCCCTAAGGGGTTAAAAGTTAAAGAAACACCCAACGCATTTCGTCGTCCTTCAGAATGACTTCATCACGAGTGATCCTACTGAGTGTGTGGTCCCCGTTTAAATAGTCTCGCCAGGGAAGAGCTCACAGGTGCGTTCAATGGGCGCATACATTGCCGTATTTCCGGCATGACGTTAAAGCCGTCACTTCCGGTTATACGGCTACTTCCAGTCAACCCAAAAATTGCCCAAAGCATCAAAAAAGGGGGCAAATTATCCGAGGATCAAACACCAGATTAAGACTATTCATTCCTCTAACTCAAAGGGCACAGTATCCCCCTATTGTTGCCAATTGATTCGCACCAGTGCCCGTTCTCATAGGGCATCTAAAGGGGCGATGAACCGGATGTTTTCATTGTAGAGCTTCCGGCATTACAAATCAATATCGTTTCCGGTCACTCTTTGATGGTCTCACAAGCTTTTAGTGTGTAAGAGGCTCGATTGTATAACACTCCAAATTCCTTTGATTTAGAGTGAGGATAGAGGTTAATAGTGAGCGGTAAGGCAAATTCTTACCCCAATCGTTCAAAAATAATTATTATAAACAACAAGCCCGGAGTCATTTCAAGCAAGCATTAACCATCACCATAGGCATATATAAAAGATGGCACACTCAAAGGAAAAACATAAGGAGTTATTCATCTCTTCTTTCAAGGATACCATCTAAATTTCATAAAGAGGCATAGCAAATAAAACTATCTTTATCATAATTATTCAAATATTGAGAAAAATATAAGCACCTAAAGAGGGAATCCCTAGAACTCCCTCTTATGGTGAGATAGTTATTATATGAAGGGGGAAAAACCCAAGATAGAATAGAGTAAGGGATGCCAAATTACTGGATGGTTTACCTCCTTTAAGGGTTTTAGATAATAATCTCAAAAGGGACCAACACACAAGGTACAAAAATACAAAAAATTAAGTATAATAATAAATGTGTATTAAAAAAGACATCTATAATATAGTACAGCGAAAATCATATAAAGGGAGAAAAGGTGAAGCCCTCATTCAGACCTCCCGGATATCTCGTTCCCAATTGATATATCCAATAGGCCTCTCTTTGACGTAATTTCCTATCCAAATCGCCCCCTCGTTGTCCCATACGAACATGCTCAATTGCCATAAACCTTAAACCTTCAGCACTATTTTGATATAGGTGGCGAAGGTGTCTAGTGATCGGGGTGTCTCGTGGGTACCTAACAGAGCGTACGTGTTCCAGAATTCGCACTTTTAAAGGACATATTGTCTTGCCAATGTATTTGCTTCCGCAGCTATATACAAGCATATAAACCACTCCTGGTGTATTAGTTAGCGAACTCTTTTACTGTATAATTTACAGTGTTAGCTACATTTGAGAATTCTTTCGATTCTTTGAGTATATACTTGCAACCCTTACATTTGCCACATTTGTAGGTGCCAAGAATTTGTTTAGGTAACCAATTATAGTTTGGAGGTTTTGATGTGGAAAAATGGCTATGTGTAACATGATCGCCAATATTAGGGCAACGTCGTGTAGTTATATAGGCATGTTTGGGTAATACTTTACAGAGATGAGGATCTTGGGTGAGTAATGGCCAGAAATGTTCACAGATCTGATAAATTTCTTTCCATCCAGTATCAAAATTTCCAACCATTCTGATACATTTCTCAACATTAGTGCTTTTATCTTGAAGTGCAAGGTTCCGATCAATCATCAGTGCATTTTGATATGCTTTTTTCAAGCATCGGTTGGAATAACCTTTTTGCTTAAACATTTCTCTTAGGTCAATGGCTTTTAATTTAAACTCCTCAAGGGAAGAACATGTTCTACGTAATCGAATATATTGTCCCCTCGGTATCCCACGTTTCAGGGGGAGAGGATGGAAGCTTCTCCAATCTAAGAGGCTATTGGTGGCCGTCTCTTTTCTAAACAATGTAGTGTCTACACAGCCATCTGGTAGTTTTGAAACGGAAAAATCAAGAAAGTTAAGTGTACGTTCTTGGATTTCATAGGTGAATTTAAGGTTTAACTGGTTATTATTGAGTCTCTCAACAAAGTTGACAAAAGTGTCTCGGCTACCCCTCCATAATATAAAGACGTCATCTATATAGCGTTTCCATTCTATTATAGATGGCTGAAAACATCAAATTGTTCCCACCATCCCAAATGCAAATTTGCATAGGATGGTGCCATGGCTGTCCCCATGGCGGTCCCGGTCACCTGTCTATAAAAGGGACGGTCAAAAATAAAAAAATTATGTGTCAGTACAAATTGAAGAAGTTGCAAAACAAATTCAGTATGTTTACTATGTGCTTCACCTCTTGTGTCTAACGTTTGACATGTTTCAGACCCAACTTATGGGGAATACAACTATAGAGGGACTCCACGTCCAGACTACAGAGTAAAGTATCATTGGAGATGGTACAATTAGACAAGAAATTTAACATTTGTTTGGAATCTCTAATATATGAGGGAAATTGACACACAAGTTTTTGTAAGATTTTATCAATATAAATACTTGAATTTTGGGTAAGGTTCATGCATCCAGATACTATAGGGCGTCCCAGTGGTGGTTGAGTTTTTTTATGAAGTGCATAGAAAGTAGCAAGCGTTGGAGGTCGGTTTCATGAAATCATATTCTTTTTCAGTGATTACACCGGAGCCACAAGCATCCGTAAATATCATACTAAGTTCGGCTGAGAAGCGCATAGTCCGGTTGCACCTACAAATGTGGCAAATGTAAGGGTTGCAAGTATATACTCAAAGAATCGAAAGAATTCTCAAATGTAGCGAACACTAACTTATACAGTAAAAGAGTTCGCTAACTGTAATACATCAGGAGTGGTTTATATGCTTGTATGTAGCTGCGGAAGCAAATACATTGGCAAGACAATACGCCCTTTAAAAGTGCGAATTCTGGAACACGTACGCTCTGTTAGGTACCCACGAGACACCCCGATCACTAGACACCTTCGCCACCTACATCAAAATAGTGGTGAAGGTTTATGGCAATTGAGCATGTTCGTATGGGACAACGAGGGGGCGATTTGGATAGGAAATTGCTTCAAAGAGAGGCCTATTGGATATATCAATTGGGAACGAGATATCCGGGAGGTCTGAATGAGGGCTTCACCTTTTCTCCCTTTATATGATTTTCTCTGTACTATATTATAGATGTCTTTTTTAATACACATTTATTATTATACTTAATTTTTTGTATTTTTGTACCTTGTGTGTTGGTCCCTTTTGAGATTATTATCTAAAACCCTTAAAGGAGGTAAACCATCCAGTAATTTGGCATCCCTTACTCTATTCTATCTTGGGTTTTTCCCCCTTCATATAATCACTATCTCACCATAAGAGGGAGTTCTAGGGATTCCCTCTTTAGGTGCTTATATTTTTCTCAATATTTGAATAATTATGATAAAGATAGTTTTATTTGCTATGCCTCTTTATGAAATTTAGATGGTATCCTTGAAAGAAGAGATGAATAACTCATTATGTTTTTCCTTTGTGTGCCATCTTTTATATATGCCTATGGTGATGGTTAATGCTTGCTTGAAATGACTCAGGGCTTGTTGTTTATAATAAGGCCCTTTGTTTAATTGAACGCTTTATTTTTGAACGATTGGGGTAAGAATTTGCCTTACTCTTACTATTAACCTCTATCCTCACTCTAAATCAAAGGAATTTGGAGTGTTATACAATCGAGCCTCTTACACACTAAAAGCTTGTGAGACCATCAAAGAGTGACCGGAAACTCCGGTGACCGGAAATGATGTTGATTTGTTATGCCGGAAGCTCTACAATGAAAACATCCGGTTCATCGCCCCTTTAGGTGCCCTATGAGAACGGGCACTGGTGCGAATCAATTGGCAACAATGGGGGGATACTGTGCCCTTTGAGTTAGAGGAATGAATAGTCTTAATCTGGTGTTTGATCCTCGGATAATTTGCCCCCTTTTTTGATGCTTTGGGTAATTTTTGGGTTGACCGGAAGTAGCCATATAACCGGAAGTGACGGCTTTAATTCATGCCGGAAATTCGGCAATGTATGCGCCCATTGAACGCACCTGTGAGCTCTTCGCTGGCGAGACTATTTAAACGGGGACCACACACTCAGTAGGATCACTCCTGATGAAGTCATTCTGAGTGACGACGAAACGCGTTGGGTGTTTCTTTACCTTTTAAACTGCTTTGTCCAGATGTCTTGGCTTCTGGCAATTAAGTGATTGGACTTGTACCCGGTCATACATATTTGGTTTGGCTTTGGTTTTGATGGGCAGATTTGGTGCCCTATGACTCCTCTTTGAATCTACCTAATAATCTCCTATTGAGTGAGTGTGCTTGTTCAACCCAAAGGCTATTGCACTAAATTTTTGTGACTATATGGTCTCTCTTTGTGTTATAGAATAACCTTGGGAAGGAGAGGGAGCAAATCTTTTTTAAAATTGACTAATTATAGAACCTCTTTAACCTCATATGGTGTCAATCTAATTAATGTGTGTACTGAATTTAATCTTGAAATGGCCACCTGTGAAATTTATTGAGGTAGTTATATGCTGAGTCTTTATACCATAAAGTGGACCTTTAAATGATTAAATAAGAGTTTTCTCTAAAATGATTTAAATATCCATCCGTTGCCAGAAAATTAGAATTTTCATTTCACTGGTTTTAAACGAATTGTTTGTCTATTGCATGTTTAATTTTGAATAAAATTTACTTACAACTTGAAAATATTCACCATTGGAAAGGAAAATGAGATCGGGCATAAGAGACATCCGTTGGAGACATATTAAGGCTCAGTATGTTAGATTTGTCGTTGTTGATCTTCTAGCCGGATAATTCCCCGAAGATCTTAATGTGTTCTAAAAGATGTAGCATGGTTGTTCGTGGGTGCGGGAGAAGGAACAGCAGGTCGTTAGCGTATGCTAACACTTTGTGTGTATGTTTTGCGCCCTGGATGCCCTGAATTCTACTATCTCGACGGATAGCTTCTAGGAAGGGTTCCAGAAATAGGGCAAAAAGGAGGTGAGACGGGGCAGCCCTGCCTAGTTCCGTTAGAAATGGGGACGGAGGTTGATAAGGCTCCATTAACCCTAACCCGTGCCGTGGGGGAATCGTATAGGGAACGTATCCAGTGTAAAAAGTGTGTGGGGAGACCGAAAACCTCCAATGTCTGAAAGAGGAAAGGCCAGCCAACCCTATGAAAGGCCTTCTCTGCGTCCGGTCCGTAGACAGCAGGAGAAGGCCTTGCATAGCGCAGGAGGACAGTGCTATTTGCGTCCAGAACTCTCGTTGTCGCATCTCTCGCCTCTCTTCCAGGGACAAATCCCACTTGGTCAGCTCTAACCAAGATCGGTAAAAATTTCTTGAGTCGGTCAGCAAGAATCCTGGCCAAGATCTTAACATCACTGTTCAAGAGTGATATGGGTCTAAAATGTTTGCATTCCGTTAGATCCTTGTCCGGCTTAGGTATCCCTGCAATAGTGGCTGCCAGTGTGTGATGGGAAAATTTGGAGCCTTCTCGTGTTGCGTTTTAACATTGTGAGCATGGGGAGGAAAGCGTTTTTGCAAAAGCTTTATAATATACAGCCGGAAGGCCATCCGGGCCAGGACATTTATTATTCTTAATGTGCTTAATTGTTGCCGCAGGATGCTGCCTGGGTCTTCGAGAGGCGACGGGCTACATTGTCCTTCAAATAGTCAGTGATGCGAGGCAGGAGACCTGGGGGTTGTGTCTCATCTCTACCGTTATATAGGTCTGTATAGTAGCGGACAAATTCCTGTAGTATGTCGTCGGGTCTGGTAGTCAGGGTATTATCTCTAAGTTTAATGTGTGGTACATATGATTGTTCTTGGCTTTTGCGTAGGAGTCTAGCCAATAACCTGCCTGGCTTATTTTCCTGAAGAGCGAAAAAAGCTTGGGACCTAACTGCCATGAATCGGATGTCTGCCTGTAGTAGGTCATTAAGTCGTTTTCTGCTGTCGAAGTTGTTGGTATATCGTTGCCGATTGATCAGTCTTATGAGACGTTTCTAAGGCTCTTATTTCGTCTAATAGAGAGGGGAGTTCAGCCTTTCTGTCTCGTTTCGAGCTGTCGCTTTTGCGATGAGCAGGCCCCTTATCGTGGCTTTGTGGGCTTCCCAGATCGTGTGAGGAGAGACGTCAGGGGTGGTGTTGATCTCAAAATACTGCTTGAGTGCCTCGTCAATTTCTGCTCGGAGCATTGGGTCTGTGAGGAGAGGTGTTAAGGCACCATTTGTGTTCTCGCGATCTGTAAAGAGGGGAGGCCAAGGTCATGACTACTGAAGCGTGATCTGACCATGTTTGTGTAGCGATATATGTGTTGTTTACCATGTGCAATTGATGTTGGGGAAGAAATAAAAGATCGAGTCTGGAATAGCTTTGGTGGACCCCTGAGAAAGACGAGTAGTCCCTCTCGCCTGCATGATATGCTCGCCAAACATCTACCAATCTATATGAGTGAAGGGACCTTTTGATATGTCGGAGAATGTTAGGGGGGTTCGAGGAGGATCCCGTTGATGTATCTATCCGAGGATCTAAGGATATGTTAAAGTCTCCAGCGAGGATCAGGACCCTCTCCTGAAAAGCGTTGAGCTGGCGTAGAATAGAGGCTATACATTTATGTTGGCGTGTGTTAGAGATGTAGACAGATGCAAAGGTGTACGTCGTGCCCGCTATGGTGCCCTTCAGGAAAAGGAAGCGGCCTTGGGGATCGGTAATCAGTCCTGTTTGTGTAAAGGGGACATTTCACGCTAGAATGATGGCAACACCCCTGGATTTTGATTCGGTGTAATTACTAAAATATCCTACAGGGAATTGTTGGTCTCGGAGGATAGGTCCATCTCGGTCCCAAAAATGTGTTTCTTGGACAAAAGCAATAGAGGCATGTTGGGCATAGAGTTCTCTAAGTAATCTTGAGCGCTTTTCAGGGACGTTAAGGCCCCTAGCGTTATAAGAGACCATGCGGAGCTGTTTAGTGGAAAACATCGCAATATTCCCCGTTGGCTGCCGAAAAGGGAGAGGAGAAAAAAAAAAAGAGGGGGGGAGGGGGAAATAGGGAGGGTGCAGAAAGTATAAATGCAATAGGTGTAAGAGGAAAGAGATAAGAGACAGAGCTGTAGAAGGGAGTGTGAGCAAGTGTGATCGCAGATATGAGACTGAAGACGTCAGAGGGAGGATAGTAAACACCTGTGCCTCCCGCTCAGGAACAGCGACGTCAGAATCTCAAGGGGGGTGAAAAGATGTAATGTCTGGAAATAAGTAGATAGAGATGTATCATAGGGAGTCCCCAACGAGTACCACCCGCCGGTGGTATCATGGAATGTATTGAGCCATGAGGAAGTAACGTACATAAGAGGTAAACATTTTCATAGAGGGAGAAGAGAGAAAGAGAACAGGGTTGATAAAACAGTGTTATAAAAAAAAAGATACAGTAACTAGTGTGAAGATCAGTACGATCCCAGAATCCACCGAAGATGTTAAGCTCTGTTCATAACCATGTATGTATACTTTTCGACATGAACAATAGAAGTGTGAGTCAATATGAGAGAGGCCAAGCAAATTAGACAGATTAAACAGGGCCTCTATCCCTGGCCTCTAACCATCCTTCACCCGCCCCCCTCCCCTTATTTCCCTTTGCCGTCTACTTCCTTCCTTCATGTTCCTTTCCCATATATATGTATTATTTTTATTATTTTTTTCCCCCCTCCCCTCCCCTTCCCTCCTCCGGCCTGAGAAGGCGGGGCCGCCATTTCTGGCTCCGCAGTGTGTGTAAAAAATGATCCAAAGTCCCCGATGAAGGCGGTCTCGGGGTGTCCAGGAGAGCTGGGTCCTCCGCCCTTCTCTTAATCTTCCCCATGGTACAAAAAGCAGGTAATCAGTGCGTATTTCGGGCGGTCTGGTCGGGAGCTACAGAGCTATGCGACCATCTTCTTCCAGCGCTAGACCACACCCCCAAGTATAATTTATTCGATCGTCACTAAGTTATAACCTCTTGATTACAAAAATGGATGTTTGTTAAACTACATTTCGAAGGATTGTCGGGTATATTACAGAAGGAGAAAAATTAAAATGGATGCCTGTAGCCATCTTGTTTTTTCTTTTTCAAATTTTCCCTAGTTTTAGAAATGAACAGAGATTTTTTTCTTTAAGTTCATGTTTATAGTTAATAAGTTCATGTTTATAGTTCATGGCTAGGTGACCAGACATGAGGGAACCTTAAAATGTCTTTATTTGAGATAAAGCCGAGCTAAGTGCTAGACGTGTCATAATTAAATTTATTGGTCTGTCTTAAGTCTTTAAAACAAAAAGATATTTTGTTTTTGGGTATAGGAAAATCAAAGTTACAAAATTTTGTAATGTAGGTCTATACATTTTATTATATTTACAGTAGAAAATAGACGCTCCAATTTATATTGTAGAGAGTTTAATTGGTAAGTAGTATAATTACTGAAGAGTTTCTGTGAGCTACCTAGAAAGGAATGTATTTAGTTGAGAGGAGTAGGGACATAAATTTGATTCTGGCATGAGAGACTCTAAGTCTACATGAGAGAAGAAGGTCTTTGTGTGTAAATTGACCTCGTGACATGAGTTAAGACCTATAAAAATTAAATGGTGGAATTAAGTGCAATACTGCCCTCTAGAGGATAGTAAATATTATATTTAATATAATGAATAAGTTGCCAGTGACGTCAAATTGACTATAATTGAAGCCGCAATGTTCGTGGCATTCATTCAGACTTACACGACAATGCATTCAGACTTCCAGGACATGGGGCATTCCCGCAGAAGCCAGGACATGAGGCATTCAGAGACTTAAACACATCGCAAGCAGACCATCCCAGGACGATGCACGCAAGACTCACACCAAATCTCTGACTCACATGCATTGATTATCTGATATTGATAATTTTCACATATTCCAAAAACAATATTCCATAAAGAATATTCCAAGGCAGTAACTCATTTAATCCAGATTGGAGAGGTAATGTATGAGAGCTATTTAAATTAAGGAATTAATGTAAGTATATATATTTGTAGTATTTCTTGCAACAGATAGACTGAGATTTCTCAGATTTTGTTAGCTCCAGAATCTAAATCTTTCTATTCTGCAGATAGAGATATGAAGTGGACATAAGGATTTATCCTAAAAGAAACTGTTGTAAGATTGATATATCGATTATAACTACAAAATAAAAAGTAAAAGATTAGAAGTTTAATTCTCGATTAGGGGAGGATTCACTAAATAAGTTTCTAAATTAGCTCATCTTTTGTTGATCCATGTAGTATAAAAAGATATATATATATCTCTATAAGATCTAGCTTGTTAAACATTGGTTGCTGGGAATTTCATTAAGCAGAAATGTTTATTAACCATTTGTGTATTAGTTACTAACTGATAAGGTAAACAATATTAATCATATATGCAGTTACTAACAGGAGATACATATATTGTGAAGCTAATTGTTCTATGTGCTGGTGGATGGATTGTGGTTTATAAATCTTTGATTTATGATCTGAGATTTGAAACTTTTTTGTATACGTAATAAATATATATATGGTTTTATCCGATTATTGATTAGTGTATTCTTCAAAGCAAAACACAGACAATTAAAAGAATTTAGGAAAATTTCTAGGAAATATAAACGATTGATATTTGTGTCTCTCGTATAAGTTTCTTATTGAAGAATAATAATCCCTGCCATATTGGAGGCTAGCTGCTGGGATAAGTCCAATATATGACATGTTGTAGTCACGTGCAGATATTATATCTGACAGGATTCATCAGATGGCGAATCTAACTTACATCATCCATGTTTGGTTAAATATCTTACTTCAGAAGTGGAGTTGCCAAGGGTTACCAGATGTTCTATAAAGTGGACTGCCCGATGATTGGCCAGCGCGAGGCGTGAATCGTTACCATTGGACTGTTGTGTTAAGAACTTTTTTCTGTCAAAATACTTTATAAAACATAAGAAAAAAAGGGTGTCCACTGCGCTTATTTCTATAGCTCCATGTGAAACAAAACAGAGGTTTTGGTTTTACTTGAATGGCCATTAAATTGTAAGCTCACCTGCCCCGTTAAGGCACCTCTGGTAAGGCAAGTCCTACCTAGTGAAACCAAGAGCTGCTCCTCTAAGCAACTACGCACTCTCATGTTACATCTCCTGCTAACATTCGCCTTTGTGTCTTTACTAAAATTATGATTCCCTGTCAATCTGGAATTTCCCACATTTTATCATCCAATACTTTGTGGTTAGATGTTGTATGCGGCACTCTTGTTAAAAATAAAAATGGGAACCTGCATTTCTTGAAGAAAATACATAATTTTACCCAAAACTGGAAAAAATAATTTTTTCACTAATTCTGACCCATAGTGCCCCATTACTTCCTCAACGCTAGCGTTAAAGCTCAGATATGTGTGTTGGCGCTAGGTTGAGTGACTGTAACACATGCTCCCCCCAACATATTGCATTCCAGAATGCTAACAGATTAAAAAATCCATTAGTGTATCTGTTTTTGTGTGAGCTTACTATACTTTGCGCTCCCCATGTTAAGCATAGGGAGCACAAAGTCCTAACACAACCGCACCACTGTGGTGACTAGAACGTTAACCACAGCTAGAAGCTGGAGCTAACAGATTTCACTTCTGCAGATTCAATTAGCACCAGCTTAACCCCCCCCCCATCCCCGCCTAGAAAAAAATCAGATACTCTCTTCTCATTCCAGGGCGCAAAGAGCGGCCCGATCTGCCGCTTCTGGTCTCTGGGAGCAGAGTGAGACTGGAAACCTATTCCCGGAACGCCCGAACACCCTTTTCTACCCGAGCCCACTCGGTGGAGTTTGTAGGAGCCCTGTTCCGTGTCACAATCTTAAGGGTCAGGTTTGAGAGGACTGTAGAACGGAGATCCTCACTTCCCTTGACTTATGTAGGGATCCTCCCCATTCCTGTGTTTGACACTCATTCTAATGAGGGGTCCTTGTTTTTGTTTATTTGTCCCGGGATCTCCCCGGTTTGTAGGAGCCCATGTAGATGCATGGCGTTGCCTCAACCTGAGTGGTAGGGACTTTTCCTTTTACTCCCACCATGACTCCTTTTTGTGTATAGACCTGTCGACTTGCTTACAGCATTCCATTGTAAACACTTCAATTGGCATGATCCTTATTTCAGATCATGCTGCCGTCACCGTTGACTTAAGGCTTGGCCCCCCCTCCCGAAATTGTACAATTGGCTTTTTCTCAACTTGCTTTTAATATCTGGAGTGTTTCGGACCCACATGGAATGGTCTGGATGACAACAAAGATGGAGCATTTGTGTCACGGCGTGAGCCGAGGTGGGGCCCATATTCAGGGTTTAAAGCCCAAAATGCAGGAGACACCACTACAGACAAGAAGGCCGACAGTAAGTGAAGACAACACAACTAAAAGGAATCCCTAACCCTGAAAGGCGGTCTTTAGAGTAGCCTCTAATAGTAGTAGGAGTCTCAATAAGCAATATGAACAAAGAACCTTACAGAAGGAAATCCGCTCGGCAAGGGCTAAGGCACAATCCTAGTCCTAAAGAATAGCCAGCGGTCAGAATACCAGAGAGGGACATCAGCACAAACCAGGAATCGGTAAACAGGATATCAGCAAGAAAAGGGTAAACCAGAAAACAAATCTGCCCTACCCTATGGGTCCATCAGCCGAGTAGAAGACTTGTAAGCGCCAATACTATTCAATTCTACAATACGTACAGGAGGCCGGTCAGTATTCCTGCCAGCAGATACAGGAGGATGTGAGGGGCCTATTCCCATGGGAATTTACAATCGTGAGGGGATTAGAAACAGGAGAGGGGGCTGCAGTGATGAGTTAATGCAGGGAGAGTTGAGGACCATTTTTGGGTTGGTCAGATGTTTTGTTACTGAGGCAGGTGGTCGCTTCCCTAAACAGAAGGGTCTATAGGGAGCTTTTAAATGATGCCAGATTTGGGGACTGTCTGATTGCGTGGAAGCGCGTTCCATAGGGTCGGCGCCACATGAGAAAAGGCCTGCAGTCTGGCATGTGATGAGGTAATGATGGAGGATGCCAGGCACAGGTCATTGTTGGATCTTAGGGGGCAGGCTGGGGTGTATCTGACTAGTGAGGACAGGTAGGGAGGAACAGCGTTAGTGAGGACAGGTAGTGCGGGCGGCGTTGGTGAGGACAGTGAGGGGGCGGCTTTGGTGAAGACAGGTAGTGAGGGGGCGGCTTTGGTGAAGACAGGTAGTGAGGTGCGGCTTTGGTGAGGACAGGTAGTGAGGGGCAGCTTTGGTGAGGATAGGTAGTGAGGGGCAGCTTTGGTGAGGATAGGTAGTGAGGGGCGGCTTTGGTGAGGATAGGTGGTGAGGATAGGTAGTGAGGGGCAGCTTTGGTGAGGACAGGTAGTGAGGGGCAGCTTTGGTGAGGACAGGTAGTGAGGGGCAGCTTTGGTGAGGACAGGTAGTGAGGGGTGGCTTTGGTGAGGATAGGTAGTGAGGGGTGGCTTTGGTGAGGATAGGTAGTGAGGGGCGGCTTTGGTGAGGATAGGTAGTGAGGGGCGGCTTTGGTGAGGATAGGTAGTGAGGGGCGGCTTTGAGGATAGTGAGGGGCGGCTTTGGTCAGGCTAGGTAGTGAGGGGCGGCTTTGGTAAGGCTAAGTAGTGAGAGGCGGCTTTGGTGAGGATAGGTAGTGAGGGGGGGCTGCTTTGGTGAGGACAGGTATTGAGGGGGGCGGCTTTGGTGAGGGTTTTGTAGGTCAGGGTGACTAGTTTGAATTTGATTCTGATATGGAGCCAGTGAGGGGGGCGGCAGAGACCAGAGAGAGGGTGAGATGGGTAAGCCGGGCTGATGTTTAGGATGACCAATGGAAGAAAAGGGTAATTTGGATAGCGCCCACTACTTATACGGGTTCAATTAAGAACCTACTTGTGCAATATGTCCAAGAGACCAGACACCAATCCCCAAAATTGGGGTGTGCAAAAGGGTATATACAAAAACCCCAATATTGATAGTGTGATATTATGCCACCCAGAATTCAAAAATATATATCACCCCTCAACACGTTCCTTGCTGATCATAGATTTGCAGCGGTACTTCAATAGTTCGCTAGTACTCCAAATGTGGGCACATATAATAAAAAAATACAAAAATTATACATAGAGCAGTACAGTGAAACACTTAGTGCTATAAATACACGTGGTATCCTACTCACGTGGAATAGAGCCTATTTACTAGAGGCTCAATGCTTTGGCGTTGGACCCATTAAGGATGGCCCGTCCTTTTCTCCCGCAGTCTCTCAGTACAATAATTCATGTAAAAGATGCAAAAGGGAGGACCATAGCATAATTCCCAGATTCCCCTATTATCATGCCGGGGAATAGTAATTATAATAAAGACACGGAGGCGAGTATTATGCTAGCTTTTCTTTACTTAAGCCGATAGCAACAAAGAAAAACTCTCAAATACAACAACAAAAGTATTTAGAGAGAAAAAAACTGTTTAACAATACAGTTTAACAATAGCAGATAATGGTACAGTCCAGCTCCCTGCTGTCCAATCGTCCGGTAGACTGTAATATAAATTCCCTCGTAACCCTTGGCTCCTCCTCTTTTCTTGATGCGAGATGGGCTAACATCTTCCTCAACGAAATCGAAACAATGGAAGAATAATCATCCTTTGACAAACTCCAACAGGAAGTTAAAACCTTCAACGTAGACTCCAACTTGAAGCTCAAGCATCGAAGAACATTCATCCTTCAATGAAAACCTCCAACACGAAGCTCCAGCCTTAAACGCAAACTCCAACATGAAGCTCAAGCTCTTCTCCAACGAACAGAACAACGGAAGGACTCTTCATCATCCAATGAAAGCTTCAACATGAAGTTTAGGCTGTCGGAAAATAAATGTATTAAAGATCACCCGGAGCTTACATTAAGAAGGTTTGAAAAAATCCGTAATGATTACTGAAACATCAAAACCTAATAACCAAATATAAAGGGTGGGAATAACCCTATTATCGGGTGGGATAATACTCCCCTCCGTGTCTTTATTATAATTATGATTCCCTGTCATGATAATAGGGGAATCTGGGAATTATCCCACAAGACACAGAGGCTCTTATTATGCAAGTTCAAAGCTTAATTAATTAGTGATAGTGACATGTGACACACTGGTTTAAATAACACTCCCTAAAGGTGGATTCTCTGGACCAGTCTGCTGTTTTAAGATGTCTACAAGAAAACCTCCACAGAAGAAAAAACCTTGGAAGCAGAAGCACACCGGGATGAATGAGCACCGAACACAGAGACGACTACACCAACTCCTGACATCCATTTAACCCACCCAGCGAGTGTGGTGGAAGTTACAGAATTGTATGGTTTGTGTAAGGATATGAATAACCATTGGGATTGGAGTGACCTGTTAGGGGCAGAAACTCTTCCATATTCTTTAAAACAATTACTGGGTAAAGGACAGGACGCTGTGACAAACTGGATAGAAGACCTCTGACAATGAAGTCTTTGTCGTACAGGAAAATTGAACATTTCTTCCCGTGTCGGGTAAAACTTCTTCCCGTTAAGTTTAGGGCTCGAACGTGTGAGACTCTATTGCAGGAAATCAAGCAAAGGAAAATGGCCAATTTCACAGAAATCCGTTTAATAGACAGAGTTTCATTCTCGGCCACTTATCCAGAAAACTAACTAGAATGACATCCCAGATGTTAGAATAACGGGAACGAGGGGTCATTACACTGTATACCCTTCAATAACCTACATGCAATGGTAAGCTTCCCGGCAGGAATACCAATATAACCCTGATGTGAAGCCGGTATCGCCGATCTGAGGTTATTAATCGTACGATACGCTTTACCGTCCCCAAATATATGTGTGAAGAAACTAAACAAGTTACTCAAGGAACTAATATGGGATCAACCTGATGTTCCATGCACCAAGAAACCCATGCGTTTCATGCGGTACCATATCTCCTCCTAGTAGAGGGGGCCCAGTAACTCGACAAAAAGGAGGCAGATGCATCCGAAATGTTGACCGAAAGCCAGTGACCCCTGATATTATACTTGACAGCTGAAAAAAATTAGTGAAGGGGGCGGAGCCTGGACGAGCATGCGGCTAGCTGTGTGAGGGCTGAGCTCCCGGGCCGCAGGTGACTTTTCAGACAGAACCAACTACCACTGACCCGACCAGGTTAAATTAACTGGAGGCAGAAGCTCCCCAGTACCCTGTCATGCCGCCGCCAAAACAAAAAAAAAACGCAGACCTCAAGAGGCAAAACAAGATGGCGGCCGGACCCCGCCGGAAGATGGAGGTGAAGACTCGGGGGGCCTCGCCAACCTGATCCCAGCCTCTAAACAGGACATAGCGGCGCTTTTCCGGAAAATAACGGAGGTACAGGAGATCCTGGCTGGGGAGATTATGAGAGGCTCCCAGGCTGTTAAGGTAGAAATCCAGGCCCTGGGTTCCCGCACGTCCGATTTGGAGGCCCGGGTGGAGGAGGTAGTACAGCAGGCTAACACGTCAGCTGATGTTGTAAACCAGCTACAGGACCGGGTGGAGGGTTTTAGAGAAGGCCATGGAAGACGCGTCCAACCGCTCCAGACGCAATAACTTACGTTTAAGAGGCCTAACAGAGGAGGTGTCGCAGGCTGCGTTGGAAGCCACGGTGGTGGGCATGTTTCAGCGTTTGTTACCTGACTTACCTGCTGAGAGCTTTCTAATGGACCGGGTTCATCGTGCGTTACGGGCCAGAGCCCCCCCCAACTCCCAACCTTGTGATATTATCTTGCGATTGCACTATTATAAAACAAAAGAAAAAATCTTGCGTGCTAATCGTGAGCAGTGTCTGCATTATGAGGATGTGGAGCTTCAACTTTTTCAGGATTTGGCGCCGATCACCTTGGCCAGACGCCGGGACTGGAAGCCAGTGACGGCGTTGCTCCGGGCTCCAGGCCTGAAGTACACCTGGGGCTTCCCGTTTCGCTTAATTGTCACCAAAGACTCTCGCACGTTCTCTTGCACTACCGTGAGCACCCTGCCTGCGTTCATGGATCGCCTGGGCCTACAGATGCCAGATGGAGTTCGCTCCACTCTCCCGCCACAAATACAACGTCTCCCTGCGGAATGGCAAGAAGTCGCCGATTGATACGCCCGCCGGGCATGATTTTTTCTTCTTTTTCATGGCACGCTCCCAGTGCTGAGAGCGTGAGTACTTGGCCTTTCGCGTTTCAGCGACCTCTCATTATTTCATCTCTTTCACTTTTTCTTACGTGTAAATGACAGTGAGTGTTCAGGCCCCCCTGGCCGCGGAGCACTGGACTTTGTTGAAAACCCCCTCTGATTCACTATTATCACCATTTGTGTTGCTTTTTGCTGTTTTAGACACGGGGGATTGCTGCCCGAATGTCGAGGGGATAGCTTAGATCACTCTTATGCATGTACTTGTTGCAAAGTTTTATACGCGTTTTGTTTGGTTTGCTGGAAGTTATGTTTTACTGATTTAAGGTTCTGCATCGTCGCCTGCCGGGTGACTGGTTCTATTCGTGGGATTAGCAGGTGGTCTCCTGATTGCCCTTTGATTCCGCCCCAACGCCTGGTTTTCGGGTTTCTCCCCCAAGGCAGGACATGGACTTTGATGTTAAATGTTTGTTGGTTTCCCGATGTTTCCGTCTGTCTTTTGTGTCCTTCTTTCACTTCTTTCTCGTCTTCTATCTTCTCTTCTACCCCTCCTGTCTTTATTTCTCTCTTCTCCTTCCTGCTCTCCTGTCTTCTTTCTCTCCCTTCCTCTGCTCGGGGGTGGGGCCTGTCACGGAGCCTTTTCCCCGCGTTAATGCATTATGATGGCTAAGACCCTTAAGATTTGGTCCCTGAATGTCAAGGGACTTAATTCCCCTGGAAAACGGCGTCTTCTCTTTCGAGAGATGCGTTGCCAAAAGGTGGACATAGCTTGTTTGCAGGAAACCAGAATCCCAAAGTCTGCCTCCTTCCGGCTCTGTGACAGGCGCTACTCCCAGGTGTATTCCTCGTGTGCCTCCAATAAGACCCGGGGGGTGTCTATTCTCGTACGTAACTCCTGCCCCTTCACGCTGGACACGGTCGTGGCGGGTGGGGAGGGCAGGTATTTGGTGGTGGATGGTTGGCTTGCTCACAAGAAGTACTCTGTGGTCTCGGTGTATGCCCCGAACGTACCGGATGTTTCTTTTTGGTCTGACTTACAAATGTTTATTTCCTCCCATGCATCCGGGGCTTTGATTGTTGCCGGGGATTTTAATGCTGTGCTTTTCCCCACCTTGGATCGGTCTGATGCCTCCCGGCCGGCGGTGCCCCGTGAGCTCAGTACTCAGGATAAACAGTTTCACCGTTTTGTCAGGGCCCTAGACCTAGTTGATGTCTGGAGATCTTACCATCCCACAACTAGAGATTATACATTCTACTCGCACCCTCATGCGTCGTACTCGAGGATTGATTATCTGCTAGTGACGCCCGCCTCCCGGAGCTCGGGTCACCCTCCATTGGCTCGATCACGTGGTCTGACCACGCTGATGTAAGCATGCACCTCAGGATGCCGGGACGCCGGACCCCTGGACAGTGGCGCTTGGACCCGACCCTCCTGGACGCGGAGGGGGTCTCTCAGACGGTTAGACAGGAGCTGGAATGTTATTTTCAGGTTAATGGTACAGAAGAAGTACCCGCTTCAGTGGTATGGGCAGCTCATAAGGCGGTTATAAGAGGGGTGCTCATTAGCCAGGCCTCCTATAGGAAAAAGCGTAAAGCCGAAAAGTTCGCGCAGTTACAAGCTAGTTTGCGTAAGCTAGAATTTAAGCATAAGGCGGATCCTGGGCCGGTGACCTTTGATGCTCTGCAAGACGCGCGAAGGGCATTGACCCAGCTATCTCTGGATGAAGTCCGCAGATCCATGCTCTGGTCCAAACGATTTTATTATGAACGCTCAAACAAAATGGACACCCCTATGGCGAGGAGGATAGCAGGCCTCCAGCATCACAGGGGCGTAGGAGCCCTGAGGGACGGGGAGGGAACTGTCCACAGATCCTCTTCTAAGATTAGGGATATTTTTACAACATTTTATGAAAAGATATATAACCACTCCCCGCAAGCGACCTCAGATAACCCAGCCCATGTAGCTACTGTACAGCGGTTTCTGTCCGAGTTGGCTTTGCCGACCCTGACAGAGGCACAGGCTGCAACCCTTGGTGCGCCGATAGTTAGCGAAGAGGTTAGGATAGCCATAGGACTCATGCAACCAAATAAGGCCCCGGGCCCGGACGGACTCCCAGGACTTTACTATAAAGCATTTCTGCCCATCTTACTCCCTCACCTTACCACAATGTGTAACTCTGCGAGGTCGGGGACTCCCTTTGCAAGGGACTCCTTGACGGCCTCTATTGTTACTATTCTTAAACCTGGTAAGAATCCTTTGGGCCCAGAGAATTACAGACCGATTTCCCTCCTTAATTTTGATATTAAAGTTTTAGCCAAGGTATTGGCTCTCAGATTGAATGAGATCATACCAACTTTGATTCATGCTGACCAAGTGGGGTTTATCCCCAGCCGTCAAGCATACGATAACACCCGGAGGGCCTGTGACCTGGTTTGGCTTGCGCAGCGCTTGAGGGTACCCGCAGTGTTCCTGTCCCTAGACGCTGAAAAGGCCTTCGACAGGGTGGGATGGTCTTATCTCTTCCAACTGTTGACGCACCTGGGGTTCCCGCAGGAGTTCACGTCCTCGATAGGAGTCATGTATGATACGCCGTTGGCGCAGGTGGTGGTACCGGGTACGCCCTCTCGTCCTTTTCATCTCACGAACGGCACTCGGCAGGGATGTCCTCTATCGCCGCTGCTGTTCGCGCTCTCCCTGGAGCCTCTGCTCTCGGCGATCCGATCGGATCCGCTGATTGCGGGGGTTTCCTACAGGGGTGAAGAATATAAAGTCTCTGCGCATGCCGATGATGTCCTCTTATCCCTTACCTGCCCTGTTCCCTCGGTGGCGCGGCTGTTGGAGGTGTTGGACCGGTTCTCGGGGGTGGCGGGGTACAAAATTAACATGACTAAGTCTACGGCTCTCCTTGTAGGGGCCTCGGAGGGGGACACCGAGGTTATGGAACACCGGCATGGTTTTCGTACTACTACAGAGTCCATATCCTACCTTGGTGTTCGGATCCCGGGGTCCCACTCGGAAATATTTGCTCTTAACTATGCTCCGTTGATACAATGTATAAAACGTGATCTTGACCGATGGGCTAAACTGCATATTTCATGGTTGGAGGGTGCACTGTATAAAAATGAACGTTCTGCCTCGCCTCCTGTATCTTTTTCAAGCCCTTCCGATACTTGTGACGCAATCAGATCTAACGTCGCTGCAGACGGCCATAGATGCTTTAGTGTGGGAACATAAGAGACATAGGGTGGCGAGGCAGACGTTGTTTAGACCTCGGGCAGCGGGAGGGATGGGGTTACCCTCTCTTCTTTCGTACTACAGAGCAGCACGGTTAGCCCAAATAGTGGCATGGCACTCCCCAATGGGCGCAAGGAGATGGGTGGATCTGGAGTCTTTAATGATGTCACCGGATCTTCCACAATTTTGGCTCTGGACTCCCCCACCTCATCGTCCAGCATTACGCACGGAATGCCCGGCTATCGTAGCTGCAGTGAAACTATGGGACTCTGTCGCGGTTAAATGTGACCTTACAAGCTATCCGTCGCCGCTTACTCCGATCTTACGCAATGAGGAATTCCCCCCGGGCTTGCGCCCGCAGCCTTTTGGCCTATTGGAGGATGCGGGTCTTCAGCGTCTGGTGGATTTCTACCCCAAAGGATCCCTCCTGCACTATCCGGACCTACAGAGTACACACTCTCTGCCTCATTCTACGTTTTTCCGATTTTTACAGTTGAGGGACTTTGTTACCAAACCCCACCTTCGAGCCGCAGCACTTACCAAGCCTTCGTGGTTTGAGCGCTTGTGCCTTCAAGAACGATACCCCAAAGGCCTTATTTCCACAATATACTCCTCTATTACCTCGACCCTTGAATGGAAGGAATTGACATATATTAAAGCTTGGCATAATGACCTGGGTGAGGAGTTGGAAGGTGATGAGTGGTTGGACATCTGGGAGGCAGCTCGGAGGTCCTCTATATGCACTACGCACCAGGAGCAATCTATAAAAATGATATTCCGCTGGTACACCACCCCGGAGAAGCTTGTCAAAATGAAAGTGACTACCTCTGATGTGTGTTGGAGACTGTGTGGCGATAAGGGAACCTTCCTGCACATGTGGTGGACATGCCCCCGTCTTAAACCACTGTGGTCGAACCTACATTCTCTTGCCCAAGCTGTGCTGGCGAGGGAGATACCTTTTGCGCCGACAGTTTTTCTCCTTGCGTCCCCCTTGGAAGACCTCTCCTTGCGCCAGAACAAACTACTTGCTAAGATGACGTTGGCAGGGCGTCGTGCCATTGCGGCTGAGTGGAGGGCATTGGAGCCCCCTCGCTTTGGCAGGGTGCTGGCTAATATCAGAGACGTGGCCCTTATGGATGAACTGTCGGCCAGGGTACACCACACTATGGATGCGTTTTCTAGATTGTGGGAGCCTTGGTTGAACCATGATGCTTAAATAATTTCCTACCTCTTGCTTGCAGGTGACGGATGCTTAGGGCTACCGTGTTGTGACGGACGGGTCTTGAAAGGACTCTTTCTCCTCTCCTTTTTCTCCTCTTCTCCCCCCTCTCTTTTTTCTTTCTCTCTTTCCTTTCTCTCCTCCTTCTTTTCTTTCTGCCTTTCCTCTCCCTTCTTTTCCTCTCTGCTTTCTACATCCTTTTCCTCTCTTTCTCCTGTATGTCCTCCCCAGTTTGTCCTTTTAGTGGATGTTGAGACGAGGTGGGGTTCATTATATCTTGATGTTGTGTACTAGTTACTGTTGTATCCTAGCACCCCCTGGAGTCGTTTATGGTTTCTAAATCACAATAAAATATGTTTTAAAAAAAAAAATGCCTTGAAAAAAAGGGATGTGAGATGCATATTGCCTAAAAAATGTAGTTCTTCTGAATGTGCGACAAGTCGTTTTGTATTTCCTTTCTCAGTGCCAAGCCTTTCCAATAGTATGTGAAGATACTTATCAGCATGTGTAATGACCTGTAAAGTAAATACTGTCTGGGACACATTATAGTTTCAGATTGTTCATTTGAATAGCCAGATCCTTCTTCCACGCTGGCAAATCTGCAACCCTGGAGTGAACAGGATCTAAATAATTCATGTTTAGTTTCTCTTTTTTAATGTGGGAAATAAGTATTTTCGCATCTCAAAAAAAAAAATTTGTGAAGACTCAGAATTCTGAAGTGTTCCCTCTGGGTCTCCCAGGGTGAATGATGGGACATGAATTCCCAGATTCCCCTATTATCATGACGGGGAATCCTAATTATAATAAAGACACGGAGGCGAGTATTATGCTATCTTTTCTTTACTTAGCCGATAGCAGCAAAGAACAATCTCTCAAATACCACAACAAAAGTATTTAGAGAGAAAAAATACATTTAAACAATATGTAACCATAACATGTAATGGTACAGTCCAGACAATGGTTTAGCCCAACTCCATAAATCCTCCGACCGCCCTTAGGTCCCCGCATCAGAAAAGAGGAGGAGCTAACAAACTTCTTCTTTAACTCAATGAACATCGGAAGGACTTCGTTCTTTCAGGCGAAGACTATCTCCAACGTGAATTCCACAAAGTTCTGATACAACTTCCAATGTAACACTCAAACTGTCAGGGAAATCAACATGTTAAAGGTCAACAGAGCTTACCTAAGGAATATATAGAAAAAGATCGACCGATCCATAACACTTATAGAACGTATAACATTATTCACAGATATCAGGGTGGGAAAAAAACCTAACATTTGGGCAGGATAATACTCTCCTCCGTGTCTTTATTATAATTATGATTCCCCGTCATGATAATAGGGGAATCTGGGAATTATCCCACAAGACACAGAGGCTCTTATTATGCTAGTTCAAAGCTTAACTAATTAGTGATAGTGACATGTGACACACCGGTTTAAACTAACACTCCCTAAAGGTGGATTCTCTGGACCAGTTTGCACTCCGGGATGAATGAGCTCCGAACACAGAGGCGACTACACCAGCTCCTGACATGATCCATTTAACCCACCCAGCGAGTGTGGTGGAAGTTACAGATTGTATGGTTTGCGTAAGGATATGAATAAGCGTTGGGATTGGAGTGACCTGTTAGGGGCAGAAACTCTTCCATATTCTTTAAAACAATTACTGGGTAAAGGATAGGACGCTCTGAGAAAACTGCATAGAAGACCTCTGACAATGAAGTCTGTCCTATAGGAAAATTGACCATTTCTCCCCGTGTCGGGTAAAACTCCTTCCCGTTAAGTTTAGGGCGCGAACGTGTGAGACTCTATTGCAGGAAATCAAGCAAAGTAAAATGGCCAATTTCACAGAAATCAATTTAATAGACAGTTTTCTGGATAAGTGGCCCGAGAATGAAACTCTAACTAGAATGACATCCCAGATGTTAGAACAGAAACGAGGGGTCGTTACACTGTATACCCTTCAATAACCTACATGTAATGGGGTGCTTTCTGTCAGGAATACCAATAAAACCCTGATGTGAAGCAGGTATCGCCGATCTGAGGTTATTAATCGTGCGATACGCCTTACCATCCCCAAATATATGTGTGAAGAAACTAAACAAGTTACTCAAGGAACTGATATTGGACAAACTTGATTTTAATGCACCAAGAAAACCATGAGTTCCATGTGGTACCATATCTCCTCCTAGTAGAGGGGGGGGCCAGGAACTCGACAAAAAGGAGGCAGATGCATCCGAAATGTTGACTGAAGGCCAGTGACCCCTGATATTACACTTAACAGCTTAATAAAAAATGAGTGAAGACTCAAAGAATTCTGAAGTGTTCCCTCCAGGTCTCCCAGGGTGGACGATGGGACACGAATTAGCCTGGGAATGTCCACAGGTTCAGGAGGTACAGGAACCATGGTTGAAACCTCCATAAGGGTGCTATGAGCACTATTGTAGCTAATTGTACTAGTCTAATTACTGTTGAAATGAGAATGAACAGCAGGAAAGCGTAAAGCATCCCTAGCATCCATGTCTGGACCAGAGCATCCGTGGCCAAAGCCATGGGTCTGGTCTCCAACAGTAGTATTGTGATAAAGAAATATTAAGGCGATAAGCCAACAAATCTATAGAGAAGGGACCCCAGAGGGATGACAAACTGACAAATATCCTGGCGTCTAATCTCCAATTGCTGGAGTCTATCAGATACCTTGAATTCCAGTCCGCCATTACATTGCCAAACCCTGGAATGTATTGGTCTGGACTGAGATATTGTGAGGCAGGCAAAATCCTGAAAAGATTTAGCTGTCTCTGCCAACTGTTAAGACCTGGGGCCACCTATAAGGTTGATATAATGTACAGGGGACAGGTTGTCCATCTTCAGGGTATGGAACTCGCCTGGAAATGCTTAATAAAACTTGAATAGCAAACAATCCTGCAAGGAGTTCTAAACAATTCTATACAATCCTATATTTGTGGAAACCCAACTGACACCTGTGGAAAGGCATCCGCAGCACGCCCGAGCCAGATCTGCTGGTGTCTGACTCGATGACCAACTCTGGAGTTGGATGGATGATAACTTTGCTGTTCCCTGACACTAAATGATTTAGCCACCACTGCATCTCCAATTTCGACTCGTCATCCAGAGAGATGCAATCTGGATAAAGCCATCCCCTCCGCAGAAATCGTGCTTTCAGACGTTGAAGAGCTCGACAATAAAGCGGTCCTGTAAAGACCACTTGTATTGCTGCGGAGAGTAGGCCCAGGAGGTGAGCTAACCATCTCAGAGAGAGTTCTTCTGCAGATAGAAGACATCTGAATTCTCTGTGAATCAGCCGAACTTTGGCTGAAGGCAGAGAAAGAGCCATCTCCATCGTAGCTACGGTGACGCGTAGAAATCCGATAGACTGTGTTGATGTAAGGACCGATATTTTGTAGTTTATCTGGATTGTCAGGCTTCATTCAAATTTATTTTGACCCTCCAATCTGGCGGGGATAAAACTCTTCTTAATGATGAAATGTCTTCCATTTCGAAATGATTGTACACAACGTACTCGTTTAGGTGTTCTTTTTTGTGGAATAAAGGGTGGGGTCTTTTTGGGGCTCTAGTTAAGAGGATTTAAAGGAGCCTCTTGAGGTGGAATAAGGAATGCGAAAAACCTATTCGAGAAAGCTTTTCTGATATTAGCCTTCATCTTACCTGTGGTCAAAAGGGACCTTGTATATTCGGTCAACTCCTTGAAGATGTCTTCTCCAAATAACGGACCCTCAGCGTTGGGACCAGGCTCATTATTATTATCATTTATATAGCGCCAACTGTTTATTATTATTATTCCGTGGTGTCCTCCCATGTACTCCATTCTTGTTTAATGTTTTCCTTATTGTAGATGTATCAACAAAAATGTTAGCGTGTGCCGGAGTTTTCTGTAAGTCTTTAGCTGACACTCTAGGATTCTTCTTTACCTCATTAAGCATTCTGCGTTGTGCTCTTGCAGTCATCTTTACAGGATGACCACGCCTAGGGAGAGAAGCAACAGTGCTGAACTTTCTCCATTTGTAGACAGTCTGTCTTACCATGGACGCATAAACATCAAGGCTTTTGGAGATACTTTTGTAACCCTTTCCAGCTTCATGCAAGTCAACAATTCTTGATCGTAGGTTTTCTGAGAGCTCTTTTCTGCGAGGCATGGTTCACATCAGGCAGTGCTTCTTGAAACCAGTAAACCCAAAACTGGTGTGTGTTTTTAAAGGGCAGGACAGCTTTCAGCAACACATCCAATAATATCACACTGATTGTACGCAAGGTTGGCTCACTCCTGGCTCCAATTAGCTCTTGGAGAAGTCATTAGGCTAGGGGTTCACATACTTTTTCCACCCTTCACTGTGAATGTTTACATGTTCTGTTCAATAAAAACATGAAAACATATAATGTTTGTGTTGTATTATTTTAAGCAGACTGTGTTTTTCAAATTGTTGTGACTTCGATGAAGATCAGAGCACATTTTATGACCAATTCATGCAAAACTCCATGTAATCCCAAAGGGTTCACATACTTTTTCTTGCCACTGTAGTCATAAACCACTTATATATTTTATTTATTTTTAATTACTTATTTCACTTAAATCATTTTAATGGGAAATTTCTGGAGGCAACAAGCCGCGACGTTCCGCACATGCGCGAACCGTCGCAAGCGTTACCTCAGAGCAGACCATTGTATGCTTTTAATGTGAGGAAAAAACAGACAGGGAGGTAAATTTATATTGGCCATAATCGCTAGCAATAAACAAAACGAAAACTTGCCGTTTAAAAACCATCTGAATTCCGACCGCAGTGTCTCTTGAGGTAAATCGCAGCGGCGTACTGCACGAGTCGCCGCGAGCGTCACCTCAAGACAATGGCGCGAAGCCGCAGCTCCCCTAATGACCGAGGCACAGGGGAGGCGCGAAAACACCACAGAAAGACGCTGTAAAGATGGACTCGTCCCTCGGAAAAACTAAAACGCTGGAAAGCGAAAAAATAAAGACAGTCCCCAAAATGAGACAATAAAAATAAAGGCAAAACCAGCCCCTGTACATATAAGCCGTAATGGGTTGACAATAAATAGCAATAAAACACAAGCTAACAGAGATTGTGTATATAAATAATGTGAGGAAACAGAATATATGTATATATCTAGACAATAAATTACAGTGAAACTGCCAAACAATTTTAATATTGAGCTTGCTGCTAATACTCCTCTTATCTCGGCGAGCAGCAAAGAAAAGAGGAGGAGCTAACGGCGGTCGGAGGATTTATGGAGTTGGGCTGTACCATTACATGTTATGGTTACATATTGTTTAAATGTATTTTTTCTCACTACTTTTGTTGTGGTATTTGAGAGATTGTTCTTTGCTGCTATCGGCTAAGTAAAGAAAAGATAGCATAAGAGCCTCAATGTCTTGTGGGATAATTAGCCTGGGAATGTCCACAGACTGTTTCAGGAGGTGCGGGAACCATGGTTGTGACCTCCATAAGGGTGCTATGAGCACTATTGTAACTAATTGTACTTGTACTAGTCTTATTACTGTTGAAATGAGAATGAATAGAGGGAAAGCGTCCCTAGCATCCAGGTCTGGACCAGAGCATCCGTGGCCAAAGCCATGGGGTCTGGTCTCCAACAGTAGTATTGTGGTAAAGGAATATTAAGGCGAGAAGCCAACAAATCTATAGAGAAGGGACCCCAGAGGGATGACAAACTGGCAAATACCCTGGCGTCTAATCTCAAATTGGAGTCTATCAGGTACCTTGAATTCCAGTCCGCCATTACATTGCTGAACCCTGGAATGTATTGGCCTGGACTGAGAGATTGTGAGGCAGGCAAATCCCCAAAGGATTTTGCTGTCTCTGCCAACTGTTTAGACCTGGGGCCACCTGTAAGATTGATATATAACGCACAGCGGACAGGTTGTCCATCTTCAGGAGTATGGAACTCGTCTGGAAAAGCTTAATAAAACTTGAATAGCAAACAATCCTGCAAGGAGTTCTAAACAATCATATACAATCCTATCTTTGTGGAAACCCAACTGACACCTGTGGAAAGCGCTCCCCAGCCAGATCTGCTGGCGTCTGACTCTGACCAACTCTGGAGTTGGATGGATGATGGCTTTGCTGTTCCATGACTCTAAATGATTTAGCCACCATTGCATCTCCATTTTCGACTCGTTGTCCAGAGAGATGCAATCTGGATAAAGCCATCCCCTCCGCAGAAATCGTGCTTTCAGACATTGAAGAGCTTGACAATAAAGCGGTCCTGTAAAGACCACTTGTATTGCTGTGGAGAGTAAGCCCAGGAGGTGAGATAACCATCTCAGAGAGAATTCTTCTGCAGATAGAAGACATCTGATTTCTCTGTGAATCAGCCAAAGTTTGGCTGAAGGCAGAGAAAGAGCCATCTCCATCGTAGTTATGGTGACACCTAGAAATTCGATGGATTGTCGGTGTATGGACCGATATTTTGTAGTTTATTGGGATTGTCAGATAAGCGTCTTTCAAATTTATTTTGACCTTCCAATCTTGCGGAGATAAAACTCCTTTTAATGATGGAATGTCTTCCATTTTGAAATGATTGTACACAACGTACTCCTGTAGGTGTTTTAAATTGATACTGGGCAGAATCCTCCCCCTTGGGATGTTGGTGTGAAATTATACTCACCAAAAATCCTGATCTTTTCGAACCCCTGTAACCACTTTCATGGTGAAATTCTGGTCCATTGTGGAAAAAAAGTGGGGTCCTTTTGGGGCTCTAGTTAAGAGGATTTAAAGGATCCTCTTGTGGCGGAATAAGGTTTGACGAAAAACCTATTCGAGAAAGCTTTCCTGAAATTAGCCTACATCTTACCTGTGGTCAAGAAGGACCTTGTATATTCGGTCATCTCCTTGAAGATGCCTTCTCCAAATAACTAACCCTGAGCGCTGGGACCAGGCTCATAATTATTATTATCATCATTTATATAGCGCCAACAGATTATTATGCGCTAAGGTCACCACTTTATGGTCGATCCTGTGGAGAATTCCCAGATTCCCCTAATACTCACCTCCGTGTCTTTATTATATCTTTCCTTTACATAGCTGATAGCAGCAAAGAACAATCTCTCAAATACCACAATAAAAGTATTTAAGAGAGGAAAAAAATACACTTAAACAATATATAACCATAACATGTAGTGGTACAGTCCAAACAATGGTACAGTCCAACTCCTTAAATCCTCCGACCGCCGCTAGCTCCTCCTCTTTTCTTATGCGAGACGTAACCACTTCTTCTTTAACGAAATGAACATCGGAAGAGTTTCATTTTTTCATGTGAAAAACCTCCAACGCGAAGTCCAAAGCTTCGAGAAAATTCCAACGTAACACTCAAGCTGTCAGAGAAATCAACATGTTAAAGGTCAACAGAGATTATTTAACAAATATATAGGAAATGATCGACCGATCTATAACACCTATTGAACGTATAACATTATCCTCAAATATTGGGGTGGGAAAATCACACTCTTAACATTTGGGCGGGATAATACTCGCCTCCGTGTCTTTATTATAATTATGATTCCCCGTCATGATAATAGGGGAATCTGGGAATTATCCCACAAGACACGGAGGCTCATATTATGCGAGTTCAAAGCTTCGTTAACTAATGAATGTGACATGTGAGACACTGGTTTAAAATAAAACTCCCTAAAGGTGGATTCTCTGGACCAGTATGTTTTTAAGATGTCCTCAAGACGACATCCACGGAAAAAGCTCTGGAAGCAGAAGCACTCCGGGAAGAATGAGCTCCGAACACGGAGACGTCTGCACCAGCTCCCGACATGATCCATTTAACCCACCCAGCGAGTGTGGTGGAAGTTACAGATTTATATGGTTTACGTAAAGAAATAAATAAACGTAGAGATTGAGAGACCTGTTAGGGGCAGTGACTCTTTCGTATTCCTTTAACCAACGCACCGGGCACAAACTAGGGCGTTGTGGGAATTCTGGGTAAAAAACTTCTGACAATGAAGTTTTTGTCCTATTAGAAATCAGGAATTTCACTCCCGTGGGGGAAAACATCTACCCCCTAAATCCAGGGCCCGAACGTCTGAGACTCTTTTGGAGGAGATCAAACAAAGTAAAATGGCCAATTTAGCTGAAATTTTATTTTTTTTATATAATTTTTATAGTACATAATACACAATACAGTTAACATCGTACAGACAAACAAAAAAAAACCCACCCAACAATAATTTTATTATTATTATTATTCATTATTTATAAAGCGCCAGCTATTCCGCAGCGCTGTACAATAAACACAGTATAGACAGGGTTACAATACATTGAACAACATTTGACAAACAGTACAGGAGGAGATGAGGGCCCTATTCCTGTAGGAACTCACAATCTGGGAGGGTTGGGGTTGGAAACAGGAGGAGAGGACTGTAAGGTGAGAGTGATTGATGGTTGCGTCAGTGAGTTGGGGGGTCGGCTTCCCTAAATAGGAATGTTTTAAGGGAGCGTTTGAAGGAAGAGAAGTTAGGGGAAAGTCTGACAGTACGAGGGAGAGCGTTCCAGAGAGGGGGCTGCGCGTGAGAAATCATATCCCTCCAATCAGCTTAAACTTAATTGCTTAATTACAAAGGCATACCCAACGATCTGAAAGACAACCAATTTAGCCACCTCTTTTGATAAAAGTCATTAAATCATGTACTTTTGCAAACATTTCTTCGTATTTGCATATCTTATCCACTTTACTTATCACTTCAGATATTGTAGGTAACAGAGTTGACTTCCAATGACTTGCTAAAACTGATTTAGCCGCTCCTAATATTGTTGATATAAAAGCTCGAATAGATAAAGGCAGGTTAGTAGGAATAATAGAGGAAAGAAATGAGGGATAAACCCTCGGGTAGCAGAGAGAGTGCTGATTAAAACATAACTTTTATTAATTATTGTGAACTACACACATTACTGGACTGACAAATAAAAAACATGAACACAAGCACGATGAGATAGGTAGAAATATGTATGCTATAAGAGGCAGATTGCCCAATGGCAGCCCTAGGGTGCAGATGAATACAAATATCAAGATTGAATTGGAGGCGGAAAATAGTCAGGTGGCTGAATGTTACATTGAAGCATAAATGAACCTTGTAAGGAATAAACAGGTAAACTGGCAATTGCAAAGTATGCTACTACACTTCAAAAATGTATGAAGTGCCCAGGCTGAGAATAGCTAGTTGCGGATACGGTTTAAGCGGCAGAAAATAGAGAATAAAAATACCAAGGTTTGAAAATAACAGAATCTCGAACCACATTCACATAATACAAGGTAGCCAGGCTAAATGAACTAAGAAAGTACTCAGCCGCAAACTTGTAAATACCACAAAAACAGCCGGTGTGCATAACACCCAAGAACACTTCAGGATATCAACCATCAAACAACATAATTTGTGAAGATCTTAGGAGTCAAAGCGAAAATAAATCACATACAACTGACCCTGAAAGGCTGAACAGATTCTATCAAATCACATCGCATACAATTTAAAGAAGCACCAGGACTCGACACGTGTTTCAACGCCTGTCTAGACCGGCTTCATCGGGAGTCAACACAAATTGTGAATAGTATCAGTACCGTGTGTAAACCAAGGCTGGTTATATACCATTTGATGAATCAACTCAAAGGAAGCCAAGCTGACGATCATTAATCAATTGAAAAAATGATCCTGAAGTGTTCTTGGGTGTTATGCACACCGGCTGTTTTTGTGGTATTTACGAGTTTGCGGCTGAGTACTTTCTTAATACAAGGTAGCCAGGCTAAATGAACTATGTGAATGTGGTTCGAGATTCTGTTATTTTCAAACCTTGGTATTTTTATTCTCTATTTTCTGCCGCTTAAACCGTATCCGCAACTAGCTATTCTCAGCCTGGGCACTTCATACATTTTTGAAGTGTAGTAGCATACTTTGCAATTGCCAGTTTACCTGTTTATTCCTTACAAGGTTCATTTATGCTTCAATGTAACATTCAGCCACCTGACTATTTTCAGCCTCCAATTCAATCTTGATATTTGTATTCATCTGCACCCTAGGGCTGACATTGGGCAATCTGCCTCTTATAGCATACATATTTCTACCTATCTCATCGTGCTTGTGTTCATGTTTTTTATTTGTCAGTCCAATAATGTGTGTAGTTCACAATAATTAATAAAAGTTATGTTTTAATCAGCACTCTCTCTGCTACCCGAGGGTTTATCCCTCATTTCTTTCCTCTAATATATATCAGGGTTAAGCCTTGGTGGGAGTGTCCATGCATGGTGCTGATTAGTGCTTCGGGGTGGGGTGATTGTCTGCCTCCTTTGAGGAGGTTTTTCTCCTATTTCATTATCAGTCTATACAAGAGTTTTAATACTCAATTTACAATCACCTGATTATTTATCTTATTTTCACCATGGCTGGTATTTTGAACCTTCTGGCAGTGGTAACCTTTGGTGTCAAGATGCTGACAATGTCTTCTCTAATGATCCAAATATAAGTTTCTTAGGGGGCTCTGATGTTTCTTCTACAAGTCAAAAGATTTCCAGACTACTTAAAAGGCAAATTAGATCAAATTGGGAAGTTTCATCTCTAAGTAATTATCTCAAAAAAAATATGATCCCTCGTGGACTTCGGGTCTATGTTAACCCGGCATCTCCTATAACCACTGAGGGTTTTCGCCAGGAATGGCAAGAGGCAGCTGAAACATGTTCCCGTAAGTTTATGGAGATTGTGTGTAAATACGAGAATATTGAATTAAAAAAAGTTGACTGTGAATTAAGAGAAACTGTTGAATTACTAAAAAATGATACAGACGAAATAGCATATGTCAATATTGAAACTAAATTGAAGGGTCAAATGGACAGATATGAGAAAGATATAAGAGATTGGAAACAAAGGAAATTTCTGAGAGATTCTGAGGACTATAGAACCGGTTCCATTTACAAATTTGGTAAAGATAAAAGCAGATTTAATGAATATGTGTCATCTTGTGAAGGTGAATCATCTGATACTGATGTCGAAAGTAACTGTAGTCCGATGAATCAACCTAGAGGAATCCTCAAAAAGGGAGTGTCTTTTTTAGACAAAGATATCCTCCCGGAGAAGTTGCGAGATTGAGGGAAATGAGCGTATCGGGGGTACAAAGGCAGGAAATATCGTTAACCTCCGTACGTGATTATCATACAGTAAGACCATATGATCATGAAACTCAGCCTAATTTATCCACCTCGAATAGATCTTGCCTTCCCTTAAATACCGCGGATGTAGAGTTGAATTCCTCTATTCTCACAATATCAACCTGTACCCAGAATTTAACATCTGTCATTATACCTGCCATCAATAATTCAGACAGTAGAACAGCATTTCATTCTGCTGAATCTTTGGTTCCTGTATTGCCACATGAAAATACCTGTATTAAAATATCTAACTGTATCAAGGCACAGACGATAGCTGGACAAGCATTAAGGATTATTAATCTATCCAATTTCCATTTAAATGCTAATCACATTAGTGTCCTGAGTAAAGGGCTATCATATGTCCCACGACCATCTATTAACAAGTTTGAATGGACCAAGGATGTCCATCTTTTTGGTCGTAAACTGGCCCTACATAAATTGTATAGGACCAAAGATGAAGCTAGAGCCAAAAACATGGGCCTTGAATACACTGATTTACCAGCATTACAGGACCTAATGGACCTGATGGACGAACCTACGATTACTAAAATAGGTTTGACTGACTTAAGACCAAAAAGCAAATTTGCTCCCAATCTGAGGGACTTTGGAAATGTTGTTTTATTTTGTAAACTTGTCTGTACGGATATTGACAAATTAGACACATGCGAGATTTTAGCCTCACATATTGACAATCTTACAATCGATGAACGTCACGCCCTGTACGATCTTGAAAAAGATAAGGATTTGGTGATAAAACAATCTGACAAAGGGGGCAATGTTGTCTTGATGACCATAACGAGTTATAAAAAAATGGTCATGACTGTTTTAAGAGGCGAATCTACATATGAAAAACTAACTAGTGACCCCACTTCTATCTAGCTCAACTACGATCGCTAGTCAACATGGCATTTGACAATTCTGTAATTTCTAAAACAGAACGTGAATTCCTAATTCCAGGTAACCCCACTGTAGCGACCTTTTATTGTATTCCAAAGATCCACAAGGATCCCAATGAACCTCCTGGACGTCCTATTGTTTCGGGTAACGACAATCTAACCCAGAATATGAGTATCTTTGTCGATTAAAATGCTACGGAAATATGTTGTCGCTTTACCATCATACATCAGAGATACGAAACAGGTGTTACAAACTTTAAAAACAAAAAATATTGGACAGGAAGTATTGCTATGTTGCCTAGATGTCGAATCATTGTATTCGTGTATCCCACATGATTTGGGTCTATTACATATTAAAAAAATACTTGAAAAGGACGAGACTTTGAGGGACACAACCATTCAATTTGTGATTTCAGCACTCAAATTTATTTTGACTCATAACTTTTTCATTTTTGATGGCCAATATTATCACCAGATCAGGGGAACAGCCATGGGTTCCTCTTGTGCACCCTCCTATGCGAATTTATTTTTAGGCATATGGGAAGAAGAGTTTGTCTTTGGGGAGTCTATGAATATGTACAAACCTAAAATAGAGAGCTGGTCCCGCTACATCGATGACATATTCGTGACCTGGAAAGGCACGGATATGGAGTTCAGGGATTTCGTGGCCAAACTGAATGATAATCCTCTCAATCTCAAATTCCCTTTTGAAATCCAGAGTAACGAAATAAATTTTTTGGATGTCAAAATTTCAAAGACAGATACTGGTGAAATATCCACCTCTCTATATCGTAAGAAGACCGCTTCTAATAATTTGCTGCATTGGAATAGCTTCCATCCTGAACCACTCAAAAAGGGTATTCCCCTTGGACAATACCTACGGTTACGTAGACTTTGCTCGACCAATGAGGAATTTGTAGCGAAAGCACAGATCCTAAGATGTGACTTTAAGGAGAAAGGTTATCCCAATCGCTGCCTCAAAAGGGCCTTTCAACATGCCCTGTCGTTTTCTAGAGATGAGCTCTTGGAGGATCATACCGAACTTGACACTAAACTCATAAGATGCATTGGGACCTTCGATGCTGGGTGGGACCATGTTAAGAAAATTATGGACCGCTATTGGCCCTTGTTATCACTCGACTCTCAATTAGTAGATGTACTAACTGATAAAGCATCAATTACTGCAAGGCAAAGTCGTAATTTGAGGGATAAGTTGGTTCATAGCCATTTTGTTACATCATCCCCCAATAAACCTCGTACGTGGCTGTCCAAGGATCTGCGAGGTACATACAAGTGCGGTCACTGTGTCGCTTGCCCCTACATCCTTAAATCATCCAAGAGTGTGTCCGATTCAGCGAATGTGTCTAAATTTGAAATTCGATCCTTCTTCAATTGTAATTCTGCCGGCATAGTATATCTTGCCTCATGCATTTGTGGCAAAAAATATGTAGGAAAAACTTTTCGTCCATTCAAAAGACGCATTATGGAGCATATTCATTCCACTAGGAGGATACAGGAGACCCCGATTTCACGGCATTTAGCCCAGTACCATGGGAGCAATGCTAAGGTTTTGAACTTTTGTGGTCTGGAATCCGTACCATTATCCCCTAGAAAAGGTGACTTCGATTTGAAGTTACGTCGTAGGGAATGTTGGTGGATCTACCAGATGCGTACTCTGGCCCCTTTTGGTCTGAACGAAGGTTTCTCTTTTACACCATATATTTGACAGTACATGACATCCCTCTTGCCAAAATTTACTAGTTATGACCATGTATATATTTATTAAGTGGTCAATTTATCCTAATAACATCTCTAAATATACTGGGTTTATTCTGTGATATTCATGACCATGTATGTACATGGTCTCTATCTCGTATTAAGATCTTTTCCATTACCGTGCAGGTTCATCTATGACATGTCGTCAGGTATTCTGTAGGGCCAAACAAAGTATCGTATGACTATTCTTCTCTTTATAGAGTTGATAGACATTCTTGACAAACTCTAGATTCAACCATAACGTTATCGTTAGCCTTCATGTATGACTATATACCATATGGACCCTTATTTCTCTGTACGGCTTCTTTTTTTGCTGTAGATGCCTGTTAGCAATCATGAGTCTGCTTATGGTATCGATTGGTTCTGGTTAATGTATTGGTTATTTCTCTGTAGCTCTGCTATTGCTAGATGCTGTTTACAATCTGCAGTCTGGTTTTACGGTTGTATATTTGGTCACTGAGCCGCTCAATAAATTACTCTGGCTTTTGGGTCATATGGTGCCATGAATTTATGGTTCTTAGTGTCATGTGGCACGTTTAGCGAATCATCGGTGTGAAGGAATGGCTCAGCACCCTCAGCCAGAGATGGGTTTTCAGGACACTGTTATTTAATGAACATGTGTTTGTGCCGTTGCACCAACGTCCCTGCCTTCTAGCTGACCGAAGAATGACCTGTAAACAAAAGTGTTGTTGTGTAATGAATGCCGTTTCAAATTTGCCGCCTTTTTTTTGCCGCCTTATTTTTGAATCAGACCAGCTGGTCCCAAATCGGCAACGCCCCGATGCACTTTAAAGCCAATGATACCTGTGGGGGCGGGCAGGGGGTTTTCCATGTGGAGCTCAGGTTGAAAGTATAAATACAGATGTTGTTCTAATTAAAAGTGTCTTTGGTTTTGAGTTCATGCAGCTGCGTCTCGTGTCTCTGTTTGCCAAGCGTGCCTGACATCCCTCGTGGTTCAGCACCCCGGACGAAATACAACTCTATCATGCGCCGCTGCTGCGCGATCCGAATACTCCTAGCCGACTGAACGTGGCCAGCTAACTACCGGGAGATCCGAGAATTCGTACCTTGTAACGTGTGGGCGTTTCGACCGCCGCACGATCCGACTCCTGCGGTCGAACGAATTAAGCTGTGTCTAGTGAGGGTGAGATCCGGACAGGTTGGTGCGTGCCGCGGATGTTTCTTCGACCGCTGGGCGATACGAATACCCAGACGATCGATCGTCAACTAACTCGCTAGTGGAAGATCCGAATCCTCACAGAATCAAGCCGTTCCGATCTACGACCGTAAAGGTCTGCGTACAGATCCGTGGCCAGCTGCTCGAGACGCTGAGCGACACTTCTCAGTAGTCGGGCTAGGTACACATCAAGGTCCCCTTGACTGCGTGGGTCATCCAGATCACAAAGACATACCCGGCCGCTCGAGACGCCGAGTGCCACAACCTTGGTAGTCGGGCCGGGGGAAGAATCAAAACGAAGGGGGAACACACCTGCAGATTAGAGCACACCCGCAGGCGGATGATAACATCAGGTTCCGTCACACTGGTGGCAGCGGTGGGATAGCTCTCTGCACCCCCCCCCAAGAAGACCCGCAACATGTTGGTGTACGATCACTACACCAGGGACACCCTGCGTGTCATGTTGGAGGACCGGGGAGGAACGCCGGGTAACAAAAAGAAGAAAACCATAATTAAAGAACTGACCAGGATGGATCAGGACAGGGCGACGACACCCGTGCTCACCCCTGTCCTCGCAGAGGAAGCGGAAAGTGCCTTCAGCCGAAGGGCGCGGCAGCGGATCGCCCTGCTCGGAGCTGCCCCATCGGAGGCTGAGATAACAAAGGCGATCCAGGAGACAGCAGGAAGAAGAACAAGAAAAGGAGCGTCAGCACGAGCTGCGATTGGCAGCGCTCCGTGAGACAAAGATTGAACATTTTGCCCCTGACCCTTATCCCGTAGACCCCTGGGATGAGGAGTACAGCTCGACTGGAGCTTCACCCTGGAATTCCGCACCCCCAGCGATACCCCGTACGGGACTTACAGCTCGACTGGAGCCTGTATTGGGGAACCCGCACAGCCCAGCGGACCTTGGATAGAGACTTACAGCCCGCCTGGAGTTACATCCGAGGACGCCACATTCCCCGTCGAGAACATGGAGGGCGAATTTCTGAGAAGACTGCAGGAGAGCCTGGATCAGTATTTCGGGTCCATGGTGGAGCCCACGGGGCTTGAGTGGCGGACGAGGTCGCCAAGAACTTCAGGATGAGGCGCTGCCCCCTGAAAGAAATTGCGAGTTTTGGGAGCCCGAGATGTTCCCATGGGTCCCTATCGGGATGACAGTAGAGGAGCTGGCCCGGTCGGAAGAGGCACAGCAGGTGCCAAGTGTCCAGGATGGGCCGTGTGAGGGGCCCGAGGGGTCCCGGGAGGAAATGGTCCTCCCAAGCCCGCCAGAAGACACGGCGGCCGTGTCGCGGGTCCAGCAGAAGAGCTGGCCACGGGGCAGAGCGCCGCTGGCCTCTGCCCACTCCCCGTCTGCCCTGAGGAGCCGCAGGATTTCTCCGTGCTGGCGACCCCGCAGCCATCGTCCCCTGATCCCCTGGATGTCAGTGTTGCATCCCACCCCCCAGCAGAAGAGCTGGCAACGGGGCAGAGCGCCGCTGGCCTCTGCCCACTCCCCGTCTGCCCTGAGGAGCCGCAGGATTTCTCCGTGCTGGCGATCCCGCAGCCATCGTTCCTGATCCCCTGGATGTCAGTGTTGCATACTACCCCCCAGCAGAAGAGCTGGCAACGGGGCAGAGCGCCGCTGGCCTCTGCCCACTCCCCGTCTGCCCTGAGGAGCCGCAGGATTTCTCCGTGCTGGCGATCCCGCAACCATCGTTCCCTGATCCCCTGGATGTCAGTGTTGCATCCTACCCCCCAGCAGAAGAGCTGGCAACGGGGCAGAGCGCCGCTGGCCTCTGCCCACTGTCCGAATGCCCTGAGGAACAGCCAGGTTCACCCCAGCTGTTCGGCCCGCAGCCGTTGTTCTTCCCCGACCCCCCGCAAGTTGTGCCTACATCCAACTCCCCAGTGGAAGAGCTGGCCACGGGGCGGAGCGCCGCTGGCCTCTGCCCACTCCCCGTCTGCCCTGAGGAGCCGCAGGATTTCTCCGTGCTGGCGACCCCGCAGCCATCGTTCCCTGATCCCCTGGATGTCAGTGTTGCATCACACCCCCCAGCAGAAGAGCTGGCAACGGGGCAGAGCGCCGCTGGCCTCTGCCCACTGTCCGAATGCCCTGAGGAACAGCCAGGTTCACCCCAGCTGTTCGGCCCGCAGCCGTTGTTCTTCCCCGACCCCCCGCAAGTTGTGTCTGCATCCAACCCCCCAGTGGAAGAGCTGGCCACGGGGCAGAGCGCCGCTGGCCTCTGCCCACTCCCCGTCTGCCCTGAGGAGCCGCAGGATTTCTTCGTGCTGGCGACCCCGCAGCCGTTGTTCCCTGTTCTCCTGGATGTCAACGCTACATCCAACCTCCCAGCGGAAGAGCTGGCAACGGGGCAGAGCGCCGCTGGCCTCTGCCCATTTCCCGACTGTCCTGAGGAACAACAGGGGTTTTCCGAGCCGGTGACCCGCAGCTGTTGTCCTCACCCGACCCTCCGAAAGTTGTTTCAGAATCCACCCCCTCAGCAGCAGAGCTGCCAACGGGACAGAGCACCGCTGGCCTCTGCCCACTCGCTGCCGTATGCCTTGAGGAGCAGCCTGATTCACCCCGACGGCTTTGCTGGCCGCCATGGTACGTCCTTGGGATGGAGGAAACCATCCTCCCACCAGGGGACACACACCCAGCTGACGCGCTGGCCGCAGGGCAGAGCCTGCTTCCGCTCTGCCCATTCCACAGCCCTTTGGCCCAGAGGCCCCGCGCAGCCACGATTTCCCTCTGCGGCTGGCCCAGGTACTCGGGGCGCGTGCAGTTAGCACCCGTTTTCCCCGGGTGCGAGATAGTCCCGGAGGGGGCACAGGGGGTGCTCCTCCCCGGCCACAGGACCCTTTTGCCGGAGGGGTAACCCCAAACCCGCGTGGCCTCCACCCACTTGGTACGGCCGCAGGGCCAACTGGAGAAGCCTGGTGGCTCGGCCTCTCCCAACTGACTATGGACCTGAGAGCACCGACTTCCCGGTACGACCCGTTGGGGTCCAACCGGGTTCGTCGGACTTTGGGAGGGGGAGGAATGTGAAGGAATGGCTCAGCACCCTCAGCCAGAGATGGGTTTTCAGGACACTGTTATTTAATGAACATGTGTTTGTGCCGTTGCACCAACGTCCCTGCCTTCTAGCTGACCGAAGAATGACCTGTAAACAAAAGTGTTGTTGTGTAATGAATGCCGTTTCAAATTTGCCGCCTTTTTTTTGCCGCCTTATTTTTGAATCAGACCAGCTGGTCCCAAATCGGCAACGCCCCGATGCACTTTAAGCCAATGATACCTGTGGGGGCGGGCAGGGGGTTTTCCATGTGGAGCTCAGGTTGAAAGTATAAATACAGATGTTGTTCTAATTAAAAGTGTCTTTGGTTTTGAGTTCATGCAGCTGCGTCTCGTGTCTCTGTTTGCCAAGCGTGCCTGACATCCCTCGTGGTTCAGCACCCCGGACGAAATACAACTCTATCATGCGCCGCTGCTGCGCGATCCGAATACTCCTAGCCGACTGAACGTGTTCAGCTAACTACGGGAGATCCGAGAATTCGTACCTTGTAACGTGTGGGCGTTTCGACCGCCGCACGATCCGACTCCTGCGGTCGAACGAATTAAGCTGTGTCTAGTGAGGGTGAGATCCGGACAGGTTGGTGCCGTGCCGCGGATGTTTCTTCGACCGCTGGCGATACGAATACCCAGACGATCGATCGTCAACTAACTCGCTAGTGGAAGATCCGAATCCTCACAGAATCAAGCCGTTCCGATCTACGACCGTAAAGGTCTGCGTACAGATCCGTGGCCAGCTGCTCGAGACGCTGAGCGACACTTCTCAGTAGTCGGGCTAGGTACACATCAAGGCCCCTTGACTGCGTGGGTCATCCAGATCACAAAGACATACCCGGCCGCTCGAGACGCCGAGTGCCACAACCTTGGTAGTCGGGCCGGGGGAAGAATCAAAACGAAGGGGGAAACACCTGCAGATTAGAGCACCCCGCAGGCGGATGATAACATCAGGTTCCGTCACAATCGGCTTTCCATACCCCAACGTAGTACCAGCTAAATAGATAGCCTTGGTCGATATATATTTTTCTATTGAACCGATTGGCTCTTTAAAGTCACATGGTGCTATAGACCAATGGTTCCGTCCCTTAGTCTAGTTATACAGGTCCACCTATGATATATTGTCAGGCATTCCTTAGGGCCAAACTAAGTGTTATATTACTATCCCTTTTTCTATAGAGCAGACTGTCATTTGAATAACATTTACATCTCACTATAATGTGATTTTTGTCATACTCTCTTTTACGATTATATATCATATGGACCCTTAATTCTCTGTATAACTTTCTCTAGTTGTCCGTTTAAAATATGCAGTTTGGATCTACGGTGTCGATATTGGGCCTCATTGAGTCGCTCAAATGAATTACTCTGGCTCGTTGGGGTCACATGGTACTTCATTGAATCCATTGGCTCATCAGTGTCATGTGGCACGTCTAGCGTATCATCGGTTCCCTAAACCACAACATTGTACTAATTAAATGGTTAGTCTCTGACGGCATATACCTCTTTAATGAACCGATTGGTCCCTCAAAGTCACATGGTGTTATAGACCAATGGTTCTCGTCTTCCAATTCAGCACTAGCCGAACTCTCATTATCAGAGTCCATGTAACCTTTTTTTCAATTGATTAATGATCGTCAGCTTGGCTTCCTTTGAGTTGATTCATCAAATGGTATATAACCAGCCTTGGTTTACACACGGTACTGATACTATTCACAATTTGTGTTGACTCCCGATGAAGCCGGTCTAGCACCGGCGAAACACGTGTCGAGTCCTGTGCCTTCTTTTAAAATTGTATGCGATGTGATTTGATAGGGAGACGATAGAATCTGTTCAGCCTTTTAGGGTCAGTTGTATGTGATTTATTTTTTGCTTTTGACTCCTAAGATCTTCACAAATTATGTTGTTTGGATGGTTGATATCCTGAAGTGTTCTTGGGTGTTATGCACACCGGCTGTTTTTGTGGTATTTACGAGTTTGCGGCTGAGTACTTTCTTAGTTCATTTAGCCTGGCTACCTTGTATTATGTGAATGTGGTTCGAGATTCTGTTATTTTCAAACCTTGGTATTTTTATTCTCTATTTTCTGCCGCTTAAACCGTATCCGCAACTAGCTATTCTCAGCCTGGGCACTTCATAAATTTTTGAAGTGTAGTAGCATACTTTGCAATTGCCAGTTTACCTGTTTATTCCTTACAAGGTTCATTTATGCTTCAATGTAACATTCAGCCACCTGACTATTTTCCGCCTCCAATTCAATCTTGATATTTGTATTCATCTGCACCCTAGGGCTGCCATTGGGCAATCTGCCTCTTATAGCATACATATTTCTACCTATCTCATCGTGCTTGTGTTCATGTTTTTTATTTGTCAGTCCAATAATGTGTGTAGTTCACAATAATTAATAAAAGTTATGTTTTAATCCGCACTCTCTCTGCTACCCGAGGGTTTATCCCTCATTTCTTTCCTCTAATATATATCAGGTTTAGTCCTATGTGGGAGTGTCCATGCCTGGTGCTGATTAGTGCTTCGGGGTGGGGTGATTGTCTGCCTCCTTTGAGGAGGTTTTTCTCCTATTTCATTATTAGTAGGAATAATATGCAAAACTTCAGGGTTAAAAGGAATAATCACAGATATGCATTTATGAATCAGATGACTTATAGCTCTCCAATATGAGGCTAATTTAGCGCATGACCAAAACACGTGGGAAAGAGATCCTTTAGCCGAGTGGCATCGCCAACATTTATCTGAGACACCAGAGGTATGTGCTAAACGTGCTGGCGTAAGGTACCATCTATAAATCACTTTAAGATGGGATTCTCTTACCCCGGTGCTTCTAGAATATCTATACACCGATGATGTAGCATATAGCCAGTCTTCATATGGTATTAGGAGATCTAGGTCTTTTTCCCAGTTTAACATATGAGAGTTTTTTTGTCATGTTTTTATTCACTAAACCTTGATAGCATAATGATAATGTTTTTTTTTTTTTTAAAGCTCTTTTTTCCCAAACATAATTTATGGAATGCCGTGGCTTCTGTAATGGGAATATTTTTCACTCCCTGACTTGAAATAATATATTTAATTCGCAGATAAGTAAAAATGCAGTTTAAAGGAATATCAAATTCTTTGACTAAATCAGGGAAAGATTTTATTGTAAACGGAATAAGCAGTTGTTGAATATGGGTCACACCTTGGGTCAACCTGGGTGTTATATATAAATCCGCCGTAAGAAGTCGCAAAGCTCGTAGAGTGGCGAAACTCATCAATGAAAATGGTTTAAGAAGAGGGACACCCCATTGTCGCCAGATTGAGATAGATAAATATGAGGAGGGTAGCATTACCTCCTTTTTCCTCCTGACTGGACCTCCATACCACATTAAATCATGCAAAGTATATGGTGCTGTAACTGCATTTTCAAGTTGTAGCCACAATGGTGTTTCTAAAGACTTCAATGTAGCCAATATCTGGGCCATTGCTGAAGCTCTATAATAACCTTTTAAGTCTGGGAGTCCCAGTCCCCCCCATGGCAGTCGGAGATGTTACAGTTTTAGCTGATACCCTGGGAGGTTTACCTTTCCATATATGGGCAAACAGTAATTTTTGTAGTTGTAGAATAAGATGTGCTGGAGGTGTCACCGGAATGTTGCGGAAAAGATATAGTATCTTTGGTAATATAGTCATTTTTAGTGATGCAATACAACCCATCCAGGATAAATTTACCAAACGCCACGTCTGGAACTGTTTTTCTAATTGCTGAAATAAAGGGGTGTAGTTATGTCGGGCGGCGGAACTCCGGTGTCTCGACATGACCACGCCAAGGTATTTAATTGAATCCGATCGCCACTCGAATAAATATTGGTTTTGAAGTCTCTCAAGTGTTTTATTTGGAATATTTAAGGGTAACGCCTGAGTCTTCCCTACATTGTTCTTATAATATGATAACCCACTGTAGCGTTCTAATAATCCAAACAAGGAAGGTAATGAAATTTCTGGTGAAGAAAGATATAGCAGAATATCATCCGCAAACAATGCAAGTTTCTGTTCCCCTACAGGAGTTGATAGACCTGAGATAGATGGTGTTAACCGGATATGGTAGGCTAATGGTTCTAAGGTCAGAACAAAAATAAGAGGGGATAAAGGGCATCCTTGACAAGTACCATTCGATATACCAAAGGGAGAAGATAGAAAACCCATATTGAAAACCTTTGCTGAAGGAGTGGTATATAAGGCCATTATACTTTTAATAAATAAATCTGGGAATTCAGGCAGCTAAAGTCTGATACATATAACCCCAGTGTATACGATCAAATTCTTTTTCAGCATCCAGGGAAAGCAATAATCCTGGTTCTTTCATTCTATGTGCCAAATCAATAATGTCAAAAAAGCGGCGTGTGGAATTTCCAGCGACTCACCTTCGAGAGAATTATACCCCCGGGAGGCGGAATCCTGCTAGCCCTTTATTCTTATCCGGAACTTCGGTTTGTGCCCCTTGCTGCGCCGTTTTTGGGACTTTTACGAAGTGTGGCCTACGTTTGGCGGCCATTTTTGAGGCGCTCCTCCGTCCTGTTGCACTGCACGCAATACCTTTACAATTATGGGGAGGAAATCCGGAAAAAAGCCCCAGCCACCGGAGAGTCCCCGGCAGAGGGACATACGAGAATCTCTGGGAGAAAGCAGACGAAAACAGCAGGCTGCTCCACGTACTTACCTGTCTCCCACGATGAGCTCTTCTGACGGCGAGGATCCGTACTGGTCAGAGGCCTCTGCAGCTGCTCGACGGTCACCCCGGGACTCGGCTAAGGTGCGACAACAGTCGGTCGGATCTGGCCCCTCAACACACGGAGCGATATGTGCAGTGGCTTCCGAGCAAGGTGAGACACAAGATGCTACGTCCCAGGTCGCTCGTGGTTTACTGCCCTTCACGGAAAGTGATATTCGGCGCCTGCTAAGAGAGTCGATGGAGGAAATGAGAGCGATGTGGCGTGCAGATTTCAAGACCATGAAGACAGAATTGGTGACCGTTAAGGGGCGGCTGACAACTGTTGAGTCCCGGGTTGAAGAAGTTGTGGCGGCTCAGGCCCTCATTGCGCCGCAGGTGGAGGCCCTACAACAACAGATGACCCTGCTCACCGGTGCGGTGGAGGCTGCAGAGGTTCGACACCGCAGGAGGAATGTGCAGATCAGAGGGATCCCGGAGACGATCGCTGCGGATGCCTTGTTTCCGTATGTTAACGAATTTACGCTACACGTTCTGGGGGCTCCGACGGGGTCTAACCCTCTCTTTCGACATGTTGCGCGACTACGGAAAGCTGCGACAGCACCAGCGGATTCCCCTCGAGACGTGCTCGCGATTGCCATGGAGGAGTCGGACAAACGTAAGCTGATGTCAAAACCGGCTGCCCGGGCTCCGATACTTTTCGGGGACCACTATCTGACTCTCTTTAATGACCTTCCGCTCTTGACACTCGTTGCCCGGAGGCAATTTCGGGAGATATCCGCTTTTTTGAGGAGCAGCGGGATTCGATACCGTTGGGGGGTGGCGGGATCTATGCATATCTGCCATGATAACGTGTCACATTTGGTGTCTACTCCAACGGCGGCATGGCATCTGCTGGGGTCCTTGGGCCTCTCCCCTCCCCGAGCAACACCTGGCCTGGATCACGGAGGGTCTTCCCATGAATCTCTAGACCCGGGTTAGGGGCCGGAACGCTATATAGCTCTCTTTCGTTCCTACCCCTGGGATGTTGGGGTGCTAGCCTTTTCTGATTTCACCTCCTTTTAGTTTTAGTTTCTTTTACGAGGGTTTAAATGTTTCATTTGTCTTTTTATTCTATGATTCCTGTCCTTCCTATTTGTATTTTTGCATTTTCTGGAGGATTGATACGCTGTTTCTGTATACGTGCAGTTTCTTGTGATGACCCTATGTGGTTTTACCTGATATATCTTTTATTATGTCATGTGCAAACCTTAACGTAACCCTGCCTGCTGTATATCAGATATCACTTAGAGACACTATTTTCATGGAAGCCTATAACAGATTTTTCGCTTGTCTATTATTTTCTTCTCTCCTTTGTTGAACCGTATTTTGCAGATGATTTTGCTAACCCCCCTTATTCCTTATGACTCACCAAAGATATCCTAGACTCTTCGATGATATATTTTTTTTTTTTTTTAAACTTCACGTTTCTAAGCAGATGACTTCTTTTAGCCCTTTGATGTCTTTTTCGTTACTTATGTATGCTATGATGGCCCTTTGATGTCGTGTTTCCTGCTGTTCTACCTATTATAGCTGAACCCTTTCGTGTATGTGATATTATGTGAGTTTCTGTGGCCCTGCGAGGCCAATATTGCCGGTCAACCTGTGACCTTTTCGTTATTTACAAAATAAAAATTTTGAATTAAAAAAAAAAAAAAAAAAGCGGCGTGTGTTATCGCATGTCTGGCGCCCCTGTACAAAACCTCTTTGATCTAGTTTTATCAGACTAGGAAGTAGAGGTCCAATTCGAGAGGCTAACAATTTAGAGTAAAGTTTGATATCCGTGTTTAATAAAGAAATAGGGTGGTAGTTTTCACAACAGGAAGGGGGTTTACCTGGTTTGGGTATTGTTACTACTGTAGCTACTAACATTTCCGAAGGAATCTCCCAAGATAATTTAATATGGTTAAATAATACTGTTAAGGTGGGAGTCAGAAAAGAAGCAAATTTCTGGTAATCTAAATTCGTAAACCCCTCAGGGCCAGCTTAAATTTGTTTAATGGACAAAACTTCATTATCAGGCGATCCATCCAACAGACTAAACACAGCATTAACATCCCATTTATTAGAATAACGAGGACGAGGAGGTCTCTTACATCATATACCCTTTAACAATCTACATACAATCGGATGTTTTCCTGCAGGAACCCCGTTAAAACCTTGATGTGATGCAGATATCGCTGACCTGAAGTTATTGATTGTGTGATATGCTTTTCCATCCTCAAATAAACAAGTGAAAAAATTTAACAAATTGCTCAAAGGAGCCGATACGGGATCAACCTGTCGTTCCACACACCAAGAAACCCATGCCTTCCATGCTGACCTATATCTCCTTCTAGTAGATGGTGCCCATGAGCTTGACAGTAAGGAGGCAGTTGCCTTTGAAACCTCGAAGGAAGGCCAGTGATCCCTGAAACTTTCCATGCTACTATCCACATTGAGTGGGAATTCATGAGATTCTGAAGTGTTCCCTCTGGGTCCTTCAGGGTGAAGGCGGAGACTTGAATCAATCTGGGAACATCTACAACCAGTTCCAGAAGTCGTGGGAATCCTGGTTGAGACCTCCAGAGTGGTGTTATGAGCACTACTGTAGCTAACTGTGATAGTATTAACCGTATTCTAGTTAGAATGAGGGAAAACGGGGAAAACGCGTAGAGAGTCCCTAGAGGCCAAGTCTGAACCAGGGCATCCGTAGCCAGAGCCATGGGGTCTGGTCTCCAACTGTAATACTCCGAAGAAGGGTATGGAGGCGTGATGCAAATAAATCTATAGAGAAAGGACCCCAGAGGAATGACAAGGCGGCAAGCAGCTTGGTATCCAATCTCCAGTCGCTGGAATCTATCAGATACACTATATTGCCAAAAGTATTCGCTCACCCATCCATATGCGAGTCAAGGCAGGTGAGCGAATACTTTTGGCAATATAGTGTATCTTGAATCCCAGTCCGCCACAACATTGCTGAGGCCTGGAATATATTGGTCCTGAACCGATAGGCTGTGCGACAGGCAAAAAACCCAAAATGATTTTGCTGTCTCCGCCAACTGTCTGGACCTGGGACCTCCCAGATGGTTGATATACCGCACTGCGGAAAAATTGTCCATCTTTAATAGAATGGAACTCGCCTGGAAGTGTTTGGTAAAGCCCTGAATAGCAAACAAACCAGCGAGGAGTTCCAGACAATTTATGTGTAAATCCATCTCTGCCGAATCCCATCTGCCGCCTGTGGATAGCGAACTGCAACGCGCGACCCACCCAGATCTGCTGGCATCTGACTCTATAGTAAACTCTGGAGATGGATGGATGATTGCTCTTCCGTTCCTTGATTCCAAATGGTTTAGCCACCATTGCATCTCTTCCTTCGACTCGTCATCCAAAGAGATGCAATCTGGATAAAGCCACCCCCTCCTCAGGTATCGTGCCTTCAGACGTTGAAGGGCCCGATAATACAGCGGTCCAAGAAAGACCGCTTGTATTGCTGAGGAGAGAAGCCCTAGCAGGCGAGCCAACCATCTCAGGGGAAACACCTGTGTAGATAGAAGACGTCTGATCTCCTTGTGAATCAGTCGAACCTTGGTTGACGGCAAAGAGAGAGACATCTCTACTGAAACCTAGAAATTCGATGAATTGTGTTGGTGTGAGAATCGACTTTTTGAAATTTTCTTAAGAAACCCAAATTGGATAACTGATTCACCGTTCAGTCCCTGTGGACCATTAATAATTTTGGATCCTCCGCCAGGAGGAGAATATCGTCCAGGTAAATTACCAGACGCACTCCCCTACTGTGGATGAACACCGCCACTCGTCTCATTAACTTGGTGAAACACCAAGGGGCGGAAGACAGACCGAAAGGAAGGGACTTGAATCTCCAAAGGGTGCCCTCCCAGAGGAATTTAAGAAAATCCCTGCTTGAAGCCTCTATCGGAATTGTCAAGTACGCGTCTTTTAGTTCTATTTTGACCAACCTATCCTGTGGAGTTAAGACCCCTTTTAATGATGGAATGCCCTCCATTTTGAAGTGATTGTACACAACATATTTGTTGAGACATTTTAATTTTATTACCGGACGGAAACTTCCATCTTTTTTCTTTTATTGCTGAGGAAAATCTCTGTGAGGTATCACCTTTTCTATTGCATTCTTTCTGAAGAAGTCTTTTACTTCTAGAGAAGTTACCGCTCTGTCCTTTTCGGACATTATCATTATCCCTGGAGGAACATATTGTATGGGGTGTGAAGTGAAATCTATCTTGAAACCCCGTATGGTCTGAAGGACCCATTGGTCTGACGTGACTATCTGCCAATGATTGAAAAAACTTTATGTCCTGCCCCCCACCTCTTGTGTGGAGGAATGTAGGTGTGAACACATACTCCCCAAAAGATCCTGATCTCCTAGGACCTCTGTAACCTCGATGCCGTTGAGGTCTGGACCTTTGTGGAAAAAAGGTGGGGTTTTTTGGGACCTCTTGAGAAGAGGACTTAAAAGAACCTCTTGAGGTGGAATATGCATAACGGCCGGGAAAACGGCCCCTGCTTTTCCCGGCCCTGTCAAACCCTATTCGGGAAAGCCTTTTGAATGTTGGCCTTTACCTTGCCAACCGTTGACAAGGACCCCATATATTCTGTCATCTCCTTTAAAGATGCTGTCGCCAAATAACATGCCCTCAGCACTAGGGCCTGATTCGTTAGTCGCCAAAGTGGTCACTTTAGGGTCAATTTTAAGGATAATAGACCTCCTCCTTTCACTAGCTAACGAGGTATTAATGTTTCCGAAAACGCAAACTAGCCGTTGAATCCAGCCCCTGTACTCGAACAGGTCTGTTTTTTCATTCGTGAGGAGAGATCGTTCAACTGAATCCATTAATTTAGTCAATGGACCCAACAAATCAAATAATTTATCTTGACACACCTTTAAGGTGGCCTCTACCCCTTTTTTAGGAGTCCAATTTGACCCTTGCAAAATGTCTATTATCTTCGGATTTAATTCTGGTGTTACATGTAAATTATGTGCCAAAGTTGGGGCTGGGCACTCAGCCCTCAGATTATTTCTAGTTTTTTTTGTCCATCGGCATGTGAATGTACTGTTCAATATATTTTGCTACATGGTCTATTGGTGTCCACTCCGCAGATCGCGGGTGCTTGAGCTGTTCAGGGACAAACATGGTTTCCCAGTGCGTCTACCGGGTCTACAACCGGTTGTTTAACCTCATTAGAGTTAGATGAAGACACGGTGTCTGACTCGATCGGAGAAACCTCTGGGTCATAGTCAGGGTCAGAGCTCTCCTCCAAATCTGACAATGTGCCACTAGAAAAATCAGAGGAGCTGTCAGTCTCCTTAGCGCGTTTCCACTTTCTCTTAGTGGTGGCCGATGTTAAACGACCTCTTTTTCGGACCACAGTGGAGTGCTGTGGGGATTCCTCTTGTGTATTAGCGTATATACGCCTTTTTATGAGAGCATTTTTTAGGGAGTTGCTCACCTCCCTCATTCGAAGTCCCAGGGACCTCGTCCTCCCGATGGGAGTCAATAGAGAGGAATCTATCCGATGCTGGGGAAATTATGGAGGATCTCCTAGAAGAGCGACTCTCCAATACCCTAATTAAAGTATTTTAAATTTTTGAGGAGAACGCTGACATAGCCGCCACAAAGACATCTGCCGGGTTACTAGGGTGAGGTGCCGATATTAAGGTGCCTGGGGTGGATGGGACATTAGGGTTTGCCATAATGTGATAATAAATTGACTAATTAAGCGTTTATAAGTTTGTGGAGGAACAAAGAGACTTGCCGCAATTCAGTTAGGATTCCCTGAGGTAACGAGCCGCGGCGCCCCACGCATGCGCAAGCCGCCGCGAGCTTTACCTCAGGCAGTGGCGCGAAGCCGCGCCCCTCCTCAGCAACTGTTGCGAGGGAAGCGTCAAATCCCCACAGAACCTGCCGGAGAGATGAGTCCGTTCAGTACGCAGTATGTCTCCTGAGGTAAACCCGCCCCGGCGTACTGCGCATGCGCAAGTCGCCACGAGCTTTACCTCAGGTAATAGCGCGAAGCCGCCCCTCTCCTAATGACGGAGGTACAGGGGAGGCGCCAAAACACTACAGAAAAGCCGCCGCAAAGACTGACTCGTTCCCCGGGAAAAATAAAAACGCTGGAAAGCGAAAAATAAAGTCAGTCCCCAAATGATTCAAATAAAGACATATATCTAACCCCTGTACATATAAGTCCCTAAACGTGCTGACAATAAATATATATATATATATATATATGTAAAAAACACAAGCTAAAACAAGAGTGTGTGTATCCATAATGTATTGAATTAAAATATATATAGACACAATAAAAATACAGTGAAACTGCCAAACAATTTTAATACGGAGATTGCTGCTAATACTCATCTTAACTCGGCGCGCAGCAAAAGAGGAGGAGCCAAGGGTTACCAGGGAATTTATGGAGCGGTCTACTGGACGAGTGGGCAGCAGGGAGCTGGACTGTACCATTACCTGCTATTGTTATATGTATTGTTAAACTGTATTTTTCTCTCTAAATACTTTTGTTGTTGTATTTGAGAGATTTTCTTTGCTGCTATCGGCTTAAGTAAAGAAAAGATAGCATAATACTCGCCTCCGTGTCTTGTGGGATAATTCAATTTGCATATAGAGTAGATGTTAAAGGTGCAATAGCACAACTCACGTGGTTTAGAGCCTGCAGTAGCGACAAGCTGGCTCACTATATAGGCATTTGGTATTCTTATGGTAACACCAAAACCATTCCAGGGCATCTAGAAGTTAAAATGCATTTTCAATTTTTTTATTAAAAAAGACAAACCTACCAAAACACGTTTCACGCATAAGCGCTTCAACTGAACGGAACGTGATGAGGGGTGACAGTGGCGGAAGTACCAGGGTCGCAGCGATCGCAGTTGCGACCTGGCCCTGGCATTCCGCCACTGGAGGGGGGCCCAGCGCCGCCGCCAGATTCCGGCAAAAAGCGCCGGAATCTGGGAGCAGCGCCGCCGGCTGTTCCCCTCCCTGCGAGCGGCCCACTGGCTTGCAGCTTGGCCACTCCCGTGGGATGGGAACTAGCTGACCAGCGCACGAGATCTCGCGAGAACTCGGCTGCGCTGGTCAGGTGGTTTCCGGTGAGCGGCCAGGCTGCATGCTTTCAGCGGCCGCTCACCTCGGAGAGGAACGGCGGCAGCAGAGGAGCCTGAGGTGAGCTGGGGGCCCTATATACCCATAAGAGCTGGGGGCAAATCTATCCATAAGCTGGGGCAATATATCCATGTGCTGGGGCAGTATATCCATGTGCTGGGGCAGTATATCCATGTGCTGGGGCAGTATATTCATGTGCTGGGGCAGTATCCATGTGCTGGGGCAGTATCCATGTGCTGGGGCAGTATTCATGTGCTGGGGCAGTATTCATGTGCTGGGGCAGTATATTCATGTGCTGGGGCAGTATATCCATGAGCTGGGGCAGTATATTCATGTGCTGGGGCAGTATATTCATGTGCTGGGGCAGTATATTCATGTGCTGGGGGCAGTATATTCATGTGCGGGGGCAGTATATTCATGTGCTGGGGCAGTATCCATGTGCTGGGGCAATATATTCATGTGCTGGGGCAGTATATTCATGTGCTGGGGCAGTATATTCATGTGCTGGGGCAGTATATTCATGTGCTGGGGCAATATATCCATGAGCTGCTGGGGCAGTATATTCATGTGCTGGGGCAGTATCCATGTGCTGGGGCAGTATCCATGTGCTGGGGCAGTATATTCATGTGCTAGGGCAGTATTCATGAGCTGGGGCAAATATATCCATGAGCTGGGGGCAAATATGTCCATGAGCTGGGGCAATATATCCATGAGAATATATCCATGAGCTGGGGCAATATATCCATGAGAATATATCCATGAGCTGGGGCAATATATCCATGAGCTGGGGGCAAATATATCCATGAGCTGGGGGCAAATATATCCATGAGCTGGGGGCAAATATATCCATGAGCTGGGGGCAAAAATATCCATGTGTGGCCTGGGGGCAATATATGTCCATGTGAGCTGGGGGCAATATATATCCATGTGAGCTGGGGGCAATATACAGTATATATCCGTGTCAGCTGGGGGCAATACTATCTTTTTTATATTGCAGGAAAAAAAAAGTAAAAATATAGATCTTTTTTTGGGGGGGCCCTTCATGGATTCTTGCACTGGGGCCCTCAGGTTTCTAGTTACGCCACTGAGGGGTGATATATATTTTTTAATTCTGGGTGGCATAATATCACACTATTTATCAATATTGGGGTTTTTATATATATCTTTTTGCACACCTCAATTTTGGGGATTGGTGTCTGGTCTCTTGGACATATTGCACAAGTAGGTTCTTAATTGAACCTGTATAAGTAGTGGGCGCTATCCAAATTACCCTTTTCTTCCATTTGTTATTCTTTTTGGAGTGGTTCAGGAATACACCCCTTGGGATATAGCAGCCCTGCTTCTACTTTTTGTGCATAAAGCCGTAACAGCGCCCCCTTTTGTGTTATATTTCTTCTGATGTTTAGGATGGACTGTAGGGGGGGAGGCGGGAGATAGGAAGGCCAATCAAGTGTTGTTGCAGTAGTCCAGACGGGAGATAAAAAGGACGTGGATAAATTGCTTGGTGGTGTTGGTCAGAAATGGATGAATTTTGGCAATATTACGGAGGTGATTGCGGCAAGATGAGGAGAGCGATATATGGACTGAAGGAAAGACTGGAGTCGAGAGTCACTCCGAGGCAGCAGACTTGGCCTGAGGGAAGGATAGTGATACCGTCCACAATTCTAGAGAAGTCTGAAATCTGAGTAGAGTTAGAGGGGGAATTAGATGGAGTTTGGTCTTAGACATATTGATCTTCAGGTAGTGAGCAGCCATCCAGGCCGAGATCAGACAGTCACTGACCTGAGCGAGAACAGAGGTATAGAGATCGGGAGTGGAGAGTTGGATCTGAGTGTCATCAGCGTATAGGTGATACTTAAAGCCATAGCTGGTGAGGAGTCTACCCAGTGACGAGGTATAGATGGAGAAGAGCAGAGGACCTAGGACTGCGCCTTGGGGTACACCGACTCACCGAGGCATTGACGAGGAGTAATTGCCAGCAAGGGATACAGAAAAGGATCTATTGGAGAGGTCCGATTATAGCCATGAGAGGGTGGTATCACAGAGACCAAGAGAAAAGAGGGTCTCTGTGAGAAGGGAATGATCAACTGTATCCAATGCAGCTGAGAAGTCAAGTAGGATCAGTATGGAGCAGTGGTTATTGCATTTAGCGGAGAGGAGGTCATTACTAACCTACAGGTGAAACGCGAAAAATTAGAATCTGGTGCAAAAGTTAATTTATTTCAGTAATGCAACTTAAAAGGTGAAACTAATATAGGAGACTCATTACCTGCAAAGCGAGATCGTTCAAGCCGTGATTTGTCATAATTGTGATGATTATGGTTACAGCTCATGAAAAGCCCAAATCCACAATCTCAGAAAATGAGAATATTCCATGCAATCAATAAAACAAGGATTGTACATAGAACAATATGGAACCTGTGAAAAGTATAAGCCGCAGATGTACTCAGTACTTGGTTTGCAGCAATTCCTGCCTCAATGCGGCAATGTGGCATGGAAGCTATCAGTCTGTGGCACTGCTGAGGTGTTATGGAAGACCAGGATGCTTTAATAGCAGCCTTCAGCTCTTCTGCATTGTCCCGTCTCATGTCTCTCATCTTTCTCTTGGCATAGATTCTCTATGGGGTTCAGGTCAGGTGAGTTTTCTGGCCAATCAAGCACAGTAATCCCACGCTCATTGAAGCAGGTTTTGGTGCTTTTGGCAGTGTGGGCAGGTGCCAAGTCCTGCTGGAAAATGAAGTCCGCATCCCCATAGAGCTTGTCTGTGGATGGAAGCATGAAGTGCTCCAAAATCTCCTGGTAGACGGCTGCGTTGACCCTGGACTTAATGAAGCACAGTGGACCAACACCCGCAGATGACATGGCTCCCCAAATCAACACAGACTGTGGAAACTTCACACTGGACTTCAAGCATCTTGCAGTGTGTGCCTCTCCATTATTCCTCCATACTCTGGCTCCTTGGTTTCCAAATGAGATGCAGAAGTTGCTCTCATCAGAAAAGAGGACTTTGGAGCCACTGAGCAACAGACCAGGTGTGTTTTTCTTTAGCCCAGGTAAGACGCTTCTGACGTTGCTTGTTGTTCAGGAGCAGCTTGACAAGAGGAATATGACATTTGAAGCCCATGTCCAGGATCCGTCTGTGGTGGCTCTTGATGCACTGACTCCAGCCTCAGTCCACTTCTTGTGAAAGTCCCCAACACTTTTGAATGGCCTTTTCCCGACAATCCTCTCCAGGCTGCGTCATCCCTGCTGCTTGTGCACCTTTTTCTTCCATATAACTTTCTATTCATGTGCTTTGATACAGCACTTTGGGAACATCCAACGTCTTTTGCAATTAGCTTTTGAGTAGGGATGCACCGATACCACTTTTTTAAGACAGAGTACGAGTACCGATACTTTTTAAAAGTACTCACCGATACCGAGTACCGATACTTTTATTTAATGTCATGTGACGCTTTCCAATAGGAACAGACCTCATCTAAAAATTTATATGAGATTGACCGCAGCTCACATGGATTTGCCCCAGGTCTCATGGATTTGCCCCCAGCTCACATGGAATTGCCCCAGCTCTGATGGATATGTCCCCCAGGTCTCATGGATTTGCCCCCAGGTCTCATGGATTTGCCCCCAGGTCTCATGGATTGGCCCCCAGGTCTCATGGATTGGCCCCCAGGTCTCATGGATTGGCCCCCAGGTCTCATGGATTTGCCCCCAGCTCACATGGATTTGCCCCCAGCTCACATGGATTTGTCCCCAGTTCTGATGGATATGTCCCCCAGGTCTCATGGATTGGCCCCCAGGTCTCATGGATTTGCCCCCAGGTCTCATGGATTTGCCCCCAGGTCTCATGGATTGGCCCCCAGGTCTCATGGATTGGCCCCCAGGTCTCATGGATTGGCCCCCAGGTCTCATGGATTGGCCCCCAGGTCTCATGGATTGGCCCCCAGGTCTCATGGATTGGCCCCCAGGTCTCATGGATTTGCCCGCAGCTCTCATGGATTGGCCCCCAGCTCGAACGCTGGGGAAGCTGGCCGCGTGCATGTAAAGCACGCGGCCAGCGTTCCTCTCCGGCGCGCCAAATACTCACCCTTCCTGAAGTTCCGGTCTCTGGGCAGTGATGCGGTCACGTGGCCGCCGGGCGCATCTGTGACGCGGCCTCCAGCCGAGAGGCCGCGTCACAGGAGCGCCCAGCGGCCACGTGACCGCATCACTGCCCAGAGACCGGAACTTCAGGAAGGGTGAGTATTTGGCGCGCCGGAGGGGAACGCTGGCCGCGTGCTTTACATGCACGCGGCCAGCTTCCCCAGCCCCGCGGATACCGGCAAGCCGGCCCAGCGCCGGCTTCCGGTATCGGCGGGATGTATCGGGCCGTTTGCACGAGTAACAAGTACTCGTGCAAACGGCAATATCGGCCCCCATACCGATACTAGTATCGGTATCGGTGCATCCCTACTTTTGAGGCTTTCCCTCCTTTATGGAGGGGTCAATGATGGTTTTCTGCACAACTGTCAGGTCAGCAGTCTTTCCCATGATTGTGATTCCTACTGAACCAGACTGAGAGACCATATAAAGGCTCAGGAACCCTTTGCAGGTGCTATGGCTTCATTAGCTGATTAGAGTGGGACACTTTGAGCCTAGAATATATTGCAGCTTTTCACAATATTCTAATTTTCTGAGCTTGTGGATTTGGGGTTTTTATGAGCTGTAACCATAATCCTCACAATTATGAGAAATCACCGCTTGAACGATCTCGCTTTGCAGGTAATGAGTCTCCTATATTAGTTTCACCTTTTAAGTTGCATTACTGAAATAAATGAACTTTTGCACCATATTCAAATTTTTCGAGTTTCACCTGTAATGTGAGAGCGGTTTCTGTTGAGTGTTGGGAGCGAAAGCCAGATTGCAGGGGGTCAAGCAAGGTGTTGAAGGATAGGAAGAGGGTTACTGGTCGTAGACTCGTCTTTCTAGCAGGATTGACGCTAGTGGAAGTAGTGAAATTGCACTGTAGTTTTCAGGAGAATGTGGGTGGAGGGTTTATCATGCTGATAAATAGGGGATAACCACCTGATTCCTGATAGATTACAACTTTAAACTGCTTTTATAGATTTTGTTAAAATTAGAGGTTTGCGCTTTTCCTTTTTTTTTATTTTTGCATTATATATAATTACCTCTCCCCATTCTGGTAAACTTTGTCTCTTTGCTTTGAATACTTTGGGGTTGGAGGGGGGGGGGGCTTTAACTCTTGTTGTGGTTAAAGTGAGGTACCCCTGTTCTGGCAGGTTTTGAAGAGAAGGGAAAACCCAAGGGTAGTACTGCGGTTTTTGGTATCTCCAATAAAAATAGAAATATATATCAGGGCTTTACAAATTTGCTTTGAATCTATGAGCCAGCTACAACAGTTAGGAGCCAACCTTTCGGCGAGGATTCGCCTTTACATTGATAAAGGCGAATCCTCGTTGTAACGTTGGGAAGCTGCCTCTGCATCTGGGAGTTGGTTTGTACTGACCCAAATTATGATTTTGGCTGCTTCTATTTATTTATCACTTTGTTACCGGCTGCTTTTTGCTGTTAGGTATTTTTTGTGCATGTGGCATTTTGGCTACTTTTTTGAGCCTAGAATTGTAGAGCGTTGCTTCTAATATCAGTTTGGCCGCTCTGATAGATACAGTATATATATATTTATTTATTTTATTTATAAAGGATTTTACCAGGAAGGATACATTGAGATTTCTCTCGTTTTCAGGTATGTCCTGGGTTCAAGAACATTGAATTGTTCCAGAAATACAAAATAGTAAAATGCAAGAAATTAAACACAAAACCAAATATACAGATTAACAGAAAAATAAATATGTAGGAAATAAAGTCACTATGTTACATGTTTACAGGTGCATTCTGTATATAGTCACTATGTTACATGTTTACAGGTGCATTCTATATATAGTCACTGTGTTACATGTTTACAGGTGCATTCTGTATATAGTCACTGTGTTACATGTTTACAGGTGCATTCTGTATATAGTCACTATGTTACATGTTTACAGGTGCATTCTATATATAGTCACTGTGTTACATGTTTACAGGTGCATTCTGTACATAGTCACTGTGTTACATGTTTACAGGCGCATTCTGTATATAGTCACTGTGTTACATGTTTACAGGTGCATTCTGTATATAGTCACTGTGTTACATGTTTACAGGTGTATTCTGTATATAGTCACTGTGTTACATGTTTACAGGTGCATTCTGTATATAGTCACTGTGTTACATGTTTACAGGTGCATTCTGTATATAGTCACTGTGTTACATGTTTACAGGTGCATTCTGTATATAGTCACTGTGTTACATGTTTACAGGTGCATTCTGTATATAGTCACTGTGTTACATGTTTACAGGTGCATTCTGTATATAGTCACTGTGTTACATGTTTACAGGTGTATTCTGTATATAGTCACTGTGTTACATGTTTACAGGTGCATTCTGTATATAGTCACTGTTACATGTTTACAGGTGCATTCTGTATATAGTCACTGTGTTACATGTTTACAGGTGCATTCTGTATATAGTCACTGTTACATGTTTACAGGTGCATTCTGTATATAGTCACTGTGTTACATGTTTACAGGTGTATTCTGTATATAGTCACTGTGTTACATGTTTACAGGTGCATTCTGTATATAGTCACTGTTACATGTTTACAGGTGCATTCTGTATATAGTCACTGTGTTACATGTTTACAGGTGCATTCTGTATATAGTCACTGTTACATGTTTACAGGTGCATTCTGTATATAGTCACTGTGTTACATGTTTACAGGTGCATTCTATATATAGTCACTGTGTTACATGTTTACAGGTGCATTCTGTATATAGTCACTGTGTTACATGTTTACAGGCGCATTCTGTATATAGTCACTGTTACATGTTTACAGGTGCATTCTGTATATAGTCACTGTGTTACATGTTTACAGGTGCATTCTGTATATAATCACTGTGTTACATGTTTACAGGCGCATTCTGTATATAGTCACTGTGTTACATGTTTACAGGTGCATTCTGTATATAATCACTGTTACATGTTTACAGGTGCATTCTGTATATAGTCACTATGTTACATGTTTACAGGCGCATTCTGTATATAATCACTATGTTACATGTTTACAGGTGCATTCTGTATATAGTCACTATGTTACATGTTTACAGGTGCATTCTGTATATAGTCACTGTGTTACATGTTTACAGGTGCATTCTGTATATAGTCACTATGTTACATGTTTACAGACGCATTCTGTATATAGTCACTGTGTTACATGTTTACAGACGCATTCTGTATATAGTCACTGTGTTACATGTTTACAGGTGCATTCTGTATATAATCACTGTGTTACATGTTTACAGGCGCATTCTGTATATAGTCACTGTGTTACATGTTTACAGGTGCATTCAACATGAAAAGAAACGAAAAACAAACAGCCAAAATATTAATAGATAGATGCAAGCATAAAATATTAACAGTAGGATTAAAGTTGAGATTGTGGATTAGAATTGCAGGTGACATGTCGATCGCTGGTACCTTTTTAAAATGCAGAGTCCAAACGCAAGCGCTGTGGCAGTGGGTGATATGAACTAGATTCAGGTCTTTTTAAAATGCAGAGTCCAAACGCAAGCGCTGTGGCAGTGGGTGATATAATTCCCATTATACCGTGTGAAACTACACACAATTAGAGGTTTGGTTTCTTATCAATGGCCATTATAAGACTAAGCTCGCCCGCCAAACGTCAAGACCCCTCTGATGAGGGCGAGTCCTATCCAAAACTGAAACCACAGGTTGCTGCATAGCAAACCATACCTGCTGATGCTGCTTGTCAGCCATGGGGTAGACTGGTGGGCCTTTATTTATGCTCCCCCAGAAACAAAATCCACTTTGGGATCGAAAACAAAGACACGGAGCGGGATCTTGCTGCAGGGATGACCTGGCTGGAAGTACATTGAAACATATAGTACAGGAGGGGTGGGGTCGCGCCTATTTCCTGATGGGGCATTTGGTGGTTGCAGCCACCCCAACGGGGAATAGGCGCGACCTCACCCCTCCTGTACTATAGACTTGCTTTGCTCTCTCTGGTGCATCTCTTATACATTGCGGTATATGTGTAACGTTGGGGGCTTCCAGCCTTTCCGGTTTGCTTGAAGGCAGCATGTCTGATGCTGCTCGCTCACCAACACCCGGTTTAAATTGAAACAGGCAGGGAGGTGGCTGCATGAGGCGCGGCTTGAGAGGGGGGCGCGGTCTGGCAAAGGTCTTTTAAAAACCAACAGTTCCTTCTAAGCAGTGCCAGATCGTGGTTATCCATACCTGAGCTCCTCGTACCTGAATTCTCTCGTGATTTAACCTGTTATTGACCTCAGCTTGTTTTCTGACTATTCTGCCTTCCGTTGCCCAAGACTATTTTCTTGTACTACGCTTCTGCACTGATATCGACCCGGCTATTCCATTTGACTATTCTATACTCTGTATTCCTGATTCTGGCTCGTCTGACTACCCCCGTGTTGCTGACCTGGTTTTGTATTACGACATTGTCTTTGATTAACTCTTTCTGTCTAGCTAGTATACATATACCTGGCCAATTTTTAAGGACCAGACAGTTAGGGATTCCTTTACGGCTACCCTGTTGGTAGTTTTTTGGCTCTGTGGAGTGTTGGGCTTTAAGGACTGCGTGGTGGGATCCGGGAAACGTGACAATATGGAGATGGTTGCAGCAGCTGATGTAGCTTGTGGTTCTTTTGCGTGTTGTATTTTTTTTCATATGTGAGTCTTGCAAGAAAGCTGTGGATGAGAGGCATGTTGTGGGTGTGGGATAATCCATTATTCCGGGCCTGCTGTGTCGCACTTGTTTGACATACTTTTTTGTATATTCTGTTTTTTAGATCTTGGTTGGGTAAATCTCAATACATTTCCCTCTGCGTTCATGCGAAGGGTTCTTTGGTCCGTGTGTCCGACTGTCCTCCCAGTGTACTGGCGTCACGCGTGTGCTGTATGTCTGCCTTTGACAAGCTGATGAGATGGAGCGTTACCGGGATTCAGGGAGCCCTGCTGAGTCAGAGCATTGAACCAGTATATATATCCAGCATTGTCCCAGGTACGTGAAGAAGCACATCTATGTGTGTATATGTACATAAGTGTATGTCGGTGCATGTTTATTCTTTTTGTTTCTTAGTAGTTTACATTGGTGTATTTAAATTATCCCACAAGACATGGAGGCGAATATTATGCTATCTTTTCTTAAGCTGATAGCAGCAAAGATTAACACAAAATACAAAGTATAAAAACTCTTAACATCAAATGAAGACAGTCCAATAGTATTATCCTTTGGCCTTTGCCAACCAATCAGCGATCAGCCTGGTGTATAAATCCTGAGGTAACTGTTGACAAATCCTCTTTTCTTTGCTGCTCGCCGACAGAGATAAGTATTAGCAGCAATTAAAAATTGTTTCATAAATAACTCTGCATAGAATCGTTTCTTGTATATGAATATAATATATATATTTAGTATTTTACTGTTATCTGGTTTGAACGAGTGTCATTTCCGCTGCTTTGCAGATTATTGGTCATAATATTATTGCCACTTAATTGTTTTTACTTGTTTTATTGTCATTGATTGTTTATTTGCATTAATGGTTCAGTGGGGAGCGAGCTCTGGCTCTATTGACTGCTCTCGATTTCATTTTCTGCTCTTCCCCGTAGGTCCACCCTTGGGGGTGTGTGGCTTTCGCGCCATTGTTGTCTCTGAGGCGGTGCTCGCAAATTGAAGAGCTCACGCATACTCTGTCCTCAGTTTACCTCGGCGTGTCGGCGCTCCGGAAAGCCAGTGAGAAAACCTTCTCCTCACTGAGCATTTCACTCATACACAGGGGTTTTTTTCAGCCGGTACGCGCCGGTACACAGTACCGACACCTCCCGGCATTGTTTTTTAATATGCACGTGGCAGCTGTATGTCTGGCTAGGGGAGAGAGAGCCCAGACGGGGTGGACTTCACTGTGTGACTGGCAGGGGGAGGGGGGGAGACGCTGGGATGGCTGCTTCCCACCCTCTCTTTCCTTGTGACTGGCAGGGGGAGGAGAGGTGCTGGGACAGGGTGGCTGGCTCACGAACTGCCTCCCTGTGTGAAAGGCAGGAGGAGGGGGTGGAGCTGGGACGGGCGGGAGCTTCACTCAGCAACAGGACCAGAGGAGAGAGGGGCTGGAGCCTCTGTGCAGGGACCCCCAGGAGGTATGTTATGGTCCCCTGAGAGTCCGATCCTTCCTGCCGTAACAGAGCTAGGGCTGCACAGTAATAAATATCTCAGTAATGAGTCTGTAAACCCCAATAAGTGCTGCAATAAATCGCTCCCTGTAAATCAGACACTTTGCTCTAAATGAAATTTTATCAACATAAATTGCTCCTGTGAGCTGGGCCCTCTGCTTCCCTAGATTGTAAGCTCCTGTGAGCCAGACCCTCTGCTTCCCTAGATTGTAAACTCCCGTGAGCTGGGCCCTCTGCTTCCCTAGATTGTAAACTCCTGTGACCCAGGCTCTCCTGTAGATTTTAAGCTCCTGTGAGCTGGACCCTCTGCTTCTGTAGATTGTAAACTCCCGTGAGCTGGGCCCTCTGCTCCTCTAGATTGTAAGCTCCTGTGTACCGGGAGTGTTCCAAACTTGTAAAATTGCCTCTGTTCTTAAGGGGTTAATAAAGGAGTATTTATTAGGACATGAAAAATAGTCATAAAAATTATTTTTTTCCTGGGCTTGAGAATACCCCCACCTATTTTTCCAGGAAAAAAGCACTGCACATACCAGGGATGCACCGGATTTTCAGCCACTGATAGATATCTGCCGATAATGGGGTTATCGGTTTCGGCCCGAAAGCAAAACACCAGTCGAAAAGGTCAGCCAAAACTTGCTAATCCGGGAGGATGTGGCCGGAACACCGAGGGAGCTGGCTGTGTGAGCGCTGAGCTCTTAGGCCCGAGTGCACTGTTTGCTGTTAAGGAGGCAGAATAAACAGAGAAAATGGCCGCCTACCGCCTCTGGAGCCTACGGTACCGCTGGGACTCAACGCCGCTCCTCCATTTTGCCGTTCCTGGGAGATTCGTCTGTCGTGGTCTGCTGGGAAAGGATCCAAGATGGCGTCCGGAGACTCGGAGCAGGAGGCCTCTCCACCGTGCATTGACCACGCACCATGAGGTGACTATATGGAGCAGGAATTGAGAGATTTTACTTTGAAAGAAGATATTTTACGGGCGGCACGTAAAACTGCTGAAATTAAAGTAGATGGTCATGCTGTTCTTTTGTTTCAAGATGTCTCCTGGACCACACTGCAGGCACGCAGGGCCCTGAAGCCGCTTACCGAGGCTCTTCGGGAATGAGATATTCGCTATCGCTGGGGCTTTCCTATGGCTTTACAGGTGACCCATAATAATCAAGCTCGTACGGTTACCTGCCCAGAGGATATACCGGATTATGTGCGATCTCTTGGATTTCCAGACATGGACATCCCGGAGTGGTATGGTTCGCCGTCCCTGTCCACCTCTTTTTTCCTATGCCGCAACGTCCTCGATGGACCCAAAATGCAAAGAAACGTAAAGGGAAGCACTCAACTGCTGACCTTTCGGCTTCACCCGCAGATCCATGAATCTGGACCGTGCTGTTGTTGCTACTGTATTTGATTTATTAACTACATTTCCTACCTTTCTGCCCCTGTTGCTTTTTCTTCCGATAGATGGTACTCGGGACCTGATTACGGGAGAACTTGCTGGTAATGGTATTCAGGTTCCTTACTTCTAAGGATTCCTTGGGTTCGACCCTACCGCCCCCTGATTGGTGTTTTTTTTCTATGTCCTCTGATGGGATCTCCCATTATCAGAGGTCAACACTACCTCAATTTTTTTTGTTTATAAGGTTATTATGTTATTGCTTGTTGTTCTTGTTTTTAAAGTGATCACTCTCTATAATTGGCTGGATTTAATCCAGCTTCTGCAGGTTGCGTACTCCCGATGCACATCACACGAGTTTCTCCCATGGCTAATTTAAAATTGATTTCTATGAATGTCCGTGTCCTTAACATTCCCGCCAAACGTTCGAAGGCTTTATCTGAATTCCAGAGACTGAAGCGAGATGTTATTTTTGTCCGAGAGACATATTTTAGAGAAGGTTTGGACCCTGGTTTTTGGAATGCACGCTACCCTTTAGGTTATTTTAGTAATTTTGGAGACACAAAGTCTAGAGGTGTGGTGATACTTTTTTCGCGCCATGTGCCCTTTATCCTTCACGACGTGGTTACCGACCCTCAGAAGCGGTTTCTCATGGTTAAGGGGAAAGTTGGTAATACTATGTTGAATTTTGTGAATATCTATTTTCCGAACCGTTTACAGACGAAATTTCTCCGGCAAGTTTTATGCCGTATGTCGGAATTTCAGGAGGGGTTTCTTGTCATGGGGAGATTGTAATGTCCCGCTGGATATGCCTGCTGATTGTGTTCAGGGTGGAGGGGGATCGATTCCCTCCTTGAGGGCTCCATTTCGAAAACTTTTGGCCTCGGAACGTCTAATCGATTGCTGGCGACTCCTTAATCCGTTGGTTAAAGATTATATGTACTATTTGCATGCTTTTCAGAGATGTTCAAGGCTAGATTATTTCTTTGTGGAACATAGAGTTTTGGAGATGGCTCAGGGATGCAAGATAGGTTCCATTACTTGGACCATGCACCTCTCCTTTTGACTTTAGTAATACCGACGTTAGAACGAACTGAAAATGCTTTTCGTCGGAATGAATCTTTACTCACTGATCCTCTGTCACGAGCAGAGGTTGAAGCTTCCTTAGAGCGTTATTTCCAAGACAACGAGACAGAGGATGTTGCGCCTGCGACGATCTGGGAGGACCATAAGTGTGTATTGAGAGGGACTCTTATTCAGTTAGGCTCCCGCCGTAAGAAAGAAAGATGTGCTGGGGTTGAGGAATTGACACGGGATATAGCGGGGTTGGAATTGACGTAGAAGGCAGATTTAGATCCTGAATCCTTCCGCAACCTGGTGTTGCTGCGGGCGGAGCTAGCGAAACTACTTAATGCCCAAGTGGCGTGCACCCTTACCCTGAGTAAATACTCGTATTATGTACAGGGGAATAAATGTGGAAGGCTACTTGCACGTGCTCTGAAGAAGCGTTATCAGGCGTCTTTTATACCAAAAATTCGTCTTGGCTCGGGATCTGTGGCGCATATGTCCAAGGACATTGCGGCGGCCTTCCATGATTATTACCAGTCTTTATATAATTTTGACGCACGACGAGTGCCAGAGGCATTACTGGACTCATTTCTTGCTAGGACGCTTAAATCTACTCTGCCGTTTAACCTGACAAGAATGCTGGATGCCCCAATTACGTTGTCGGAATTCACTGAGGCCCTGAAATCGACACCCCTGGGTAAGAGTCCGGGACCGGCGGGTTTACGGTGTTATATTACAGGACTTTTGGAACTATTCTAGGCCCTAGGTTTGTTAAAGCTTTCAACTCTATTTCAGCCACTTCCCCTATTCCTCCTGCAACACGATCTCTGTGATACCAAAACCTGACAGAGACCCATTGGACTGTGCTAATTACCGACCCATCTCTTTAATTAATCTAGACTTGAAATTATTTACGAAAATCTTAGCGCTGCGACTTAAACCCCTTTTGACCTCATTGATACATAGGGATCAGACAGGCTTTGTGCCTGGTAGGGAAGCCCGAGATAATACTATAAGAACTGTTTCTCTTATACATCACGCTTCCAGTAGAAAGATGCCGATGCTAGTTCTTTCGGTTGACGCTGAAAAAGCTTTCGACCGGATGACCTGGTCTTATCTATTTGCTGTGTTGGAGGGTATGGGTTTTGGCGATCAATGGTGCGCGTGGCTGTGGGCGCTTTATAGATGCCTCCAGGCACGAGTACGGGTTAATGGCTGGCAATCCGCTCCATTGGTGATTCATAATGGGACACGACGAGGATGTCCTTTGTCCCCTCTCTAGTTCCTGCTGTATTTGGAACCCCTACTACAGGCAATCAGAGATAACCCGGTGATTCGAGGGGTCACAATTCCGGGACATGAATACAAGGTGGCCACTTTTGCGGACGACTTATTGTTCACATTAACTGATCTATTGTCCTCTGTGTCGGCTTTGATGTCGGAATTGGGCGCTTTCACGTCCATTTCCAGTTACCAAACAAATGTGATGAAAAGCGAGTTTCTGGGTGTCCACTTATCACGGGTCATGACTGAGTTTATTCGGGCTGACTATGGAATGCGATGGGTCCCAGAGGGGCTTAAATACTTAGGAGTATGCTTGTCTTCGACGCTAGATAATTTATTTCAATTGAATTACGTACCTCTCCTTTGGCAAATAAAGAGGATTTGCGAGACTGGAGCCTACCTCATATATCGTGGCTGAGTCGGATTAATGTTCTTCGTATGAATGTGTTGCTTCGCTGCGGTACGGGTTTCAGGCCCTCCCTATTGCGGTGCCACAATCGTACTTCTCTGATTTAAGACAAGCGTTAACAGGTTATGTGTGGCGTAGACGAAAGGCGAGAATTTTTTACCACAAACTGACTAGACCGGTGGGGAGGGGTGGTCTGGGTGTGCCTCATGTCTACTTTTATGATCGGGCGACGGTTTTCTCTATTTTCACAGAAAAAATGACATTGCGCCTATACTCACCAGAGCGGCTGCAACAGCCAGGAGTAACAGCCCAGTTCATATATAAAACATAACCAGAGAAAAAAGATGTCATCTGCGCTTGTTTTTTCTCTCTATATTGTATGGCCTGACAAAGGGGACAATGGGTAAGCTGTGGGAGTCTGTCCTGCAAGCAGCTGTGACTTGGCCCCTGTCCTCCCTGCCGTGGCAGTCAGCGCCGGTGGCGATGTTGGCACTACGGTCCCATCCGTTACTGGGTCCTCTGCTGCGTCTATGGAGGAAACACGGAGTGACGTTGGGACTGACAGCATTGACCTCGCGCTTGGCTCCTTTGACACGTAATCCTGTTTCCACCTGTATTGACCTACTTTCCTTGACGGGTTTTTACCGAACCCGTATATAACGTTAGCGGCGGTGGTTGAGGGGGATGTTTTACTGCCTTTGGAGCAATTAGTGGCACCAGACGTTGCCTACAAGCTTCTGACAAAATTCCAATACACCCAATTGTTCCACTTTATACGCTCCACTGCGTGGTTTGACAGAGACGTTGCCTCCCCTTGCACCTTTTGAGACCTTTTGCACTGATAAATCTTGCTATGGACATATTATCTCTAATGTATACTCATATATTATGAGGGGGGCTTATAAGGTTGATTCTCCGCTGTTATGCAAGTGGGAAAGGGATTTGGAGATGGAACTTTCTGCTGAAGATTGGTCCAGGGCTTTTGAACTCCCTTACTTTGCTTCTCGGAATCAGGTGATCCGTGAATCGAATTGTAAATTGTTTCTGAGATGGTATCTCACGCCATCGGTTCTCCATGCTATGGACCCGACACTGCCAGATGTGTGTTGGAGGTGTATGGCGGCCAGAGGTGACTACATCCACATATGGTGGTCGTGCTTTAAAATTGCTCGCTTTTGGTCTTGTTGCAGCCAGCTGACCGGGAAATCTTGGGTGATGGTTCGACAAAGGAAAGCAGACGGAGGCCTTTGTTTCAAAAGAAAATGGCGTTTATTCAGCCGGACTCAAGTAGCAGATCAGATCTGTGGACAAATACTTGAGTGGCGAGAACAACAAATTCAGCTTGCTTTATACAATGTTCCAGAAAATGCAGTTTCCTCCCCTGCTCCCCTCCCAACATACCCAGATTAGCGCGTGACGGTTACCATATGTCTGAGTTAGGACCTAATTTTACACAAGATATCATCTTTCCCCTTTACTTCTCCTTTCTTTAGGTTTCCAGCTGTCAGCCATAAATCATCAATTACCTTGGTTCTGCGGCTGTCAGCTCTTCCTCCTCGGCTTTGCTGACAAACCACATTCTTTAAGCAGGCAGACTGAAATATGGTCTCGTGAGCACATAAGGACAGCAAGTTTATTTTAAAACACGAATTGGATGAACATCAAAATGGCGGATCACTAGATTTTTCTAAGTTAAATCCCAGGAGGTGCTATCTCATTCCCTCCTCTTGGCGGAGAGTCTACAATGACCTCTCCCAACCAACTAACTAAATCATTAAAGCTTTGTATTCTTCTGGGGATTTAAGTTTAAGTGAACCTTTGTCAGAATTTGGGTCTAGGGGTTGTTTCTTTGGTTTGAGGGCTTTACGGCAGATTGGCCATAAACAAATAGTTAATTTATAAACTAGAAAACAAACATGGAGAATTAAGGCACCTGTGATAATCAGAGATCCTATATTACTTAGAACAGACAAAATCGATCCGAACAACGCCCCGAATGCTCCAAGCCCTTTAAAAGGGTTCCAGCCCTCCTCAACTATCCGACGAGCTTGGTCCTGCAAATGGGAAACATTTTCTTGATGTTTCTGAATTACGTCATAGTAGTCAGGAGCATCTTCAGTAGTATTCTTAATAAAGGTACAACATTCATATTTCATTGTCATCTCACAAATTCCATTTTTAGTACAGCCTGGATTTGTTCTATGGCTAGTTTCTGGTACAGCTGTACTTTACGAATCTCTCTTAATTCAACATTTAACAACTGGATATCAGTACTGGTGATGATTGTTTACAATTTCATCCATCATAACGACATATTTGTTAAGTCTTTTCATCATTTCAATGCCCCATCCTGTGGAAGAAGGAAACCAAGACCAAACCATATCACCTTTAGAAAACAACGATCATTTAACAAAATTTAGAGAATATCGGGGATGTGGTATTCCTAGGTCCAAGGTGTCCCCTTGGATACGCTGCAGGGGAACCACCCAGGCCAAATAACACCAAGTTTTTATTTCAGTATTAATCCAAAGGTGGCATAGAGTTCCACAAAAAATATGTATGCCATCCCCTGGCATCAGATAAAATGGTTCTGAGCCAAGGTGGGAGAAAATTAAGGATAGTGACGTGTGGGTGTATGCAAGTGCCTCCGGACTTTTATCATCAGTCTGTTTGTAATTATCAATCGTATTTACCATTACTTGGAGACTATCTCCTAGTGCTTCTGGGTCAGATATATCTAGTGTTGCATTGAACGAAGATTCTTTACACATTGAACTAGGTGGAACCTGGATCTTCTCTAGTTTAAAACACCAGAGAGGGAAATGGGCCAAATTAGTAATGTGAATAGTGTGGTTTGTCTTTGGCATATCTAGACTCTTAGTCAGTTTAAGTACACTAGGGGCCACTACACTTTTATTCACAGGGAAGTCAGACAAATTAAGGGGTACAGCTAAGGTGGGAATAACCGATGACCCTTGGTTCAATTTATTACACACCCAACAGGATTCATATCCTGACTTCTTTGCATACGCATACGTAAATTTAATAAACAAATTAACTTCTGGCCTTGTCAGCTCCCGCTTCCGTCTGTCCTGTACCGGTGGGACAGTCATGTCAAGTTCTGGTGTCAGCCCAATAGGGGCTGACATCACTCCCTTAGGGAGCTGGATTGGAAAAAATAGTCCAGCAACAATTGTCAAAGTCAAAAAGAAAACAATAATCCCAATACATATCAGGATCCTTTGGTACTGCTCAAATGGTCTCTTTAGTCTTGTAAAAATGGTATCTGGAAGCAGAGGCTCATGGGCCTCCTGGGGTATCTCTGGAGCTTCCATTGGTTGGTTAGGCGGTGAACTTAACGGTCTTTCACTAACAAGAAGTACAAAGACTGGAGTTTGGAGAGCCGGTGGTCAACTAGACTTGGATCTCTCCTATTCCTCTCCGGTCTGTGCAGCTGCTGGGATACGGTGGAAATGTAGCTTCAGCGGGTCGAATTCACTGGCTATCACTTTCCATGCCTTGTCCGTAACCTCTGCTGCTGGTTTCAGTCGGGAGTGATGTATCCACGGCACCACCTCGGCCACTTTCACTGCTGTAGGAGTGGATAACAAGACAACATAGGGGCTAAATGGAGGGGTGAATATAAACAAGGATAAACTTAGCTTTAAAATAGTCAGCATAGGATTGGACCTTCTTATTCGGAAATCTGATAATATGGGCCGAAAGGTTCTTATCTGCCGACATTTTTCTATGTTTCTATATAATACCATCACCCTATATGAAAAGAAAAATTGATCGCGTAGTACAGTATGATAATTTATAACACACTAAGTAGTGTAAATGGTCACACTCACAAAGGTGGAGCCCCCAATGGCTCGTATCGATTGGCCTTTAGGTCTCTTATAAAAGGGGGACCTCGCCCATGTAGGAAGTTTTGAAGTTTTCTTAGGATAGGAGATATCCAAAGGTGGAGCCCCCAATGGCTCGTATCGATTGGCCTTTGGATCTCTTGTGGAGGGGGAACTTCGCCCATGTATAAATCTCTAAATTTTCTTAGGATGGTAGGATGTACCTCAAATATAAAGGATAACGCTATGGTGCATTATCATAGATACACAGATATGAGTATACTGTAGTAAAAAACTCACGTGATTCAGAGCCTTCTGATATGAGGGCTCTGTATATAAGGCATATGGACCTCTAGTCTTACAGAGGGGGTCCTTCCTCCAAGGTAGAGATAGATAAAATAGGCCTCCAATAAATTGAAGAAAAATAGGCATAAAAGTAAAAAATTAAATCCGATTGGACCAAATCGGAAAATAAATCCGAAAATAATCAGAAAAAACAAAATATAAATGAACAAAATACGAAAAGAAATAAATATGAAAATAAATAAATCCGAAACGCGTTTCGCTTGCGTTCTGCAAGCCTCCTCAGTCGGCAAGCAGAACGCAAGCGAAACGCGTTTCTGATTTATTTCTTTTCATATTTATTTCTTTTCGTATTTTGTTCATTTATATTTTGTTTTTTCTGATTATTTTCGGATTTATTTTCCGATTTGGTCCAATCGGATTTTATTTATTAAATTTTTTACTTTTATGCCTATTTTTCTTCAATTTATTGGAGGCCTATTTTATCTATCTCTACCTTGGAGGAAGGACCCCCTCTGTCCAACTAGAGGTCCATATGCCTTATATACAGAGCCATCATATCAGAAGGCTCTGAATCACGTGAGTTTTTTACTACAGTATACTCATATCTGTGTATCTATGATAATGCACCATAGCGTTATCCTTTATATTTGAGGTACATCCTACCATCCTAAGAAAATTTAGAGATTTATACATGGGCGAAGTTCCCCCTCCACAAGAGATCTAAAGGCCAATCGATACGAGCCATTGGGGGCTCCACCTTTTGGATATCTCCTATCCTAAGAAAACTTCAAAACTTCCTACATGGGCGAGGTCCCCCTTTTATAAGAGACCTAAAGGCCAATCGATACGAGCCATTGGGGACTCCACCTTTGTGAGTGTGACCATTTACACTACTTAGTGTGTTATAAATTATCATACTGTACTACGCGATCAATTTTTCTTTTCATATAGGGTGATGGTATTATATGATCAGATTTCCGAATAAGAAGGTCCAATCCTATGCTGACTATTTTAAAGCGAAGTTTATCCTTGTTTATATTCATCTATCGATATATGTATTGCGCTCCCTTTTAATACATTTATTTGTATTCTTTTGTTTGACAATCTGTTAAGGTGACAGGTACACCTAAATAGGTGAGCAGCACAATAGATCACCAGTTCATTATAAGAGATAGCGCCGATTACTCTGAACGTCCTTTCGTTCTTTTTTTGCTAAATGGAGGGGTCCTTAACGGGTCTATCTTCCATTCCTTAACCCATACCATGTCCCCTGGACAGTACTTGTGTAGGGGTGGGAACAGAAAATAGGGTATGTGCTCACTCTCCCATGTTCTGCATTGTCTGACCTAATTTGATCACCTGCTGACCTAAATCAGTTTCTCCTAATACTCAGGGATCCCCCCTCAACCCAGTTATCAAAAGGGTAGGACGACCGAACATCATCTCGTATGGGCTCAATTTTAGGAGTGAGGTAGGATTGCTTCGGACATGCAGCAGTACGATTGGCAACACATCCAGCCATTTCAATGACGTTTCTTATGGCATATTTTAGCCATCAATGTCTTGAGAGTTCTATTCATTCTTTCCACTTTTCCAGAGCTTTGAGGTCTGTATGCGGTATGTAGCTTCCACGAAATTCTCAGCAGGCGGGCAAGTTGCTCTAAACAATTTTGTACGAAGGCTGGACCATTGTCTGACCCAATTTCAAGAGGCAGTCCATACCTTGGAATAATTTCTCTCACCAAGCATCTCACTACTTCAGCAGTCTTTTCTGTTCGAGTTGGGTAGGCCTCAACCCATCCCGTTAATGTGCATACTAGCACCAACAGATATTTATATCCTTTGCATGGAGGGAGAACAGTAAAGTCAATTTGTAGGGAGGACATTGGAGATAATCCAACAGATAATACTCCTGGTGGTCGTACTATCCCTTGCCTTGGGTTGTTCTTAGCCCAAGTGACACACTGATGGGAAATTGCTTTGCAAATGGCGGTGAGTCCAGGAACATAGAAATACGGTTCTAGTTGTTGCTACATGGGCTGTCTTTCCTCCATGAGTCCTGGAATGCAAGGCCCGGCCAATTTCAGGTGCCAGAGTGGCTGGTAAGACAATTCTTTCATTCTCCAACTTGTACCATCCGTCTTCTCTGTATTCTCCTGGCTCTTCGGAGAGCCATTTCTTCTCCTTTTCGGAGTAGGCCGGAGTCCAGTGAGTAATGGGTGTTGGTAACAGGAGCGTCACCACTGGGAGAAGCCTCTTGACATTCTTGGATATTCTGTGCTTTAAAACATATTCAGACAGTGCATCTCTTTCATGTTCATTCTTCAGTCTGCAAGAAATACTTCAGGGCGCTTTCTTTCATATTTTGCAGCTGATCTTCAACCAGTATTTCTTTCAGGAAAAACTTCACCAGCGGAGCTTGGTATTGTGCAGTTCCCAGCTCTCCCATGCTTCTCACAATTCGGGTAATTCTCAGATTATTGTGGGTGTTGGTATTCAAATTGGAGAAGCGTGTTGAAAAATTTGAGTCTCGTATCACTTCTATTATTATTATTATTATTATTATTCTTTATTTATATAGCGCCAGCATATTCCGCAGCACTGTACAATAGGCACAGTATAGACAGGGTTACAATACATTGAACAACATTTGACAAACAGTACAGGAGGAGATGAGGGCCCTATTCCCGTAGGAACTCACAATCTGGGAGGGTTGGGGTTGGAAACAGGAGGAGAGGACTGCAAGGTGAGAGTGATTGATGGTTGCGTCAGTGAGTTGGGTGGTAGACTTCCCTAAATAGGAACGTTTTAAGGGAGCGTTTGAAGGAAGAGCAGTTAGGGGAAAGTCTTACAGTACGAGGGAGAGCGTTCCAGAGAGTGGGGGCTGCGCGTGAGAAATCCTGCAGTCTATCATGGGAAGAGGTGATGCGGGGAGAAGCTAGGCGCAGGTCACTGTTTGACCTTAGGGAGCGGGCTGGGGTGTATTTGGTGATTAGTGAGGACAGGTAGTGGGGCGCTGAGTTAGTGAGGGTTTTGTAGGCAAGGATAAGGATTTTGAACTTAATTCTACAGTGGATGGGGAGCCAGTGAAGGGACTCGCAGAGGGGAGTGGCAGAGACAGAGCAGCGGGTGAGGTGAATTAGCCTGGCGGAGGCGTTCAGGATGGATTGTAGGGGGGAGAGGCGAGACAGAGGGAGGCCAGATAAGAAATTATTGCAATAGTCGAGTCGGGAGATTACCAGGGCGTGTATGAGTTGTTTTGTGGTGACAGCGGTAAGAAATGGCCGAATTCTGGAAATATTACGCAGTTGGTATCGGCAGGAGGAGGAAAGAGACTTGATGTGGGGGATGAAGGAAAGAGCAGAGTCAAGTGTAACTCCAAGACAGCGAACTTGGTTTGATGGGGAGATGGTGGTACCCTCCACCGTGATAGAGAAGTCAGGAGGTGGGGAGGCATTGGAGGGAGGAATAAGTAGGAGCTCAGTCTTTGACATGTTGATCTTTAGGTGGTGGGAGGCCATCCAGGAGGAGATGCCAGATAAACAGTCACTGACTTTTTTGAAAGGACAGGGGGAGAGAGATCAGGGGTAGAGAGGTAGATCTGAGTGTCATCAGCGTAGAGGTGGTAATTAAAGCCGAAGCTTTAATCTCCTCTTCCCCCACTAATTTTACGCCGAAGAAATTCAGCATCCGTTTATAGGCTCTTCGTAGCCTATGTTGGATTTCAGCGGTGTTCTTCATAATTTCAATTTCAGAAGTAGTCAGAGGCTTTGCATGTTCATTTCCGCCTTGTTCACATAGAGGAAACAACCATTGGATATAGCTGTGGTGCTTCTCTAGAAGTTCATATTCACCGTACCAGTGGCAAAGAACATCTTCAATAAATTCTCCATGAGGTGCAAATCTTCTTTTGTTCATATAGAAGTCAACATTTGGCTGATCTTGGAAAAACAGCATTCAGACAGAGCAGGGTTTCGACTTTCATTTGCGAGGATTCGGGTTCACATACCGGAATCTTGACAGGTGAGTCATCTTGAACCAGTCCTTTCTGGGGAACCGAAGTTTCATTTCGGTGTTCCGGATTTCCATTCCGGAAGCTTTTCAAGTGATTTTCAGCATTTACCGGGTATCCTCTCCGGCGATCGGGGTTTCCTTCTCGAACACTTTCCAGGGGATCTTCATCTTGAACTGGGTATCCTCTCCAGTTTAGTTTCAAGTGAATTTTCTCCTGCTGCTGCACCTGCTGCTGTCGAGTACTCATAGCCTTGGTTTCTTTCCAATCACAGTCACGCTCAAGGGCTTGTGTCTGTCTGGCTGTTTCCTTTGCCGCCAGATCTGCTCTCCGGTTTCCTCTGGGAACTTCTTCTTTGCCTTTTTGGTGGCCACGGCAATGGATAACACCAACTGCGGACGGTTTCCATACTGCATCCAGTAAATTCAATATTTCAAGGGCATATTTGACTTGTTTGCCTGCAAATGTTAGGAGGCCACGTTCTTTATAGAGTGCTCCGTGAGCATGAATTGTCATGAAAGCATACTTGGAATCGGTGTATATGTTCACTCTTTTGTTTTCAGATAGTTCTAGTCCTCTGGTAAGGGCAATAATTTCAGCCAGTTGAGCAGAAGTGCCATTGGGTAGTGGTTTAGCTTCAATTGTTTCGTCAAGAGTGACTACTGCATACCCAGCAAATCTTTCCATTTTCTACAAAACTGCTTCCATCAGTGAACAGTTGCAAGTCGTATTTGTCATGGGGTATGTCTTTGAGGTCAGGTCTGCTGCTTTATACTTCATCCATTACTTGAAGGCACTCATGTTCCTGATCTTCTGGAGCATCTGGAAGCAATGTAGCAGGATTCAGGGTGGAGATTAGTTCCAAATGAACTCTTTGGTTTTCACACAGCATAGCTTGATACTTGGTCATTCTTGCATTGCTGAACCAGTAATTGCCTTTATAGTCTAGAAGAGTCTGGACTGCATGAGGGACTTTCACAAAGAGTTCTTGGCCTAGTGTGAGCTTGTCAGCTTCAGCAACCAGGAGGGCAGTGGCTGCCACAGCTTTGAGACATGATGGTAGGCCGCAGGCCACAGAATCCAGTTATTTGGACAGGTAGGCAACAGGCCTTTGCCATGAGCCAAGGTATTGAACCAATACTCCTGCTGCCGTCTGGAGATGTTCATGCACATAAAGATAAAAGGGTTTGCTGTGATCAGGTAGCCCCAGGGCAGGGGCTTCTAGCAATAAAGTCTTCAATTAGGTGAATGCAGCAGTTTGTTCTTCACCCCATATAAAAGGGTCAGGTTCTGCCCCTTTTGTGGCCTGGTACAGGGGTTTGGCAATGATGATGAAGTTTGGTATCCATAAACGACAAAAGCCGGCCGCACCTAGGAACTCTCGGACTTGTCTTCGGGTGCGAGGCTGTAGAATACGGCAGACTGCTTCCTTACGTTCTGGACCCATTGCACGTTCAGTTCCTGTAAGATGGAAACCTAGATACTTGACACTGTGTCTGCAAATCTGTGCCTTGCGTCTTGAGACTTTGTAGCCAGCTTGCCATAGAATGTGCAATAGTTCTTTTGTGGCATTTATGCAATCTTTTTCTGTGGGAGAGGTAAGCAATAAATCACCAACATATTGTAACAAAATGGCTCTTCCTGGTTGGGAATTGAATTGGAGGAGGTCTTGACTTAATGCGCTGCCGAAAATGGTAGGGGAATTTTTAAATCCTTGAGGGAGGTGTGTCCAAGCCATTTGATGCTTTGCTCCTGTTTTGGCATCTTCCCACCGAAAAGCAAACAATGGTTGACTTGCTGGTTCTAGGCGGATACAAAAGAACGCATCTTTTAAATCCAGAACAGTATAGAACTTAGTATCTGCAGGAATAAGGGCCAACAAATTGTAGGGGTTTGGCACCACAGGGTGTAAAGTCACTGTAGCAGAATTAACTGCTCTTAAGTCTTGGACAGGTCTGTACTCTTGGGTATTCTCTTTCTGCACCGGCAGCAGTGGAGTATTCCAGGGAGAAACACAAAACTTTAAAATCCTGTATTTCAGTAGACATTCAAAATGAACTTGGATACTTTGCTTTGCCTTCTGTGGGATGTGGTACTGACGCAGAGCAATAGGCTGTGCGTCAGGTTTGAGATCGACATATACCGGAGGAATGTTCAAGGCCAATCCCGGTGGGTTATCCTCTGCCCATACTCCTGGTGTACCCATACAAGATGACATTGGATCAGAACTCAAGGGTGTCTGTGTTGGGATTGTGCGCCATTCTTCTGGGGGACAACCAGGGCCAGAACACTTGCCTTTCCTAGGCTAGAATTCTCCGGAGTGTGTGGGGTTCTGTCCTTAAATTCAGGTAAAGTTAATACGGTTTGGCCCTCGGCAGGAAAGTTATTTGGGCTTGCATTTTGCGAAGTAGATCCCTGCCTATTAACTGTATTGGGCAATCTGGCATTTATAAGAATTGGTGTGAGACCTGGTGTCCGCCTAAGGAACAGACACGAGGACTCAAGAAGGGGCAGACTGCTTCTGCCCCTGTAGCACCTATTATCGTTGCCGTCTCACCTGACAGCGGGGCAATAGGTTGGGTCATTACTGAGAGTGTAGCTCCCGTGTCAATCATAAAATTACTGGGCTCCCCTCCCACCATTATAGAAATCATGGGCTCCTCTTTACCCAGTGGGATGGGGCCGTTCTCATGTCAATAGTGTGCTGGGTCTGGAAAGGTGGTACCCGCCAGCCCAATAAAATCCCCCGCTACTCTGTCAGTTCTTTGGTATCTGCCATCTGCTACCTGCCCATGCGCGCTATTCTGATTTTGGGGCTGTTGTTCCTCTGCATGCCGCTTGGGGCACTGTCTCCACCAGTGACCCTCCCCTTTACAATACCCACACTGGTTTCTGCCTATAGGCTCGTATTCCTTTCTATTGTCTCCCGCCCAACTGTCTTCTCTCCCCCTTCCACGTCCTCTTCCTCGTCCTCTTCCTATCAGCATCGAGCCCTTTCCCATCCCTTTGATCTAGCAACCTCCCCTCCCCCCTCATTGCTACGGCTAAAAATCCCGCTTGTTCTTTCATCTTTCTGGTCTCACTGCGCTTTTCAGTAAGGTCCCTATTCTGAAAAACCTTATTTGCAATTTCCAAGAGCTGGGTTAGGGTCATTCCAATGAACCCTTCTTGCCTCTGGAGTTTACATCTAATATCTCGCTGCGCCTGGCTTACAAAAGAGCTATTTATCATCCGCTGGTTTTCAGTGGCTTCGGGATCAATTGGGCTGTACACTCTGTATGCCTCCATTAATCGCTCTAGAAATGAGGCAGGGGTTTCGTTAATTCCCTGCGTCACCTCCGCCACTTTGCTAATATTCACGGGTTTCTTTGCTCCTTCTCTTACACCCGCTAGGACAGTGGATCTACATATCTGCACCTATATAGTCCCACCGCGGGTCAACTGCAGGATAAGCCTGGGCTGCCCATGTCACCGCATCCTGCTGCTGATCCTCTTGTCCCTTCTTCTCTAAATACTTGCGTGCTAACGCATTAATTCTGCTGCGCTCCTCAGTACTAAATAGAGTTAGTAAGAGCTGCTGGCAATCTGTCCACGTCGGGTTATGGGTGGCCATGATGGATTCCATCAAGCTGGCCATAGCCGCAGGCTTCTCTGTGTAGGGGGGAGTGTGAGTGCGCCAGTTAAATAAATCAGTGGTGGTGAATGGAATATACGTGAGTACAGTTGGGCCTGCTTGTCCATCAATTACAGGACCGGGGACTGATCTCAAGGGGCAGGAATAGACTGATTTGGGCACACTTATCCCATGATCTCCTCGTGTAGTGGATTTCTCAAACTGGGGAGCCAGGGCTGTCTTGTGGGGACTCCCTCTATCTACTAATCGTGGTGACATAGCATGTTGCGCAGCAGAATACATTTTAACATTATTCGGTTCTCTGATGTCATGCCCCTCTCCTCTAGTCGCTGGACCCATTGCAAGGGGGGTATCAGCACCCATGGGTCCTGGCTGAGGGTGTTGGGACAACACGGAGGGGGCGCGCGCGCTGCGGGTTCATATGCAGCTGGGGCATCTGCTACTGCTGCAAAGTATGATGGACAAGGAAGGGGGTACAGGAAATCCTCCGGCTGATCTTGCAGCACATGTAATAGTTTAGGGGCTGCGCGGCGCCGCGCGTGTCCCACTGCCAGCATTACTAATGCGCTTTTATCCTTCACACAATACCTCCATATATCTATATAGGGATATTGATCTGGATGCCCAGGACTCCCTGTGACTGCCAAATGGACACCCTGTATGATTACCGGGTCCATTGATCCCTCCGGGGGTCATGAAGGATTCAATATAGGCCATTCAGTTTCACACAGTGTTCGCAACTTGCTCTTGTGCAGTTTCTTTCCATACTGGTGAACTGCATACAGAGTCTCAAAATTGCGTATCATATATTCCAAGGGTGTTTCACCCTCCCTTGTTTTTTTTGGTTTAGAAGACCCGTTACCCATTGCTATTCTTAAAAACAATAATTTTTACAGTGCAGATGTAATTTGCAGCAAAAACACTTTAAAATCAACTGTCTTGATACTTCACACAACAGTTCTTCTCGTATCGTTATTCACTTCCTCCTTCAGTAGCCGACTGCAGTCGCCTGAATCGGAAACGTACCTTCAGAGTCCACTCTCAGATTTGCTTCCTTGCTAAGCAAGTAGGCACACACCCACTCACAACACTCTCAGCAATCACTGCACGTACTGTATCAGATACATCCAGCACAAAACAGTACATAAATAGTTCTATTCTCTCAGGTAACTTCTCCTCCGAAGGAACAAGTGCACTCTCCTACACACTCAATACTAGATATAATACACATAAAATACAGACACTATATTCAGAGAACAGTTCTTTTGTTGCAGACTGCTAGCTCTCAATCATTGAACACAAGTACCTATTGCATGTCACGGTTCCCAGATCCCACCACGCAGTACTTAACACCCCACACTCCACAGAGCCCAGAAGCTACCAACAGAGTAGTCGTGAAAGATCTCTGTCTGGTCCTTCGAATTGGCCAGGTAAACTAGCTAGACAGAAAGGGTTAACAACACGGGGAGTAGTCAGCCGAGCCAGAATCAGGAATACAGAGTTCAGAATGGTCAAATGGAATAGCCGGGTCGATATCAGAGCAGTGGCGTAGTACAAGAAAATGGTCTAGGGCAACAGAAGGCAGAATAGTCAGAAACAAGCAGAGGTCAATAACGGGTTAATTCAATATAGCAGTCAGGTACAAGGAGCTCAGGTATGGATAACCACGATCTGGCAACTGCTGAGAATACACTGAGGGTTTTTAAAGACCTTCACCAGGCCACGCCCCCCACTCAAGCCGCGCCTCATGCAACCACCTCCCTGCCTGTCTCCATTTAAACCGGGCATTGGTCAGCGAGCAGCATCAGACATGCTTCCCTCAAGCACACAGGTAGGGCTGGAAGCTCCCAACGTTACACTGCAACATCAGTATATACTTCACAATCAGTATTTATAAACCCTACTGTAAAGGTTTTTAGCACTAGGGGGCGGCCAGTCCCCTTGTCGGGAATTTTAACACTTTCTTTAGTTAATCCGGACTGGCTTTAGAGAGCATTACAAGCTCTCTTGAGGCTCTACAGACCTCTCTATTCCTCGCTAGAGGGCAGTCTATCCCCAGCTTCTTCTGTTATCACACACAGATACAGAAGTCTAGATCCACTCCCTTCGCAGCGCGGACAAAATCTATACACTCATATGACTGAAGCTAGCTGCTGACGTTATTCAACACACAAAAATACAATTTGTTTAGTTACCCCCTTTCGCCGTGGCGTCACCAGTTTCCTTGGCCAGTTCCTTTTCGTGGATTCTCGGTCAGGAGCGTGCCCCCAGCAGGTTGATGGTCCACAGGGCGAGAACTTGGCGCCTTAGGAGGAAATCAATATACCTGGAGCTGGCTCCTGCTGGATTCCACCGGAAAATGCAGTAAATACTGCCGTTCAAGCCTCCTTGTCGAACCAAGGCCCAATCACCGGACGAGACCCCAGAAATTTTGCAGCCAGCTGACCGGGAAATCTTGGGTGATGGTTCGACAAAGGAAAGCAGACTGAGGCCTTTGTTTCAAAAGAAAATGGCGTTTATTCAGCCGGACTCAAGTAGCAGATCAGATCTGTGGACAAATACTTGAGTGGCGAGAACAACAAATTCAGCTTGCTTTATACAATGTTCCAGAAAATGCAGTTTCCTCCCCTGCTCCCCTCCCAACATACCCAGATTAGCACGTGACGGTTACCATATGTCTGAGTTAGGACCTAATTTTACACAAGATATCATCTTTCCCCTTTACTTCTCCTTTCTTTAGGTTTCCAGCTGTCAGCCATAAATCATCAATTACCATGGTTCTGCGGCTGTCAGCTCTTCCTCCTCGGCTTTGCTGACAAACCACATTCTTTAAGCAGGCAGACTGAAATATGGTCTCGTGAGCACATAAGGACAGCAAGTTTATTTTAAAACACGAATTGGATGAACATCAAAATGGCGGATCACTACATTTTTCTAAGTTAAATCCCAGGAGGTGCTATCTCAGTCTGACATTGCGTAACGATTAAATGTCCTGGTGGGCACGGAGGTGGAATTCACCCCCCCCCCCTCTGTATACTTGTTAAATATTTTGCATTTTTTCGATGTCCATGTTCTGGAATTTCCTCCTAGCAATTTTGTTGTCAGCAGCGAGAGCGCTGATGCTTGCTTTTTGGAAAAAAAGATATTGCCCACCTACGGTGCGGGATTGGGTACAGAGAGTGGAGGGTATTAAGGATATGGAAGAGGCTCACCAATAGCCTGGGCAAGTATGATCAGTTCTATGCGATATGGCATCCGTGGTCATCTCACCTCCACACACTTACTGTGGACGATTTGAATTTAGATGGGGAGAATCCAGGTCTTTGGAGGGACAAGCTGCTGTTCCTGTATAAATGGGTGAAACCCTTCCGACGTGATTACATTCCGAACTTACTGTGCGATAATTTGGTTATGCAAACACTGCTATACTCTGCTAATCACTGTTTCTTAATTTTAGTTGTTTTATAGTTATTTAATTACTGTATTACAGAAAAATGGCATTTTCTTTGACAAATGAGACATGCTGATTGTATTTGCTGAAAAGTTTACATTTTTGTCTTTTATACGACCTGTATATTATTTAATGCCAATAAATATATTTTACACAAAAAAAATTGCTGATCCCAGCTGACACTGAGCGAGCACTCTTTCAATGCTGTTTAGCTGGAGATAATTGTAATTGGAAAGAGGCAGGAGCTGCTACACATTTAGTTCTGCACACAAAAGGTTAACTGCATGATCCACACTATCGGTAACCTCTAGCCTCTCAGTGACCAGGAACAAGTGATTTATCACTGACCTCCTGCCGGCGGTGTCTGCTCGGAGGACAAGAGGGGGGGATAATGAGGGAGCTTACATCCATGCCTCCAAAACGTTAATGGAACTGTCATGGAACTCCACGTTTTAAACCCCAAGAGTCTTTATGTTCATTTATATCGTTTGATTTTAAATATATGGTACATTGTTTGGTGTTAGTTTAAATTAGTTTAGTGTAAATTGCTTAGCTTTAGTTTTAAATGTACTTTTATTACTGAATGTGAATTTAGAGATATGTTTTTGTATGGAACGTAAACAAATTTCAGTACTGTGTAATTTATGCAAAAGGACTTTTCCCCTTATCTGGCTACATGTTTGATTCAAGAAGTCTGGGATAGTGTTTGTCTTTAATCTGATCTGTTGGAACAATAGATTCTGTAAATGTTGTGTGATGTGAATGCTGAGGAATGTTTATTGTAAATATCTAACTGACCTAATGTAAGTAGAGTTTTAGTAAATACATGTTCAACATTTGGTATGCAAATTATGGGAATAAGCGCAGATGACATTTTTTTCTTAGGTTTTACACCTGTTGTTGGGCTGGATGCATTTGGTGGTTGCAGCCGCCCCATCGGGGAATAGGCGCGACCCCACCCCTCCTGTACTATATGTTTCAATGTACTTCCAGCCAGATCATCCCTGCAGCAAGATCCCGCTCCGTGTCTTTTTCGATCCCAAAGTGGATTTTGTTTCTGGGGGAGCATAAATAAAGGCCCACCAGTCTACCTCATGTCTGACAAGCAGCATGAGCAGGTATGGTTTGCTATACAGCAGCCTGTGGCTTCATTTTTGGATAGGACTCACCTTCAGAGGTGCCCTGACGTAGTGGTGAGCTTAATCTTTTAATGGCCATTAATAAGAAACCAAATCCTCTGTCTTTTGTTTCACACGGTATAATGGGAATAAGCGCATTTTTTTCTTATGTTTTACACATGTTGTTCGGCTGGATGCATTTGGTGGTTGCAGCCGCCCCATCGGAGAATAGGCGCGACCCCCATCCCTCCTGTACTATGCAAATTATGGCTGTTGGACCTCAGCATAAATAGTGGCATCTTTCAATAAAAGTCTGAGAGAGAGAATCCTGTTTGAACATACAGCTTGTCTGGTGTCTGATTCAGGGTTCCCACTCTCACCCTCAGAAGGCACAGAGCAGCCATCTGAAAGACTGACCTAACTTCGAGGCTACAGGTCTGGAGCTGCAGATCAGGCTGCTCGAGGCTCTGAGTTCCAAGCAACTCAGCTAGCCGGGCTGATCTTGGTAAGGGGGGTGTCTGGAGAGCCAGGACGGACGGAAGGAGTGAGATTCTCGTCACAGGAACGTAGAAGTGGTAGAGGCCAAAACAGTAATTGAATTTAAGCAGGCATGGGATAGGCATAAGGCTATCCTAAATAAAAGATAAATCCATGTAAAGTATCCATGTAATTGGGCAGACTAGATGGGCCGAAAGGTTCTTATCTGCCGACATTTTCTATGTTTCTGTATACGCATTCATTTTGCCTTTGTTTTTCTGCACATTAAAAAAATTATAGATTAAGTGAAACAGACTGTTTAGGCTCCATCTGAGCCATTATAGATATATATCTACTCAATTAACCACTTGGCTGCTATGGAGCTGAGCGCGTCCAGCCAAGTGGTTCTCCTGTGCAATGGACGCGCTGAGCACGTCCATGCACAGGAGGCAGCAATCGGCCAGTATTCCGGCCGATTGCTGCGCCCCCCTGGTGCGGGCTGACATCTTGGATGTCAGCCCAGCACTCCGGGACCCTGGCGGGGCCATTAGATGTCATTGCGATTTGATCCCGGCAAGAACTCCTCTCCAGTAAGTGTCCTTAGGCAAGACACCTAACGTAGGCAAGACACCTACATACTCGCCACCCAGGACATACTTGAAAACGAGAGAAATCTCAGTGTATCCTTCCTGGTAAAATACTTTCTCAAAAAAAAAAAAAATCAGCCCCCCCCCCCGTGTGTGCGGAGGAGGCGCCTGAAAGGGACCTCCGGACCTCTCTCCCTCCCGATCGCCGGGGGGCACAGAGTTAAGGCAGGCACCGTTTGGAAGGGCACAGCCTGCCCTTCCAAACGGTGGCTGACATTCACCCCTGGGGAGCTGGATCACGATTCGGCGCTGAAAAAATTTGTGATCCTCTCCCGGAGCTGGCCAACATCTTGGATGTCGGCCAAGCCTCCGGGAACTCCCCCTGAGGACTGGCGTCATCGTGCATGGTACAATGACGCCAGTCCTGGAGTTAACCCCTAGCTGCCAGCAATGGTTCCAATGAACCCCCTATCTATCTCCCGATCCGTGGCAGCTAGGGGTTAATGTTTGATATCGTTGGATCGGCCAGAGCATGGCCTTTTCAACAATACCAAACAATGACCATGTAAAAAGTTTGTTTAAAAAAAAAATATTTAAAAACAATTTATAAAAAAAAATATTTTTTTTATTTTGTTAATGCAGCAATATTGTTCCCATTTCAATTATAATGTGAACAATGATGCTGCACTAACGATTTTTGTATGCGGTGCGTTTGTTAAAAATAGCGAAATTTCCCCCAAACAAAAATGTAACGAGTCCCCATTTCTAATTTTTTTAACAAGCGCACCCCATAGAAAATATAACCGCAAATGCTCGCATCTTAAAATGTGAAGAAAAAACACTTTACACATTGTAAATTATTGAAAATTACTAAATTTTCCTATTTCCATGACGGAAAGTTAGAATTTTAACGAGTATTTAGGCGAGTATTTGCTTCTCTTTCTTAATATTTAATCACAGCAGTAAGAGAAAAAGTGAACAAGTGAAAAAAAAAATTTAACATAAATTCCCCTTAACCCCTCCCTCCAGTCCACAATCCCCTGCGGTCCATGTCTATATATGGGCTTGAACCCGGAACTGCGTCCTCTTTCTTGCTGCGAACAGGATATGGAACCAGAATTAATAATAAATCCAACAGCAACGAAGAAGGATCCGACGTAGAGAATTGGATAACCAAAACGGGAAAACGAAGGGAGAAGAGGACCAGCTGTGAGAAGGCTGTACTTGAATCCAATCAGGTGGCTGAAGAACAGAACAGAAAAACACGGACCAGGGATTAGAAAAAGTCCCGCTACTGGCAATCAAAGGCCGAATTCGGAGGATAATACACGGGAACGTTAATTGATGAAACAATTTGTTTATTATAGTTAAATAACTATATATATATTATGAAATGAAATAAAAACAGTAGATATTTGTTTATTGTAATGTTTATTACATATATACACAAACAAAATAGAGCAAACATAACATATGGGAGGGTGAGGAGGGAAATACTCGTGTCCGAGTCATTATTAAAATTCTAACTTTCCGTCATGGAAATACGAAAATTTTGTAATTTTAAGTCATTGACTCGGAGGCTCCTATTTTTGCTAGTTCAAAGTTCATCTAGAATCGGGGTAGACCAGTGTGACAATGGTTTCAAATAAAAAGTACGCAACGTAGATTCTCTGGACCAAACGACAACCCAAGGACAAAGCGGAGGAAGCCATAGCACTCCTAACAGAGTGTGCACCAGAAGAAGAGATATCAATACCTGCCTCCGACATAAGCCAACGCATCCACCGGGCTAAAGTTGCTGATGATACTGGGTTATGAGGAGCCCTAATAGACAAAAAGAGAGGGGATACTCCACTAGGGCGAAACTGACCCGTACGGGATTCATATTCCTGCAAACACAATATTGGATAAATAGACGGATGATCCGTCAAATACGGGTAAAAACCGAGGTGATGGAGGTTTTTGTGCGTCTAACAATATCAAACGTAACCCCATCAGGGCCGAAAGAACGTGACGGAACATCTAAAGCACGGACATCGCATACTCTTTTACAAGAAAAAAGGCAGAATAACATTAACAATTTCGCTTACAATTGTCGGATGGAAAGGGCTTCATTAGATGGCCAACTGGACAAAAAACGTAAGATAACAGAAACGTCCCAGGTAGAGGTATAACGAGGGGTCGGGGTCCGAGTTAAATGAATGGCTCGTAGCAAACGGCACACAAACGTATGGCGACCTATAGGAATGCCGTGCAAACCCACATGTGAAGCCGAGACAGCCGATCTCCTCACATTTATCGTACGATATGCTTGGCCGTCATGAAACAATTCTGTAAGGAAATCTAAGAAGTAATTCACAGGAGCTGAAAATGGATCCAGCTGTCTTTCCACACCCCAGCTAAACCAATTTTGCCATGCTGAATTATATGAGGAGCGTGTTCCTGGAGCCCAGGCCTCCAGGAGTAAGGAACGAGTCTGTTCTGAAATGCCAGGGAGAGATACAAGTCCCCCGAGACCAACCATGCCACTAGGCGACACTGACCCTGATGAAACAATGGGTGAGGTTGTTCCTCCGGATTCAATAATAGGTCTGAGCGTATCGGAAGAAGACGTGGGAAATCTACTGACAACTCTAATAGTGATGGGAACCATGGTTGACCCTTCCAGAGGGGTGTTATCAATACAACCGTAACCCGTTGAACACGAATGAGAGGCAATGTTCTCGCTATCATGGAGAATGGAGGAAACGCGTAATGACTTGATTCTGGCCAATTTTGTAGAAAGGCGTCCGTCGCTATTGCCTCTGGATCTGGATGCCAGCTGAAGAAACGTGGCCCTTGAGTGTTGAGTCTGGAAGCGAACAGGTCTATGTCTAAGGGCCCCCAACGAGCGGCAAGCGATGCGAACACCGATGAGTGCAACTTCCAAACTCGAGTCCTCCGTGTGCCTGGAGTTCCAATCTGCCACGATATTCGTCATGCCCGGGATGAATTGTGCCACTACATTCAGGTTGTTGGTGAAACAATGGGACCAGAATTTCCTCACCATCATCGAAAGAGGTTCTGATCTCCGGCTCCCTAGGCAATTGATACTCCGAACCACAGACAAATTGTCCAGCTTGAGGAGAATTGTACAATTGTTCTGATCTTTCGTGAAGCATTGTATTGCGAACAACCCCACCAATACCGGCTGGGTGGAGTAGAGGTAATATCACTGCTCTGCATGGAGAGAGCCTGTGGAGTCATGGGTTCGATCCCAGCGAGCAACCTCTCCAGTAAGTGTCCTTGGGCAAGACACCCAACGGTACATACTCGCCACACAGGACATACTTGAAAACGAGAGAAATCTCAATGTATCCTTACTGGTAAAATCCTTTCTCCAAAAAAAAAAAATAGCTCCAGGCAATTTATGTGTAGCGTTGTCTCTGATGTGGACCAATGACCTCCCGTCTCCCATGGGCCATGTCGAGCTCCCCAGCCGGTGCGGAAGCATCCGATTCTATGGTAATCGTCGGAATCGGTTGGATCAAGGGTCTCCCGTTCCAATATTGGAGGTTCTCGATCCACCATATCCGATCCACCCAGGCTTCGTCGGTGAGCGTCACTGGGGAAGAGTATTGGAATCCCTTGCGGAGAAAATGGGCCTTCAAGTGTTGGAGGGCCCTGTAGTATAGTGGAGCCGGAGGAATCGCCAGACGAGTGGCTGCAAGCAGTCTGATCACTCGTGCCAGGCAACGAAGTGTAATATGATCTTTTTGGAGGATATTCCGTACTTCTTTCGGGATCAACGTCATCTTTTGAGGTGGAGGGTGAAGCGTTATCGAGGTTGAGTCCACCACTAGGCCCAGGAACTCCAGTTTCCGTGAAAGTATTGTCAAAGATTTTTCCATATTGATAAGGAATCCTAGTTCCTGTAGTATGTATGTCGTCCACCGTAGGTGGGATAGAAGGACAGATTCGGTATCTGCCATCAACAGGATATCGTCAAGGTATATTACGAGGTGGACTCCGCGTTCCCGAAGAGATGTTATCACTGATTTTAGAAGTTTTGTGAAAACCCACAGAGCTGAGGATAGGCCAAAAGGAAGGCAAGTAAACCTCCACATCTTGTCCTGCCACCGGAAAGGAAGATAATCTCGAGAGTACCAGGAATTGGTACTGTAAGGTAAGCATCCTTCAGATCGATTTTTGCCATCCAATCCCCCTGACGCAGGTTGTCTCTGAGAGAATGCATACCTTCCATTTTGAAATGGTTGTACTGTACGTATGAATTTAGCTCTTTTAAATTGATTACTGGTCGTTGTCATGGAGCTGATGTAACGCTCCACGCTTCAAACCCCAAGAGACTTTATGTTCATTTATATCGTGTGTTTTTAAATATATTTTACATCGTTTGGTTTTAATTTAGTTTAGTGTAAAATGGCGTAGCTTTGGTTTTAAAAATACTTATATTCCTGTATGTAAATGTGTTTTTGTGTAAAACAGTAAACAAACTTTACTGCTGTGTAATTTATGCACCAGGGCTTTTCCCATTATCTAGCTGCATGTTTAATTCAAGGGATCTCTGATAGTGTGTGTTTAATCTGATGTGTTAGAACAATGGATATACAAATGTTGTGTGAGCTGAAAGGCTAAAGAATGTAAAGAATGTTTATTGTAAATAACTGACCTAATGTAATTAGTATGGGTATGCAAATTATGACTGTTGGACTTCAGCATAAATGGTGGTTGTTCATTAAAAAGTCGGAGAACTCTCAGAGCTCAGAGAGAGAGGATCCTGTTTTAAAGCATTCAGCCGCGCCTGGTGTCTTTATTACAAACTACGCTACACTCCACACTCACCCTCAGAAGGCAGAGAGCGGCCTTCTGGAGATTCCTAACTGCTCCAGGGCAGAGGAACAGAAGAGCAGGTAGGTCAAGCCGCTCGAGGCGCTGAGGACAGCGCTCCCAGTAGCCGGGCTGAACGCAACGAAGGGGTGTCTGGAGAGCCAGGACAGACTGAAGGGAACGGTTCCTTCACACTGGTGGCAGCGGTGGAATAAGCTCTCCAACCCCAGAAGAAACGCAGAATGGCCAGCTATGCCAACTACAAGAGGGACACGCTGAGATACATATTAGAGTGCCGTGGAGGAATCGCCGGCACCAAAAACAAGAAAGCCCTGGTCAAGGAGCTTACAAGGATGGACCAGCGAATGGTAAGAACCCCAACCCCGACTCCGGCCACTGAAGATCACCTCCGAAAGAAAGCTCGAGCAATATTAGAGATATGCGGCACCACCCCCTCCGAAGCCGCAGTTGTACAACTGATGATGGACCTCCAAGAAGATGAGGAGCGAGATAAGGAGCGCCAACACCAGCTGCGGTTGGCCGAGCTCCAAGCGACATGGACAGAATACCCCACCCCTGAAACCTACCCCGTAGAGCCCTGGGTGGAAGTTGACAGCCCGCCTGGAGCTTCGTCCAGGGAATCTACACCCCCCCCAGCGATCCTTTTATGGGGACTTACAGCTTGTATGGAGCTTCATGGGAGGAACCCGTACTCCCCAGCGATACTTGGGAGGAGATTTACAGCTTGCCTGGAATTTCCGTCAAGGAAGCTACACCCCCCACAGTCTGCCACGAGGAGCAGACAGATGTTCCCCCCGGGCTGGTTTGCCCGCAACCTTTGATCCCACCGGAGATGGAGGACGCCATCCTCCCGCAAGACGACACTGTGTCAGTGTCTATCCCCCCAGCTGAAGTGCTGGCGACGAGGCAGAGCGCCGATGCCCTCTGCCCACCTTTCATAATGGTCACATCGGACCCAGGAGAGGATCCCCCCGGGCTGGTTTTCCCACAGCCCATGACCCCACCGGAGATGGAGGATGCCATCCTCCTGCCAGAAGACACTTTGTCAGTGTCTATCCCCCCAGCTGAAGCGCTGGCTACAGGGCAGAGCGCCGCTGGCCTCTGCCCACTCCCCAAGTTGCACCAAGACGACCCGAGCAAGGATCTCCACAGGCTGCCGGCCCAGCAACGAATGACCCCACCGAGAATGGAGGACACCATTCTCCCGCCCGGAGACACGTCCCCAGCATCTACCCCTCCAGCGGAAGCGCTGGCAACAGGGCCGAGCGCCGCTGGCCTCTGCCCACCTTTTTCGGTCCGCACAGAAGATTTCGGTGAGGACTCCCAGGGGCTGCCGGCTTCGCAGCCGACGACCCTACCCCGACTGGAGGTAAACTGTTTCCCGTATATTACACCCGTCCCCCCTGCAGAAGAGCTGGCAACGGGGCGGAGTGCCGCTGGCCTCTGCCCACCACCCAACTTGTGCCCAGAGGATCCAGGCAAGTTTTTCAAGAAGGTGCTACCCTCCGGACCAATGGCTCCCCTGAGAAAGGAGGGCGCCATTCTCCCGCAAGGAGGCACTTCCCCAGCATCCACGCCCCCAGCAGAAGCGCTGGCTATGGGGCAGAGCATTTCCAACCTCTGCCCATCCTCCCAACCCTTTAGGCTGGAGGCCTCTTGCCTCACCTATTCCCCTCAACGGCTGGCCAGAGCACCAGGGGCACATGCAGTTGGGACACGTTCCCCCCCCGGGTTATTGATACCCTGGGAGAAGGTACAGGCGGTACCTCTCCCCAACAGCGAGACACTTCCCCAGGAAGGGACACCAACAAAGGATTACACCAGCGACACGCCGGGCCCCAGAGTATAGGGCACCCCTCGGACAGCGGGCCAGCCCACAAGGACAAGTGGAGAAACCCAGGGGCTCGCCTCCTCCCGACAGACTATGGACCCACACACAGGCATACCCTGTGGCGACAATCGGACCCCACTGGTGATGCTTGTGCGCCAGCACCCTGGAACTTTGAGGATGGCGCAGAAAAAAGGACCAGGTGAGAAGTCTCGTCAGTGGCAAGAGATCCGTTTGGGATCTAAGCTTGCCCTGCCGTTCTGGAAGGGGGGACATATGTCATGGAGCTGATGTAACGCTCCATGCTTCAAACCCCAAGAGACTTTATGTTCATTTATATCGTGTGTTTTTAAATATATTTTACATCGTTTGGTTTTAGTTTAATTTAGTTTAGTGTAAAATGGCATAGCTTTGGTTTTAAAAATACTTATATTCCTGTAGGTAAATGTGTTTTCGTGTATACAGTAAACAAGCTTTACTGCTGTGTAATTTATGCACCAGGGTTTTTTCCCATTATCTGGCTGCATGTTTAATTCAAGGGATCTCTGATAGTGTGTGTTTAATCTGATGTGTTAGAACAATGGATATACAAATGTTATGTGAGCTGAAAGGCTAAAGAATGTAAAGAATGTTTATTGTAAATAACTGACCTAATGTAATTAGTATGGGTATGCAAATTATGACTGTTGGACTTCAGCATAAATGGTGGTTGTTCATTAAAAAGTCGGAGAACTCTCAGAGCTCAGAGAGAGAGGATCCTGTTTTAAAGCATACAGCCGCGCCTGGTGTCTTTATTACAAACTACGCTACACTCCACACTCACTCTCAGAAGGCAGAGAGCGGCCTTCTGGAGATTCCCAATGGCTCCAGGGCAGAGGAACAGAAGAGCAGGCAGATCAAGCCGCTCGAGGCGCTGAGGACAGCGCTCCCAGTAGCTGGGCTGACCGCAACGAAGGGGTGTCTGGAGAGTCAGGACAGACGGAAGGGAACGGTTCCTTCACAGTCGTAAACCCCCTCCCTTCTTTGAGACCAGAAACAAGTTGCTGACAAATCCCGTCGACTCGGTTGTATGGCCCCTTTGACCAATAGGTCTTGTATTTCCCTGTCCATCAGTCCCTCTTGTTCGCGAGGGAAATGTAGTGGTGGTGGGGCAAGAGGTTGTATCGGGGTTGACAGAAAAGAAATTGTGAACCCTTGCACCGTATTTAGGATCCATTGATCTGATGTAAGGGTTCGCCATTTGTGAAGAAATAATCGTATTCGACCCACGACTTGAACCCCTGGAGAGGGAAATCTCATCTGAGGTCTTACCTGTGGGTCGTCTGCTGCGCAATGGGGTTCTGGAACCTCGGAAACCTCAAGCACTCCAAGGATGGGTTCGAGAGCGGAAGGAGCCAAATGATTGGAACTCCGTTGGTTGCTGAGTAGCGGGGCTGGGAAAAGACCTGGTGTTGTTCCCTTGACGGCCAGTAGGGCTTCCCCTATATCTACCGGCCTTTCCAAAAACCCGGCCCCTAAACACACGCTTTAATGAGGAAATTTTCTCTAGTGCATTAAAGGTATTGGCGTATGTACCCATACTCTTAACATAAGCTTCACCAAATAAAAACCCTTGAGCTGTGCTGCCTAGGTCGGTGTCCGCTATGGCCGTTAGTTGGTTATCAACCTTCAAAAGTATCGATTTGCGCCGTTCAGCGGCCAAAGCAGCGTTAGCATTACCAAAAAACGACGGCGCCCTTTGAACTCAATCACGGACAAGGGTAGGTGATAGGGTGGAATTAGCTAGTTTAGCTTCCTCAGCGATGTTAAAAAGTTTAATTAAGGGACCTGCCATATCTAGTAATTTATATTCGCATGTGCGAAAGGCATGATCTAGGCCAGTTTTAGGGGTCCACCCTCGATTAGTAATAAATTTTATGATGGATGGGTCGACCTCCGGGGTAACACAGGTTTTGCCTGTGGTGGAAGGGCGTGGGCTTTCAGCCCGCATGTTCTGTCTAGTAGCCTTGTCTAAAGGCCGTCTAAGGTTAGCATCCACCCATTTCTCTACATGTGGTAAAGGATACCATGCGGTGGATTGAGGGTGGGAGAGATCCTCAGGGCAAAAAAGAGGGTCTCCATGGGGATCATAAATTACGTTCCCCTCTTCATAAAAAGGAAGGGGTTCCTCTGATTCTTCCCAGGCATATTGATCAGTGTCAGACGCATACAGCGCCACCTCATCTTCATCATCTGGGAGATGATAATTATCATCGCCACGAGGGGTGGCTAAAACCAATTCTTTCCCAGTGGTCTCCTCTATGGGAGCCGTATCAAAAATCGATTTTTGTCTTTTTGGGAGAATCGCCATATGCGCCCTCCGATTTTGGGCTCTTTTCCGAGATGGGGACTCGGCATCAAAAATTGTCAATCAGTGTGTTTAGTTTTAGAAACTGCTTTTTGTCCCATGTAGTGGGAAGCTGCAGGCTCTGAGTGAGTGAAATCTGGGACGGGATTAGAAGGAGCAGGTGTTGAGGGAAGTGCTTTTACTGCCGCCATGACGACTTCTAGGGAGCGGTGGAGGTCGACTGACAGGCTGGGGACCGCTGACTGTACAGCTGCGGTAATAGAGGCCTGCATAGCAGCTCCCAAAGGGGGTTCAGAGAAAAGGGTACCCTCAGGTTGAGTCTGCAATGACTCGCTAGTCTCCTGAAATTCGTCCGCCATTATAGAGCCCTCCCCTGACTCGGAATCAGATGCTGAGGCAGAGGGAGAGCGTTTAGATTTCGGGTGGCATTTGCTCATTATTGCGCCTGAGGTAAAGGGGGCAGCGCGAGGGGCGCGGCCACAGCAGAGTCTGAAGTGTAGAGTGGGCGTGAGCTGAAAAGCGCGGCGGTAGCACAGCGCGCGGGGAAAAAGCCCGCTAAAATCAATTAATAGTATAAACCACTGAAATGCTAAAATTACATAACGTAATGAATGAAACAATAAATGGCCGGCGGCCGCCCCTAGGTTATAGCCGGGACGACCGAACAGCCAGTGCTAGTAATAACTAACTGTAACATTAAGAATTGTAATACTTATCTCCACTGCTGAGCAGCAAGAAAGAGGATGTAGTTCCAGGTTCAAGCCCATATATAGACATGGACTGCAGGGGATTGTGGACTGTAGGGAGGGGTTAAAGGGAACTTAAGTTAGGATTTTTTCACTTTTTCTCTTACTGCTGTGATTAAATATTAAGAAAGAGAAGCAAATAGGAGCCTCCGAGTCAATGACTTAAAATTCTAATTTTATTGTATTTTTTGTTATAATATACAGACAGGACATGACGTATACATATAATAATGATATATTCTGAATCTGCCGAGTCTGCCGGAAAGAATTATCTATAATATGTCTGGGTCATATATTAAAATATGGCTTCAAAATGCGGTTAAACATGATGAGCGAAAACGGTAAAAATGAGCTCAGCACAGAGGTGTGAAATGCCTCAGCAGCGAAAGGGTTAAGTTGTGTTGGAGGGCAACAAATTTAGATTAAACACCTCCGCACAACAAATAATAAACTTTATAGTTGCAGAAGACCGTTACACATCCCAGCAATTCAGAGTTCTCTAAATTGCTAGGATGTGTAAATGTCTTCTGCAACTATAAAATGTGTGTCCAAAAGTTTTACACATGAATGTATGCACTAGATGCAAAATAACTCCACTGAAATAGGACAAAAATATCTTAAACATTATAATGTGGATTAATTTAAATTAATGATATTTAATAAAGTCTAGTATTAATACAATTATACAGAAATAAAATCTTAAAATAAATTGATGGGGAAAAAAGTCATTTTGGTTTCGTTCCAAACTTTTCATTTCGGAGTAATATATATATATCACACACCAGACACGTGTATATATAGTCATATATAGAAAGTCATTTTCGGTATCTGTTTCAGTGCATCCCTAGCACATACATAATGTCACAACCCAACTTCCTATCCCACTCAGATTCAAACACTGATGGCAATATGCCAGACATTAACCCTATAAATCCCACAGATGCTTTTTTTTATCAGCGCTGTCTGTTTTTTCAGCAAATTTAGAATCCGCCATGGTGAGGGTTTGAGACATTCTGCCAAAAACCCCTCAGTTTCTCAATTTTCCCACAAGACACGGAGGCGAGTATTATACTATCTTTCCTTTACTTAGCTGATAGCAGCAAAGAACAATCTCTCAAATACCACAACAAAAGTATTGAGAGAGAAAAATACAGTTTAACAATATATAACCATAACATATAATGGTACAGTCCAACTCCTTAAATCCTCCAACCGCCGCTAGCTCCTCCTCTTTTCTTTGCTGCTCACCGATGAGATGAGTATCTAGCAGCAAATTGCCATTATTTTTATATTTGAAGAGTTTTAAATACTTTGTGATTAATATATATATATTATTATATGGAGTTACGTAAGCTTATATGGAGTTAAGTATTCTTATATGAGTTAAGTATTCTTATATAGAGTTAAATATTCTTATATGGAGTACAATATTCCTATGTAGAGTTCAGTAATCTCATAAGGAGCTAAGTATTCTTCTATAGAGTTAAGTATTATTATATGGAGTTAAGTATTCTCATACAGCAATAATCTCCAGAAGCAGTCTGAGATACGTGTGCAGAATTCGGGGGGACATGGGCTCTATAAAGATTACAGATTTAGAATCGAGCTCTCACAGAGGCCTAGGGCACTAAATAGGCAGCCTCAATTCGAGGTTCTCATTACGGATACCCATTATTACTGTTAGTTTGCCCTTATTTATAACCCACCGATACTTCACTATAAATTATATATTCATTTTTGCTCTCTTCTTTCACTCCTCATTGCGGGTCGTCACGTATAACCTCTCTGATACGGTATTAGCCTTAACGTGACCCTCCTTCACGCCTGCCCTGAACGTGGCGCTCGACTCTAAAATTGATACTGCGTTTAATCTACCTGCAAACCCACGCATCACCGCATACACTGCTCCTGTTCGTTGCATTGTCTGGGAACCTATGATATTCATTAATATCTCATGATCTCCATTAACCCTAGTCGCTGGGTATGTTATTGCTCTTAACTTCGGTAGAAGGGGTCAGGCAGTTTGATGGTATTGCTGATTAATATTGTATATCGTTCACCTCTGTTATTTCGGAAATTTTATATAAACTGTTCATCTGATACCTAACTATACTATTGACACCCCACGAGGCTGGGTGCAAACTTTCCCATTGACGGACCCCATTACTCGTATTGATCCTAGCAGTAGTGGGTGAACCCGCCACGGGTGCACCCTGTGCCTCCTTTCTTGTGACCTGTATTGGACATATAGTCCTTTACTTTCTTTTCTGATTTTAAACTTTCTGTTTTCTGACACTTTTTTCTCCTTCCTCTTTGTCTAGTGATTCTGTCTCTCTAGACACCGCTTTCCACCGCGCGCACGTCCTACTCCCTGTGTGTCTGTCTGTATTACCCCAAGTCCAACAGTATTCGACTCTGATATAAGAACCAGGCAGTCGCATAACGCTGCTCACCCAATATGCCGCGTATAGATTCTTTGTTTACCCCACAGGAATTACAGTTGCGCTGCCTTAATGCTCAAGGCCTTAATATCCCAGAAAAACGAACCCGTCTTCTGAATGAACTGAGATCCACGCGGACATCCGTCGCCTTCCTCCAGGAGACCCATTTTCGGGCGGGATCTGCCCCGACGTTAGGTAATTCCCATTTTCCAATGACCTTCTTTAGTAACTTTTCGCTAAGCAAATCCCGCGGAGTGGCGATTTTGATATCCAAAGAAGTACCTTTTGTCCTGGAAGCGACTTTGACAGACGAAGGCGGTAGATACATCTTTGTACGAGGAACTATCCTAGATACAAGATATACCTTTGCATCTGTCTATTTACCAAATCGTAAACAGCACACTAGCCTAGCAAAGATACTCCGACTGCTGGAGTCCTTTGAACAAGGCATCACCATCTTAGCGGGTGACTTTAATATAGTGATGGACCCACGGGTGGATTCCTACACTGGGACCACGGCAACCCCTTCCCATGTATTGCGTAGTGTTCGACGCTCCTTGCAAGACCGGAGGTTGGTAGACGTATGGAGAGCTCTACATTCCACAGAAAGAGATTACTCTTTTTACTCACCAGTACATACGACACATACACGAATTGATTACTTTTTCATGCACTACCATGACCTAAGCTTACCTACGTCCGCGGACATCGCCGCGACCACATTCTCAGACCACGCACCACTCACTCTCACACTTCAATCTCCCTTATCTCTTCCTCGAGAACGACAGTGGCGACTTAATATATCTCTGCTAGAAGACCCTCTAATATTAGACGAATTACACTCCACTTTGGCTAACTTCTTCACAGACAACCGACAACCGGACATGCCTGTTCCGGTATTGTGGGAAGCGCACAAAGCAGTAGTTAGAGGGTTCCTCATCAGCAAAGGCACAGCGCGTAAAAAATCCCAGAAGGTGGAGCTCCAGACCCTCCTAACAGACATTAGAGCTCTGGAACTGGAGCACATTACCTCTAATGATACGGCTGTATACCAACGTTTACTGTTGGCACGGCAAAATCTCACCACCATCTTAAACACAACTATTAGATTTCAAGCATTACGCTCTAGATCATTCTTCGCTTTACACGAAAACAAGCCAGGACGCCTCCTGGCGCGAATTATACGCAACAGACGTACCACTTCTTATATTCCTAAAATCAAACTGGAGACGGGTCTACTCTCGACAGCCCCGCAAGAAATCGCGGGAGCCTTTCTTAAATATTTCACAGACTTATACAACTTAGAGACGAACGGAACCCAAACGCCGAACCTGGAACACATAGATTCCTACTTAGACAAAACAATCAAACGCCCACTTGACCCCCTTGACCGAGTCTCTTTAAACGCAGAAATTACTGCAGATGAAATCTTGGCTGCATTAAAAACCTCAAAACACGGGAAAAGCCCCGGTCCTGACGGCTTGCCAACCGAATATTACAAGAAATGTACAGCAGAGCTGCTCCCGGTTCTCATTGAACTCTTTAGTGCAGTAAGGGGGGGCCCCCCTACACCCCCATTCATTGCAAGCCACGATATCATTGATTCCGAAGCCTGGAAAGGACCACACATCGTGCGGTAATTACAGGCCAATTTCGCTGGTGAACATTGACATGAAACTACTGGCACGTATATTGGCCAACCGGCTTAAACGCTTCTTACCACAGCTAGTAGATCCAGACCAAGTAGGCTTCATCTCTGGTCGAGAAGCCAGGGACGCGACCACCAGAGTCCTGAATGCCATAGCTTACTCTAAACGGGCAGCAACACCGCTATTATTATTGTCGACGGATGCAGAAAAGGCCTTCGACAGAGTGCTGTGGCCTTTTCTGTTTAACACTCTGGAGCGCTTTGGCTTGGGTGAGGACTATTTACAATGGATCAGAGCCCTCTATTCTGCTCCTACAGCGCGAGTCAAAATAAATGGGGCACTGACAAAACCATTCTCGATCCTTAACGGGACGCGACAAGGTTGTCCGCTGTCCCCACTACTGTTCGCTCTTAGCCTAGAGCCTTTATTAACTTCGATTAGACAAAACCCTTTGATTAAGGGACTCTCAGGCGTGCACATTGAGCATAAGGTATCAGCATACGCTGATGATCTGATGTTCATCTTACCTGACCCAGTTCAATCGATGCCAGAGGTCATGCACGAACTACGAGAATACGGCACGTTATCCGGTTTTAAGATTAACAATAACAAATCTGAACTTCTAGCTAGCTTATTACCGAATTCATGGCGCACGAACCTGACTGACCGTTATCCATTTCGATGGTGCTCTACGTCGCTTACTTATCTGGGGATTAAGCTATCCTCGGACTTCACTAACTTGGTGGCCCTTAACTACATGCCACTCTTGGACGAACTCAAATCAGACATAATGAAGTGGACGCCTAAATACCTCTCTTGGATAGGCAGAGTAGGTGTGATTAAGATGAATCTCTTACCGAGACTTCTATATCTATTTCAAGCTCTACCACTCTTTTTGCCAAACTCATTCCATCAGTCAGTTCGCCGGCTGTTCACTAAATTTATTTGGCCACATGGACGTCCCCGACTTAAATATTCCACACTCTGTAAACCAAAGTCGAGTGGCGGTCTGGCTCTCCCCGACACCTGCCTGTATTATTACGCTGCACATTTAACTAGGATTGTTGATTGGATGGCAAGTTCACCCGAACAACGCTGGACCGACCTGGAAGAGACATTGGTTGGCAGCCCACTGTGGACTCTACCATGGTTATCATGGATGGCAGCTAAACCACTCCGGCAGACTTCCTCACCTGTAGGTTCCACGCTTTACGTATGGCATAAAATTAGGACAAAATTCTCGCTCTCGACCTATCCGTCACCACTGCTACCGCTCGTACACAACCCAGATCTCCCATTAAGTATACTACCTTCGTTAATAGAACGATTCATCGACACCCCTAATTTCAGAGCACACCATGTACTCAGAGACGGCACATTCATACCTCTACAGTCCCCCGACAAACCACAACCCACCTTCGCCGTGGCTTTTAATTACCACCAAATCAAATCTTTCCTTAAAAGGTTACCAGGTAATACATCTTTAACTAGGCAGCTGACGCCCTTTGAATCTCTATGCCAACAAGCACTACACATGGCCCACAGTATATCCACGCTTCATGGATTATTGAGGAGGGTGGACACTGAACCTCCTGATTTCATGGCACGTTGGGAACGCACATTGGGCGCCCCTATCCCTGAGGAAGCATGGACAAAGACGCTTTCCATGACTCACTCTGGCTCACCGATGGCCAAAATGCAAGAATCATCTTATAAAATATTAGTCTTCTGGTACCGTACACCGGCGCTGATGGCCACTTATGATGCTACACACTCCCCAACGTGCTGGAGGTGCAATGCGCAGACTGGCACTTACCTTCACATCTGGTGGGAATGTACATCCCTCGAACCATTTTGGAGGGAGGTTCAAGACTTGATCCGCCACACGACTGACGAAGATCTAGACTTTACACCACACATTTTCCTTTTACTTCAGCTCCCATTTTCGGTCAAGGCAATGAAGAGCTCCATACTGCTACGTATTCTCCTAGTAGCCCGTTCATTAATCCCTCTCTGCTGGAGGTCTACCTCCAGACCAACATTAAAAATGCTGGTTGATAAAATGGGAATCCTGCACTCTGATGAGGAACTTGCGCTTGCTCCAGCTGCGGCGGCGCAACACTTCAATAAAGTATGGTTCCACTGGGCTGCATACTGCTCCTCGGCAAACTTTAAGAGGTCCATGGAACAGGCAAATACGGGTTTGGTGATCGCGGGCGAGGGTGGCTCCCTGGAGGGGGATGACGGTGCCGCACAGGACTTTAATCATCTGTAACCGACTGTAAATAAGCAATACGCACTTACAACCTATATTGGTTCCCTTCCCTTATGTATCCTGTTTACCCTACCTTCTCTCTGACGTTCTTCCTCCTCTTGCCCTCTGGGCCCCTTTCTTTCATCTATTCTTTTTACTTCATAGTTCACTTTCATACATCCACTTTATTACTTCATGAAACGAATGTTGAGAACTCCTAAAGTCACTCATTAGCTACTCACCTGGGTTCTCTCTTGGCACCATAATACTGACACTAATATCGGAGTGGCATCGGTCACGTATGATTTATCAATTATATAACGCTTGATACCTCTCAGTGACATTAAGGTTTCTTCCCTACGATTTTTCTAAAGCTGTATCTTTTCTCAACCACTACCTTATAAATGATTATTGTATTGGATTATCGAACACAGTATTGCCCTGGTGGTTCCCTTTATTTGTATTTTATTTCTAAAACTCAATAAAACTTTTATTCAAAAAAAAATAATTTAAAATATCTCAACGAATATGTCGTGTACAATCACTTCAAAATGGAGGGAATTCCATCATTAAAAGGGGTCTTAACTCCACAAGATAGGTTGGTCAAAATAGACCTAAAGGATGCGTACTTGACAATTCCGATAGAGGCTTCAAGCAGGGATTTTCTTCAGTTCCTCTGGGAGGGCACCCTTTGGAGATTCAAGTCCCTTCCTTTCGGTCTGTCATCCGCCCCTTGGTGTTTCACCAAGTTAATGAGACCAGTGGCGGCGTTCCTCCGCGGCAGAGGAGTGCGTCTGATAATTTACCTAGACAATATTCTCCTCCTGGCAGAGGATCCAAAATTGTTAATGGTCCACAGGGATTGGACGGTGAATCTGTTATACAACTTGGGTTTCTTAATAAATTTCAAGAAGTCTGTTCTCACACCAACACAATCCATCGCATTTTTGGGTTTCACCATAGATTCAGTAGAGATGTCTCTCTCTTTGCCGTCAGCCAAGGTTCGACTGATTCACAAGGAGATCAGACATCTTCTATCTGCACAGGAGTTTCCCCTGAGATGGTTGGCTCGCCTGCTAGGACTTCTCTCCTCGACAATACAAGCGGTCTTTCCAGGACCGCTGTATTATCGGGCCCTTCAACGTCTGAAGGCAGGATACCAGAGGAGGGGGTGGCTTTATCCAGAATGCATCTCTTTGGACGACGAATCGAAGGAAGAGATGCAATGGTGGTTAAACCATTTAGAATCATGGAATGGAAGAGCCATCATCCATCCATCTCCAGAGTTAAGTACAGAGTCAGACGCCAGCAGATCTGGGTGGGGCACGCAATGCGGTTCGCTATCCACAGGAGGCAGATGGGATTTGGCAGAGATGGAGTTACACATAAACTGTCTGGAACTCCTCGCTGGTTTGTTTGCTATTCAAAGCTTTACCAAACCCTTCCAGGCGAGTTCCATTCTATTAAAGATGGACAATTTTTCCGCAGTGCAGTATATCAAACATCTGGGAGGTCCCAGGTACAGACAGTTGGCAGAGATAGGCAAAAGCCCCAAAAAGAAAGACTTTGCTATCGGTTCAGCCCCAATATATTCCAGGCCTCAGCAATGTTGTGGCGGACTGGAACTGAAGATATGATAGATTCTGGAGATTGGATACCAGGGTGTTTGCCGCTTTGTCATTCCTCTGGAGTCCTTTCTCTAGATTTATTTGCGTCACGCCTCAATACCCTTCTTCCGCAGTATTACAGTTGGAGACCAGACTGCATGGCTCTGGCTACAGATGCTCTGGTTCAGACCTGGCCTCTAGGGACGCTTTACGCGTTTCCTCCATTTTCCCTCATTCTAAGAATAATATGGTTAATACTATCACAGTTAGCTACAGTAGTGCTCATAACACCACTCTGGAGGTGTCAACCATGGTTCCCATGACTTCTGGAACCAATTGTAGACGTTCCCAGGTTGATTCGAGTCTCCATCTCCACCCTGAGGGACCCAGAGGGAACACTTCAGAATCCAATGAATTCCCGCTCAATGTGTTTAGTAGCATGGAAAGTTTCAGGGGTCACTGGTCTTCCTTCGAGGTTTCGGAGGCAACTGCCTCCTTATTGTCAAGCTAATTGGGTAACAAGTTGATTGGGTAACAAAAATAATAGACACAGGTGGTGCAGTAGACATTGCTTATTTAGATTTCAGTAAGGCTTTTGATACTGTTCCGCATAGAAGCTTATCAATAAATTGCAATCTTTGAGCTTGGATTCCAATATTGTTGAATGGATTAGGCAGTGGCTGAGTGACAGACAACAGAGGGTTGTGGTAAATGGAGTTTATTCGGCACAAGGTCTTGTTACCAGTGGGGTACCTCAGGGGTCAGTACTTGGACCCATTCTCTTTAATATTTTTATTAGTGATATTGCAGAAGGTATTAATGGAAAAGTATGTCTTTTTGCTGATGACACAAAGATTTGCAACAGGGTTGACGTTCCTGGAGGGATCAGCCAAATGACAAATGATTTAGGTAAACTAAAAAAATGGTGGGAGTTGTGGCAATTGAGTTTTAATGCAAGATAATGCACCTGGGACGTAAAAACCCAAGGGCTGAATATAGAATATTTGATACAGTCCTAACCTCAACATCTGAGGGTTGGGATTTAGGGGTTATTATTTCAGAGGATCTAAGGGTAAGTAGTCAATGTAATAGAGCAGCAGGAAATGCTGGCAGAATGCTTGGTTGTGTAGGGAGAGGTATTAGCAGTAGGAAAAGGGAAGTGCTCATGCCACTGTACAGAGCACTGGTGAGACCTCACTTGGAGTACTGTGTGCAGTACTGGAGACCGTATCTCCAGAAGGATATAGACATCTTAGAGAGAGTTCAGAGAAGGGCTACTAAAATGGTGTACGGCTTGAAGGAGAAAAGTTACCAGGAAAGGCTTAATGATCTTAACATGTACAGCTTGGAAAAAAGACGAGACAGAGGAGATATGATAGAAACATTTAAATACGTAAAGGGAATCCACAAGGTAGAGGAAGGGAGTATATTTAAACGGAAACAACGTAGCAAAACAAGAGGACATAGTCTTAGATTAGAGGGGCAAAGGTTTAAAAGTAACATCAGGAAGCATTATTTTACTGAGAGGGTGGTGGATACATGGAACAGTCTTCCAATAGAAGTGGTAGAGGCCAAAACAGTAATTGCGTTTAAGCAGGCATGGGATAGGCATAAGGCTATCCTAAACAAAAGATAAATCCAGGTAAAGTATCCATGTAATTGGGCGACTAGATGGGCCGAAAGGTTCTTATCTGCCGACATTTTTCTATGTTTCTAATGGGCACCATCTACTAGGAGATGTAGGTCAGCATGGAAGACATGGCTTTCTTGGTGTGTGGAACGACAGGTTGATCCCGTATCGGCTTCTTTGAGTAATTTGTTAAATTTCTTCACTTGTCTATTTGAGGATGGGAAAGTGTATCACACAATCAATAACTTCAGGTCGGCGATATCTGCTTCGCATCAAGGTTTTAACGGGGTTCCTGCAGGAAAACATTGATTGTATGTAGGTTTGTTAAAAAAGGTATACGATGTAAGAGACCTCCTCGTCCTCGTTATTCTAATACCTGGGATGTTAACGTGTTTAGTTTGTTGGATGGGTGGCCTGATAAAGAAGTTTTGTCCATAAAAAATTTTCAGAAAATTTGGCCATTTTACTTTGTTTGATCTCCTGCAAAAGAGTCTCAGATGTTCGGGCCCTGGATTTAGGGGGTAGATGTTTTTCCCCCACGGGAGTGAAATTTTTGATTTCTAATAGGACAAAAACTTCATTGTCAGAGGTTTTCTACCCAGTTTTTCCGCAACGCCCTAGTTTGTGCCCGGTGCGTTTTTTATAAGAATACGAAAGAGTTACTGCCCCTTTCAGGTCTCTTCAATCTCAATGGTTATTTATTTCTATACGTAAACCATATAAATCTGTAACTTCTACCACACTCGCTGGGTGGGTTAAGATGTCGGAAGCTGGTGTGGACGTCTCCGTGTTCGGAGCTCATTCTTCCCGGAGTGCTTCTGCTTCCGGAGCTTTTTTCCGTGGATGTCGTCTTGAGGACTTCTTAAAAACAGCAGACTGGTCCAGAGAATCCACCTTTAGGGAGTTTTATTTTAAACCAGTGTCTCACATGTCATATTCACTAGTTACTTAAGCTTTGAACTGGCATAATATGAGCCTCCGTGTCTTGTGGGATAATTCCCAGATTCCCCAATTATCATGACGGGGAATCATAATTATAATAAAGACACGGAGGCGAGTATTATCCCACCCAAACGTTAGAGTGTTCTATCCCACCCTGATGTCTGAGGATAATGTTAAATGTTCAATAGGTGTTATAGATCAGTCGATTATTATCTTTATATTTTTTAAGTAAGCTCTGTTGACCTTTAACATGTTGCTTTCTCTGACAGCTTGAGTGTTACGTTGGAATTTTCTCGGATGCTTTGGACTTCCTTTTGGAGGTTTTTCATGATAAAACGAAGCTCTTCCGATGTTCATTTCGTTGAAGTTTATTACGTCTCGCATCAGAAAAGAGGAGGAGCTAGCGGCAGTCGGAGGATTTAAGCAGTTGGACTGTACCTTTTTATATGTTATGGTTATATATTGTTTAAATGTATTTTTTTCTCTCTAAATACTTTTGTTGTGGTATTTGAGAGATTGTTCTTTGCTGCTATCGGCTAAGTAAAGGATAGCTAGCATAATACTCGCCTCCGTGTCTTTATTATAATTATGATTCCCGTCATGATAATAGGGGAATCTGCAAATTATTTGACAAAACTTTGTATAGCCAATAAACAAGCCAGAAGTTCTAACCCATTTATGTGTAAGTGTTTTTCTGCAGAAGCCCATTTGCCTCCTGTGGAGATCGAGTGGCAATGCGCGCCCCAACCAGATCTGCTGGCGTCTGATTCGATAACTAGATCTGGTGAAGGATGGCTTTGCCATTCCATGTGTCTATGTGGTCCAACCACCACTGCATTTTTGGTCTGGAATCATCGTCGAGGACGATTAGATCGGGATATAGGCATCCTCTCTGCAGGTAACGTGCCTTCAAACGTTGGAGTGCCCGGTAATACAATGGTCCCGGAAAGACCGCTTGTATTGATGTGGAGAGAAGACCTAGCAGATGAGCTAGTGACATCAAGGAAATTTCTTGAGGAATCAGAAGCCATCTGATCTCTTTTTGAATAAACCGAATCTTGGGCAATGAGAGAGATGGACATTTCTATCTAGTTCACAGTGAAGCCTAGGAACTCTAAGCACTGGGTCTGCTCTAAAACTGATTTTGTCAAGATTTATTATGAACCCTAGATTGGACAATCAATTGTCCAATCTCTGTGCAGACACAATGCTGTCTTTTCTTGCGCTTTTGTCATGTCCACAGCCCCTGCTGCGCTGCCTGGTTGGTCTGGGCAAGGGCCTGTGCCAGGAGCTGGCCGGCTGCCAGCACTGGGGAATGGCCGAGCAGCGTCCGAGGGGGCGGGGCCTAGCATGGTCACGAGGAGCTGGGTTTAAAACAGGGCGCAAGGAGTTGCCTCGTCGCCCTGTCGTGGAGTCTGATTCCCGTATCGCATACTATTCGTTCATTGTTTCTCTGTTGCCAACCCGTTTTCTGGACACGATCCCTGCTCCTGATATTTGACCCGGCTTGATTTCGACTATTCTCCTGCTGCTTAATTACGATTGCCTGTGTGGTTCTTTGGTTATTTAACCCCATGTTTGCCGCTGAAGTGTTTACACGTTACTGGGGAAGTGTCCCTTCTCAGCGGTGGGTCTTGTCTGTGGCCTCATTAGGTTCCTATACCCAACCGAGGGCTCATGTGCTCCAGCCACACATATTGATAGAATCTGCGATCGCAAGGTTCTGCTTATTTGCTGCTCATGGTCAGTGTGCGCTCCCCAGCAACAAGTGGAAACAAGTGGTTTTTAGGGTAAGTATTACATTAACAAAAAATAAAAATACTGAATAACTAGGTAGGGCAATAGGTATAATATAATTTAAAAAAGGGGGTGTGATTTTTAGCCTAGAGTATTCCTTTAAGGTACCGCTGATCTGCTCCCGAGTATCAGAAAACGTTAAAGCAGCTTATTTCCTGACTGCCCTGCAATCCGTACAATTCACCAACTGTCTGATTTATCTGTGTATTTCTGCCTGTGCTCTAAGTTGTCTATCGGTCTCGAAACCTTTAGAGCTTAGTAGCAACTCAGTGTTTGGTTCATCCTTGCTGCCTCAAGTGTATAATTCTGTCTATGCCAATCAGTGTTTAAACGTCAAAAAGATTTAAGGATCTACACTCCGCTACTCTCTAGTAGGCCCGTTACAGCTAGAAGGAGTAGATCGTCCAAATAAATTATTAGACGAACTCCTCTGCTGTGCAGAAAAGACACCACTGGTTTCATCACCTTGGTGAAACACCTGGGGGCTGACAACAGCCCGAAAAGGAAGGGACCTGAACCTCCATAACGTGTCCCCCCAATAGAACTGAAGGTAGTCCCTGCTTTCGAAGTGCTATTGGGATTGACAGATAAGCATCTTTTAAATCGATTTTTACCAGCCAGTCCTGGGGGTTTAAGACTTGTTTTGATGATGGGATGCCCTCCATCTTGAAATGACTGTAAACTTACGAATTCGTTTAACTCTTTCAAATTTATCACTGGACGGAAATCTCCATCTTTTTTCTTTACCAGGAAAATATTGCTTAGGAATATTTCCAATGGAGGTTCCACCTTCTCTATGGCGTTTTTTCTTGAAGCTTTTCGACTTCTTGTGTTGTAACACACCTGTCCTCTTGGGACATTAATATTGGGCAAGGAGGTCAGTTCTGAACTGGTGGGAAACAAACTCTATTACGAACCCGGTAATGGTTTGAAGCACCCACGGGTCGGCCTGAATTAATTTCCAGTGTCGGGGATAAAAGCAACATCCTGCCTTCCACTACGGATGGGAAAGAAAGTTGGGGTGAAGACACACTCACCAGAAGAACCTGAACTCCTGGCTCTCCTGGAACCACGGTAATGAGAGGGTCTGGATCTCGTTGGGAAGAAGGATGGAGTTCCTGATCCCCCACTAGTTTTAAAATTAAAGGAGCCTCCAGAGGTTGACTGGGGATTACGGACAGGAAAATGGCCCCTACTTTTCCCGGCCCTGCCGAAAACCTTATTAGAGAAAAATCCCTTGTATGGAAGACTTCACCTTCGAGATGGTGGAAAAAGAGCCTATATAATTCTGCAATTCTTTATATATGCCTTCCCCAAACAGAAAGCCTCCAGCTTCAATTTCTGGCTCATTTTGTGCCAATGTGGCCACTTTAGGATCCACCTTAACCTCCCTGACGGTCTAATTTTTTCAAAATTTCGTGTCTAAAAGCGTCTCCATTGTTTTTTTAAAGGAAACGTGTTTTTGTACATAGTTAGCCTGTAATAATTAGGAATCACGCACTGAAATCCGTGCAATCAAGAGTCCTTACTGGTAAAATCCTTTATAAATAAATACATTAAAAATAAATAGTAAATACACGGAGTCCGATAAAGTTTGAAACACGGCATAATAATTTATTATCCCAAAAATAATTATCCAAAATAATGCAAATAAATGATATTCGATAAAATACAACAAAAAACACTGAAATCTGTCTGCAAACAAGGGTGAGACGATGTATGGTCTATTTCTTATCCTGTAGTGCCACCTAGTGGCCGTTCATAAACATTACACAGTATAATCCAAATGTAAACTGTAAAAAAGATTTCTTTTATGCTGGGCCCACCCCCTGCAACGTGTGACTCGCAGGGAGCCTTCCAGGAAGCAGCTCGCCGCAATCACACTGCGGGGGGGGACAGCGAGGGAGCCAGGAGGAGGTGAGTAAACATCCAGCCCGAGTGTTGCTCGGGGTTACCTTTCACGATAGCGAAATTTAACCCTGAGTCAAACTCGGGAATACCGCCAGGGAGGTTAAGGAGGATTGCTCTCCTCCGCTCAGTGGAGAGTGCTGTGTTGATGTTACCAAACACACAGACTAGGCGCTGGACCCATCCGCTATACTCGAATAAATCTGGTTTAGAATTAGTGAGGAGGGACCGTTCAATAGAGTCCATAAACTTGACTAATGGGCCCAAAAGAAATCTAACAACTTGTCGTGGCAGATTTTTAATGTGGCCTTGACACCTCGCTTAGGAGACTATCCCAACTCCTGGAGGAATTCAATAATTTTTGGGTCGAGTTCAGGAGCTGCGTTAGTCTTATGGGCCAACGTGGGAGCTGCCTTCATATTATTTCCGTTTTTTTTGTCCATTAGCATCCTAATACAATTTTCTATATATTTAGCCACATGCTCAATAGGAGTCCACTCCACAGAACGTGGATGTTTAAGGTTCTCCGGTATAAACCTAGTGTTTCCCAAAGCGTCTACAGGGTTAACAGCGGGCTGTGCGTCCCGGACGATGAGGGGGAAGAAAAAGCATCTGAGACCTCCACAGAGGACTCTGGTATATAATCCGTATCAGTGTCCGATTCCGTTTGAGTGTCAGTCTGAGTGTTGTTCTCAAATTCAGAAATGTCCCCTTCAGAATAGTCCTCCGAGGAACTATCGTTACTAACAGCGCCCTTAGCGCGTTTCCATGTCCGCTTTTTGACCCGTGGTGAGTGGCCTCTTTTCCTCGCCACAGAGCGTGGTGGAGGTTTAACATTTTTTGTTTTAGAGGTACATGTTTTGGCACTGGTTTTTGGGAGATGCCCTTCTCCCTCTTTAGAGGTACCCGGAACCTCATTATCAATATTCGATTCAATCGATAAATAATTTGCTGACCCTGCAGAGGCAGAAACAGGTGTCCTAGTGGCATGAGCATTTAATACCCTTAACATAGTGGACTCAAGATTAGATGACAAACTAAGTGCTGCCATAAAAGCCTCCGCTGGGTTAGTGGGGCTGACATGAAGCTGGCTCCCCCCCTGGCTGGGGTAGTGAGGGGGAGATCTGGGGTTTGGACCATTTTACAGGTCTATCAGGCGTGAGTACTTAAGTCTTCAGCGACTGGGAACTCCTCGCACCGTCCGGAGTCTGAGGTAACCTGGCATTCAGCACATGCGCGAGCGCCACCTCAGAGTGTGTAACCGCACGAAAGCCGCGCCTACAAGCAGAGTGGTCTGCGGAGAAATCCCTGAAGCGCGGAGAGAACTCGGTTGCAGGGATATCCCCAAGTCTCTGACAAACAGGCACAATAGGGTTGGAAAAGACTCGAATGGTGGAAAATACTATAAAACACAATAAATTTACCCTTATAGGTTAAAAACGGCAATAAAATGACTGAAAAACGGAACAAAGTGTAAAATAAAGAACTAATTACATATACCCAACACATGAGGTATAGTAAAGCAAGAACTAATTGTGTGTGACTAAAACACTTAATAAACAGTTTAAAGAGTTCTGTATTGCTGCTGCTAATATTTATCTTTCAGCAGCGAGCAGCAAAGAAAAGCAGATTTGGAGAAGGTTACTCCAGGCCTTATGCGGGAGGCTACTCGGTGATTGGCCAGCACGACACAAGAGTTAATGCTATTGAACTATTCATTGTCTGTTAAGAATGAAACTTTTTTTATGTCAAAATACTTTTTGTTCGTATTTTGTCATTTGTTCTTTGCTGCTATCGGCTCAGTAAAGAAAGGAATAGCATAATATGAAGCCTCCGTGTCCTGTGGGATAATTAAAACATCCACACTCTTTGGAATGGGCCCCTATCAAGCAGGTCGCTAAATATATTGGAGAGGATTCCCAGATTCCCCTATTATCATGACGGGAATCATAATTATAATAAAGACACGGAGGCGAGTATTATGCTATCTTTTCTTTACTTAAGCCGATAGCAGCAAAGAACAATCTCTCAAATACAACAACAAAAGTATTTAGAGAGAAAAATACAGTTTAACAATAGCAGGTAATGGTACAGTCTAGCTCCCTGCTGCCCAATCGTCCAGTAGACCGCTCCATAAATCGTCCTGGTAACCCTTGGCTCCTCCTCTCTTGGTGATGCGAGACGGGCTAACATCTTCAACGAAATCAAAACAATTGAAGAATAAACATCCTTTGACAAACTCCAACAGGAAGTTAAAAAACCTTCAACGTAGACTCCAACTTGAAGCTCAAGCATGGAAGAATATTCATCCTTCAACGAAAAACTCCAACATGAAGCTCAAGCTCTTCTCCAACGAACAGAAGAACGGAAGAACTCTTCATCATCCAATGAAAGCTTCGACATGAAGTTTAGGCTGTCGGAAAATAAATGTATTAAAGATCACCAAGAGCTTATATTAAGAAGGTTTGAAAAAATCCGTAATGACTACTGAAACATCAAAACCTAATAACCAAATATAAAGGGTGGGAATATCCCAATTATCGGGTGGGATAATACTCACCACCGTGTCTTTATTATAATTAGGATTCCCCGTCATGATAATAGGGGAATCTGGGAATTATCTCACAAGACACGGAGGCTCATATTATGCGACTTCAAAGCTTAATTAATTAGTGATAGTGACATGTGACACAGTAGTTTAAACCAAACACTCCCTAAAGGTGGATTCTCTGGACCAGTCTGCTGTTTTAAGATGTCTACAAGACGACATCCACGGAAGAAAAAACCTCGGAAGCAGAAGCACTCCGGGATGAATGAGCTCCGAACACAGAGGCGACTACACCAGCTCCTGACATGATCCATTTAACCCACCCAGCGAGTGTGGTGGAAGTTACAGATTGTATGGTTTGCGTAAAGATATGAATAACCGTTGGGATTGGAGTGACCTGTTAGGGGCAGAAACTCTCCATATTCTTTATAACAATTAATGGGTAAAGAATAGGACACTGTGGCAAAACTGGATAGAAGACCTCTGACAATGAAGTCTTTGTCCTATAGGAAAATTTAACATTTCTCCCCGTGTCGGGTAAAACTTCTTCCCGTTAAGTTTAGGGCTCGAACGTGTGAGACTCTATTGTAGGAAATCAAGCAAAGTAAAATGGCCAATTTCACAGAAATCAGTTTAATAGACAGAGTTTCATTTTCGGCCACTTATCCAGAAAATTAACCAGAATGACATCCCAGATGTTAGAATAACGGGAACGAGGGGTCGTTACACTGTATACCCTTCAATAACCTACATGTAATGGGGGGCTTCCCGGCAGGAATACCAATAAAACCCTGATGTGAAGCAGGTATCGCCGATCTGAAGTTATTAATCGTGCGATACGCTTTACCATCCCCAAATATATGTGTGAAGAAACTAAACCAGTTACTCAAGGAACTGATATGGGAGCAACTTGATGTTCCATGCACCAAGAAACCCATGCGTTCCATACGGAACCATATCTCCTCCTAGTAGAGGGGCCCAGGAACTCGACAAAAAGGAGACAGATGCATCCAAAATGTTGACTGAAGGCCAGGGAATGAATGTCCACAGTTTCAGGAGGTGCAGGAACCATGGTTGAGACCTCCATAAAGGAGCTATAAGCACTATTATAGCTAATTGTACTAGTCTTATTACTGTTGAAATGAGAATGAACAGAGGGAAAGCTTAAAGCGTCCCTAGCGTCCAGGTCTGGACCAGAGCAACCGTGACCAAAGCCATGGGTCTGGTCTCCAACAGTAGTATTGTGGTAAAGGAATATTAAGGCGAGAAGCCAACAAATCTATAGAGAAGGGACCCCAGAGGGATGACAAAACTGGCAAATATCCTGGCGATCTCCAATCGCTGTAATCTGTGAGATACTTTGAATTCCAGTCCGCCATTACATTGCTGAACCCTGGAATGTATTGGCCTGGACCGAGAGATTGTGAGGCAGGTAAACTCCCCAAAAGATTTTGCTGTCTCTGCCAACGTTCTGGACCTGGGACCACCTGTAAGGTTGATATAACGCACAGAGGACATGTTGTCCATCCTCAGGAGTATGAAACTCGCCTGGAAATGCTTGATAAAACTTGAATAGCAAACAATCCTGCAAGGAGTTCTAAACAATTATATACAATCCTATCTCTGTGGAACCCAACTGACACCTGTGGAAAGCGATCCGCAGCGCGCCCCAGCCAGATCTGCTGGCGTCTGACTCTATGACCAATTCTGGAGTTGGATGGATGATGGCTTTGCCGTTCCATGACTCTAAATGATTTTGCCACCATTGCATCTCCAATTTCGACTCGTCGTCCACAGAGATGCAATCTGGATAAAGCCATCCCCTCCGCAGAAATCGTGCTTTCAGACGTGGAAGAGCTCGACAATAAAGCGGTCCTGAAAAGACCTTGTATTGCTGCAGAGAGTAGGCCCAGGAGGTGAGCTAACCATCTCAGAGAGAATTTTTCTGCAGGTAGAAGACATCTGATTTCTCTGTGAATCAGCCGAACTTTGTCTGAAGGCAGAGAAAGAGCCATCTCCATCGTAGCTACGGTGACGCCTAGAAATTCGATAGACTGTGTCGATGTAAGGACCGATATTTTGTTGTTATCGGGATTGTCAGGCGTCTTTCAATTTTATTTTGAACATCCAATCTTGCGGAGATAAAACTCCTTTTAATGATGGAATGTCTTCTATTTTGAAATGATTGTACACAACGTACTCGTTTCGGTGTCTTTTTTTCGAATTGATACTGGGCAGAATTCTCCGCCTTGGGATGTTGGTGTGAAATTATACTCCCCAAAAATCCTGATCTTCTCGAACCCCTTTAACCGCTTTGACAGTGGAATTCTGGTCCATTTGAGGAAAAAAAGGTGGGGTCCTTTTGGGGCTCTAGTTAAGAGGATTTAAAAGAGCCTCTTGAGGTGGAATAAGGAGTAATGAAGAACCTATTCGAGAAAAATTTCTTGACATTAGCCTTTATCTTACCTGTGGTCAAGGAGGACCTTGTATATTAGGTCATCTCTTTGAAGATGCCTTCTCCAAATAACAGACCCTCAGCGCTGGAACCAGGCTCATAATTATTGCCATCATTTATATAGCACCAACAGTTTATTATGCGCTAAGGTCGCCACTTTAGGGTCGATCCTGAGGAGAATTCCCAGATTCCCCTATTATGATGGAGAATCATAATAAAGACACGGAGGCGAGTATTATGCTATCTTTCCTTTACTTAGCCGATAGCAGCAAAGAACAATCTCTCAAATACCACAACAAAAGTATTTAGAGAGAAAAAAATAAATTTTAACAATATATAACCATAACATATAATGGTACAGTCCAACTCCTTAAATCCTCCGACCGCCGCTAGCTCCACTTCTTTTCTGATGCGAGACGTAATAAACTTCTTCTTTAACAAAATGAACATCGGAAGAGCTTCGTTTTTTCATGAAAAAACCTCCAACGCGAAGTCCAAAGCTTCTGAGAAAATTCCAACGTAACACTCAAGCTGTCAGAGAAAGCAACATGTTAAAGGTCAACAGAGCTTACTTAAAAAATATAAAGATAATGATCGACCGATCTATAACACCTATTGAACATTTAGCATTATCCTCAGAGATCAGGGTGGGATAATACTCGCCTCCGTGTCTTTATTATAATTATGATTCCCCATCATGATAATTGGGGAATCTGGGAATTATCCCACAAGACACGGAGGCGAGTATTATGCTAGTTCAAAGCTTAAGTAACTAATGAATGTGACATGTGAGACACTGGTTTAAAATAAAACTCCCTAAAGGTGCATTCTCTGGACCAGTCTGCTGTCTTTAAGATGTCCTCAAGACGACATCCACGGGAAAAAGCTCCGGAAGCAGAAGAACGAACATGGAGACGTCCACACCAGCTTCTGACATGATCCATTTAACCCACCCAGCGAGTGTGGTGGAAGTTACAGATTTATATGGTTTACGTAAAGAAATAAATAAACGTAGAGATTGAAGAGACCTGTTAGGGGCAGTAACTCTTTCGTATTCCTTTAAACAACACACCGGGCACAAACTAGGGCGTTGTGGGAACTCTGGGTAGAAAACCTCTGACAATGAAGTTTTTGTCCTATTAGAAATCAAAAATTTCACTCCTGTGGGGGAAAAACATCTACCCCCTAAATCCAGGACCCGAACGTCTGAGACTCTTTTGCAGGAGATCAAGCAAAGTAAAATGGCTAATTTAGCCGAAATTTGTTTAACGGACGAAACTTCATTATCGGGTCACCCATCCAACAGACTAAACACAACATTAACATCCCAGGTGTTAGAATAACGAGGACGAGGAGGTCTCTTACATCGTATACCCTTTAACAACCTACATACAATTGGATGTTTTCCTGCAGGAACCCCGTTAAAACCTTGATGCGAAGCAGATGTCACCGACTTGAAGTTATTGATTGTGTGATACACTTTCCCATCCTCAAATAGACAAGTGAAAAAAATTTAACAAATTACTAAAGGAGCCGATACGGGATCAACCTGTCGTTCCACACACCAAGAAAATCATGCGTTCCATGCTGACCTATATCTCCTACTAGATGGTGCCCATGAACTTGACAATAAGGAGGCAGTTGCCTCTGAAACCTCGAAGGAAGACCAGTGATCCCTGAAACTTTCCATGCTACTAACCACATTGAGTGGGAATTCATGAGATTCTGAAGTGTTCCCTCTGGGTCCCTCAGGGTGGAGGCGGAGAATCGCATTAACCTGGGAACGTCTATAACCAGTTCCAGAAGTCGTGGGAACCATGGTTGAGACCTCCAGAGTGGTGTAATGAGCACTACTGTAGCTAACTGTGATAGTATTAACCGTATTATAGTTAGAATGAGGGAAAACGGAGGAAACGCGTAGAGTGTCCCCAGAGGCCAGGTCTGAACCAGAGCATCTGTAGCCAGAGCCATGGGGTCTGGTCTCCAACTGTAATACTGCGGAAGAAGGGTATTGAGGCGTGACGCAAATAAATCTATAGAGAAAGGACCCCAGAGGAATGACAAAGTGGCAAACACCCTGGTATCCAATCTCCAATCGCTGGAATCTATCAGATATCTTGAGTTCCAGTCCGCCACAACATTGCTGGGGCCTGGAATGTATTGGCCTGGACCAATAGGCTGTGAGACAGGCAAAAACCCCAAAAGGATTTTGCTGTCTCAGCCAGCTGCCTGGACCTGGGACCTCTCAGATGGTTGATATACCTTACTGCGGAAAAATTGTCCATATTTAACCCCTTAAGGACGGGAGTAATTTTACAACTTCGGCGCTCTTTCGGAAGTGAAGTTTGCTGACGTTTTTGCTCATCATGTTTAAACGCGGTTTTAAGTCACATATTATTATACCACCAAGACAAATTATATATCGTTCTTTCCGGCAGACTCGGAAGATTAATAATATATCATAATTATATATAAAAGTCATGTCCTGCCAGAATGCTATAACAAAATATGTAAAACAATGTGAATTTTCAATAAAATTTCAATCATCCACAGTGTATAAAGTGTTTTTTTTTTCACATTTTATTATCCGATCCTTTGCGGTTATATTCTATGGGGTAGACTTGGGAACCCTTTTTTTTTTTTTTTTTTTTTTTTGGTTGGGGGGGAAATTACGTGATTTTAGCTAAACCCCCCCAAAAAAAATCATTGGTGAAGCATCATTGTTCACATTATAATTGAAATGTGAACAATAATGCTGCATCAAAAAAAAAAAAAGCACGTTTTTATTTTTTTAATTGTTTTTTTTTATTTTTATACACTTTTATTTAACTTTTTTCATTGTCATGTTTGATATCGTTGGAAAGGCCATGCTCAGACCTTTCCATCGATATCAGGCATGACCCCCTAGCTGCCACCGATCAGGAGATAGGGGGGTTCTTTGAACCCCTTTATCTCCTGCAAGGGATTTCCATAGGAAATCCCTTTGCAGCTAGGGGCTTCCCCAGTTAACTGACATCATCGCGCATGGCGCGATGAGTCAGTTGACGCGGGGGGGACCCAGAGGTGGGGGCTGCCATCCAAGATGGCGGCCCCCACCCGAAATAGGCCGCGATCGGGCACAAATTTGTGCCCGGTCGCAACCTGGGAACTCATGGGTTAACCCCAATACATCGCTGGAAAGGTCAGGCTGTGACCCTTCCAGCGATGCTGGCCACAGCCTTGTAGCCCCCGGCGATGGGGAGATAGAGGGATCCGAAGGATACCTCCCCTCCCCTCCAGGCGCTTCCCCTGCTCCGGCGGGGGGGGACGACGCCTGAAACTGACGTCATCGCACCCCCCGGCGCGATGACGTCAGTGCGCCGGAGGAGGAAACCCTGCCGATCTGACTCCGTCAGAGCAGCGAGGGAGCTGCCGGAGGAGGTGAGTATCTCCCGGGGGGGCTGAAAACGCCGAGGACTTATATTTACGTCCTGCGGTGCCAAAGCCCGCCTAATGCAGGGCGTAAATGTACGTCCTGCGGCGTTAAGGGGTTAATAGAATGGAACTCGCTTGGAAGTGTTTGGTAAAGCTTTGAATAGCAAACCAACCAGCGAGGAGTTCCAGACAGTTTATGTGTAACTCCATCTCTGCCGAATCCCATCTGCTGCCTGTGGAAAGCGAACTGCAACGCGCGCCCCATCCAGATCTGCTGGCGTCTGACTCTATAGTTAACTCTGGAGATGGGTGGATGATGGCTCTTCCATTCCATGATTCCAAATGGTTTAACGACCATTACATCTCTTCCTTCGACTCGTTGTCCAAAGAGATGCAATCTGGATAAAGCTATCCCCTCCTCTGGTATCGTGCCTTCAGACGTTGAAGGGCCCGATAATACAGCGGTCCCGGAAAGACCGCTTGTATTGCTGAGGAGAGAAGCCCCAGCAGGCGAGCCAACCATCTCAGAGGAAACTCCTGTGTGGATAGAAGACATCTGATCTCCTTGTGAATCAGTCGAACCTTGATTGACAGCAAAGAGAGCGACATCTCTATCGAATCTATGGTGAAACTCAGAAATTCAATGGATTGTGTTGGTGTGAGAATCATCTTCTTGAAATTTATTAAAAAACCCAAATTGGATAACAGATTCACCGTCCAATCCCTGTAGACCATTAATAATTCTGGATCCTCTGCCAGGAGGAGAATATCGTCCAGGTAAATTACCAGACGCACTCCTCTGCCGCGGAGGAACGCTGCCACTGGTCTCATTAACTTGGTCAAACACCAAGGGGCGGATGACAGACCAATAGGAAGGCACTTGAATCTCCAAAGGGTGCCCTCCCAGAGGAACTGAAGAAAATCCCTGCTTGAAGCCTCTATCGGAATTGTCAAGTACGCATCTTTTAGGTCTAAGACCCCTTTTAACGATGGAATGCCCTCCATTTTGAAGTGATTGTATATTACATACTCATTGAGATATTTTAAATTTATTACCGGACGGAAACTTCCATCTTTTTTCTTTACCAGAAATATATTGCTGAGGAAAATCTCTGAGGTATCACTTTTTCTATCGCATTCTTTCTGAATAAGTCTTTTACTTCTAGTGAAGTAACCACTCTGTCCTTTTCGGACATTATCATTATCCCTGGAGATATACCTTGTATAGGGTGTGAGGTGAAGTCTATCCTGAAACCCCTATTGTCTGAAGAACCCATGGGCCTGACGTGACTATCTGCCAATGTTTGAAAAAACTTGATGTCCTGCCACCCACCTCTTGTGTGGAAGAATGTAGGTGTGAACACATACTCCCCAAAAGATCCTGATCTCCTAGGACCTCTGTAACCTCGATGTCGTTGAGGTCTGGACCTTTGTGGAAAAAAGGTGAGGTTTTTTGGGACCTCTTGATAAGAGGACTTAAAAGAACCTCTTGAGGTGGAATAAGCGTAACGGCCGGGAAAATGGCCCCTGCTTTTCCCGGCGCTGTCAAATCCTATTCGGGAAAGCCTTTCGAATGTTGGCCTTTACCTTGCCAACCGTTGACAAGGACCCCATATATTCTGTCATCTCCTTAAAGATGTTGTGCCCAAATAACATGCCCTCAGCACTAGGGCCTGGTTCATTAGTCACTAAAGTGGTCACTTTAGGGTCAATTTTAAGTAGGATAGATCTCCTCCTCTCGCTAGATAACAAAGTATTAACGTTTCCGAAAACGCAAACTAGCCGTTGAATCCAGCCTCTGTACTCCAATAGGTCTGGTTTCTCATTTGTGAGAAGAGCTCGTTCGACTGAGTCCATTAATTTAGTCAATGGACCCAACAAATCAAAAAATTTATCTTGACACACCTTTAAGGTGGCCTCTACCCCTTTTTTAGGAGTCCAATTTGACCCTTGTAAAATGTCTATTATCTTCGGATTTAATTCCGGTGTTAAATGTATATTATGTGCCAAAGTTGGGGCTGGGCACTCAGCCCTCAGATTATTTGTAGTCTTTTTGTCCATCGGCATGCGAATGTACTGTTCAATATATTTAGCTACATGGTCTATTGGTGTCCATTCCACAGATCGCAAGGGGCTTGAGCTGTTCGGGGACAAACATAGGGTTTCCCAGTGCGTCTACCGGGTCCACAACCGGTTGCTTAACCTCATTAGAATCAGATGAAGACACCGTGTCTGACTCGATCGGAGAAACCTCCGGATCATAGTCAGGGTCAGAGCTCTCCTCCGAATCTGACACTGTCTCACTAGAAAATTCAGAGGAGCTGTCAGTATCTTTAGCGCATTTCCACTTTCTCTTAGTGGTAGCCGATGTTAAACGGCCTCTTTTTCGGATCACAGTGGAGTGCTGTGGGGATTCCTCTTGTGTATCAGCGTATATACGCCTTTTTATGAGAGCATTTTTTAGGGAGTTGCTCACCTCCCTCATTCGAAGTCCCAGGGACCTCGTCCTCCCGATGGGAGTCAATAGAGAGGAATCTATCTGATGCTGGAGAAATTATTGAGGATCTCCTAGTAGAATGACTCTCCAATACTATAAAGTATTTACAATTTTTGAGGAAAACGCCGATATAGCCGCCACAAAGACATCTGCCGGGTTATTAGGGTGAGGTGCCGATATTAAGGCACCTGGGGTGGATGGGCTGAGTAGTCAGCCGAGCCAGAATCAGGAATACAGAGTTCAGAATGGTCAAATGGAATAGCCGGGTCGATATCAGAGCAGTGGCGTAGTACAAGAAAATGGTCTAGGGCAACAGAAGGCAGAATAGTCAGAAACAAGCAGAGGTCAATAACGGGTTAATTCAATATAGCAGTCAGGTACAAGGAGCTCTGGTATGGATAACCACGATCTGGCAACTGCTGAGAATACACTGAGGGTTTTTAAAGACCTTCACCAGGCCACGCCCCCCACTCAAGCCGCGCCTCATGCAACCACCTCCCTGCCTGTCTCCATTTAAACCGGGCATTGGTCAGCGAGCAGCATCAGACATGCTGCCCTCAAGCACACAGGTAGGGCTGGAAGCTCCCAACGTTACAATATATACATATAACTACCGGTGTATATATATTAAACACAGTATTTAAACTGTTCAAATATAATAATAATGGCAATTTGCTGCTAGATGCTCATCTCATCGGCGAGCAGCAAAGAAAAGAGGTGGAGCTAGCGGCGGTCAGAGGATTTAAGGAGTTGGACTGTACCATTATATGTTATGGTTATATATTGTTAAAATGTATTTTTTCTCTCAATACTTTTGTTGTGGTATTTGAGAGATTGTTCTTTGCTGCTATCAGCTAAGTAAAGGAAAGATAGCATAATACTCGCCTCCGTGTCTTGTGGGATAATGGAGCGTCTCCTTTTCACTTGATAAAGCTGTTATGTTACCAAAAACACAGACTAATCTCTGTACTCGGCCCCGGTGTTCAAACAGGACTGGTTTTCATTCGTGAGGAAAAACCTCAAATCGAATCCATTAATTTTGCCAATGGACCTACAAATCAAACAATTTATCATGACACCCCTTAAGGTGCCTCTACTCCCCTTTTTCGGGACCAATTTGACTGGTTAAGGATGTGAATAATTTCGGGATCTAACTCGGGGTTACATTAAGCTTATGTGACAAAGTTGGGGTTGGACACTCAGCCCTCAAATTACTTCTGGTTTGTTTATCCATTGACATACGGATATGCTGTTCTATATAACCAGCCACATGCTCTATGTGTGTCCATTCCACTGACCGGGGATGTTTTAATTGCTCTGGTACAAACATTGAATTTCTTACAGCATCTACCGGATCAATAAGCGGTTTTTAGAATCAGTGGAATCAGGTGAGGAAACTGAATGTGAGGCCTCAGGAGAGGAGACCGGATCGTACTCCGGCTCAGAGGAATTCACCTCAGAATCTGACATTGCTTCCTCTCTAGAATGTTCTGAGGAGCTGCCGGTATCTTTGCGTCTCTAGCGCGCTTCCTCTTTCTTTGTCAGCCGGAGTTAACTGGCTCCTTTTTTCGTCACAGTGATGTGCTGTGGGAATTCATTACAAGTACGGGTAGACGTAGGTTTTATGAGGGATATTTTTTGGGAGTTGCTCTTCTCCCTCATTGAAGTCTCAGAGACCTCATTATCCTGTCAGGAATCACTAGATAAAAATCTATCTGAAGTTGGGGAAATTATAAATGAACGTCTGGCTGAGAGATTCTAGACATTTTAACCATATTATACTCCAAGTATGAGGGAAAAACGTGGGCATAAGAACGAGGGCACCTGGGCAACAGGCAGGTTCGGGACAGTCATAAACCACTTCTTTATTTAATTTATTTATTTTTAATCACTTATTTTACAAATTTTATTGGGAAATTTCCCGAGGCCACAAGTTGCGGTGTTCCGCGCATGCGCAAACCGCCGCGAGCGTTACCTCAGAGCAGTGGCGCGAAGCCGCGTCTCTCCTCAGGAACAGCTGCGGGGAAGGCACCAAATCCCCACAGAAACCGCCGGAGAGACGAACCCGTCTCCCCGGAGGAAACAACGGGAACAACCCTGGCGAGACTAACAGACCAGACTAACAGATATTGGCCAGAATTGTTAACAAATTGAATAAAATTGAGTCAACTCACCGTTTAACCGCCGGTCCGCTTTCAAACGTATATCACCTGAGGTAAAACTCGCCGCGACGCATCGGGCATGCACGAGTCGTCGCGAGCGTTTACCTCCAGGCAGCCGGGCGAAGACGCGCCTCTCCTAGTGACGGAGATACAGGGGAGGCGCGAAAAACACACTAGAAAGCCGCCGTAAAGACGGACTCATCCACCGAAGGCAAAAAAACGCTGGAAGCAGAGAAAATATATATATATACAATCCCCCAAGAGACAATGAAAACCAAATAAAGGCAAAGCCTAGTCCCTGCACATAAATCCCTAACGGGTTGACAAGAAGTACAATCGAACACAAATTAGGAGAGTGTGTGTGTATAAACAATATGCTAAATTAGAATATATATATATATATATATATCTATCCCAAAAAGCGAAGAAAACACACCCACAAAGTAGCAGGTGAAGACAGCAGTCATCTCACCTCAAAAACACGGAGTCAAGGTGAACACCCTAAACAAGGATTAAACCTGGTAAGCTATATACCACAAAAAAAGAGAAAGAAAAGACTTCCTCAGACGAACATCAGGATGCTGAATTATAAAACATAACTTTTATTAATTCTAATAATCTAGACGAACAGACACATAAAAACATATACACAGTAGAGAGCTGAGGCTAAACACATAAGGCTTTATAGATATAGCAGCAATATATGGTCGGAACTTGCACACTTGGCTGTGATACTAATTACAAACCGTCATTGGGTATTACCACAAGTAGCCATATTGTTGCATACATTACTACATGTGTTTAGCGGCGCAAAATTGGACTAGACATAGCATTCAAAAATTCATAGCATTCAAAAACAGCCAATCGGTTTAAAGTGTTTTGTTAAAGCCGATCGCAACAATACAGCTGGTAGAATACTAATAGTGACACACGACATGGCTCAGCTCAAAACCCTTTCGGATCAGCGGGTTGCAAGGGACTCATCTCCATACTTGGTCTGCCATAGAGTATAGTAAGCTAGAGTAACGTCACAAAACGCACTAAAAACGTGACCCTCATTGGCCGCTGCAAATGATTAATAACTCCATCAGTTTAAAGACACAATTGGTCACATCAGGAGAGCATGACTATGAATCCCTCTTTACAGCATAAGGATAACCAAAGGGTTAAATGGGAAGCATACATAAGTCGTGACATTACAATAAACTTCGGAATGAACACTCAACCAAATTCAGGGACATCTGACTAGCAGAAGTCAACTGGTTTAAGATGTTTTCTCACAAACAAACCCGTAGGTATACAGAATAATAATAGCGACCGGAATACCTAGACTGAAAATAACATTAGGTCACAAGATCAAAAAAGAAGGTCCTAGAAATCAGTCTACCATCGGACAGTTTATAATGAGCAATCACCATTCAACACATAGAGATGAACCTCCCTATTGACTACTATTGGATGGATTAAAGATAAGATTTAAAGGGATAGATAGTATCAGCTGAAAGAGCACCCAACTATATGTCCCTAATTGAGACATAAGTATGACATCCTAATTAGAAAAAAAGGTTGGAATACAGGTCATCTAATTAGCTAAAGCTACTCAATTGAAGGTATTAGGATGCGACCGATCGAACGTTGTAAATAATACAGAACCATAACGATCAAAATGACGAGACTAGAATCCATCAGATCAGACCATAAAGGAAGTAAAGAGATCAGCCACTGAGGAGGAAGTCAATTCCTTATTGTCCTCCTCACATCTCACCACGTGCCCGCTCGACCCCATTCCCTCACATCTAATTCCTCCCCTCTCCTCCTCCCTCACTCCTGCTCTCACACACATCTTCAACCTATCTCTCTCCACTGGCTCCTTCCCATCCGCCTTCAAACACGCGCTAGGTACCCCTTTACTAAAGAAACCATCCCTAGACCCCAACTCTCCATCCAACTACCGCCCTGTATCCCTGCTTCCCTTCACATCAAAGCTCTTAGAAAAACTAGTCTTCAACCGCCTCTCCCTCTTCCTGTCCTCCAATTCCCTACTTGACCCCCTGCAATCTGGCTTCCGTCCTCTACAGTCAACTGAAACTGCCCTCACCAAAGTCACCAACGACCTCCTAACTGCTAAAAAACACGGCCACTATTCTATTCTCATCCTGCTTGACCTCTCGGCTGCTTTTGACACTGTTGACCACCCCCTCCTTCTACAGACCCTCAACTCTCTGGGTCTCGGTGACACTGCACTTGCTTGGGTTGACTCCTATTTATCCAACAGGTCCTTCTGTGTGTCCTTTGCTGGTAACTCCTCCTCTTCATTGCCTCTATCTGTTGGTGTACCTCAAGGCTCTGTCCTTGGTCCTCTGCTCTTTTCCATCTACACCTCCTCCCTGGGCAAAATCATCAACAGCTTTGGCTTTAATTACCACCTCTACGCTGATGACACTCAGATCTACCTCTCTACCCCTGATCTCTCTCCCCCTGTCCTCTCAAAAGTCAGTGACTGTTTATCTGGCATCTCCTCCTGGATGGCCTCCCACCACCTAAAGATCAACATGTCAAAGACTGAGCTCCTACTTATTCCTCCCTCAATGCCTCCCCACCTCCTGACTTCTCTATCACGGTGGAGGGTATCACCATCTCCCCATCAAACCAAGTTCGCGGTCTTGGAGTTACACTTGACTCTGCTCTTTCCTTCATCCCCCACATCCAGTCTCTTTCCTCCTCCTGCCGATACCAACTGCGTAATATTTCCAGAATTCGGCCATTTCTTACCGCTGTCACCACAAAACAACTCATACACGCCCTGGTAATGTCCAGACTTGACTATTGCAATAATCTCTTATCTGGCCTCCCTCTGTCCCGCCTCTCCCCCCTACAATCCATCCTGAACGTCTCCGCCAGGCTAATTCACCTCACCCGCCGCTCTGTCTCTGCCGCTCCCCTCTGCGAGTCCCTTCACTGGCTCCCCATCCACTGCAGAATTAAGTTCAAAATCCTTATCCTTACCTACAAAACCCTCACTAACTCAGCTCCCCACTACCTGTCCTCACTAATCACCAAATACACCCCAGCCCGCTCCCTAAGGTCAAACAGTGACCTGCGCCTAGCTTCTCCCCGCATCACCTCTTCCCATGATAGACTGCAGGATTTCTCACGCGCAGCCTTCACTCTCTGGAACGCTCTCCCTCGTACTGTCAGACTTTCCCCTAACTTCTCTTCCTTCAAACGCTCCCTTAAAACATTCCTATTTAGGGAAGCCTACCACCCAACTCACTGACTGCACACACCATCAATCACTCTCACCTTACAGTCCTCTCCTCCTGTTTCCAACCCCAACCCTCCTAGATTGTGAGTTCCTACGGGAATAGGGCCCTCATCTCCTCCTGTACTGTTTGTCAAATGTTGTTCAATGTATTGTAACCCTGTCTATACTGTGCTTATTGTACAGCGCTGCGGAATATGCTGGCGCTTTATAAATAAAGAATAATAATAATAATAACATACTCTGATCAACCTTAGGTCATACTGCACTGAATTAGGTAGATCCAGATATTCTCCATAAATACCCATATGAACACAAATTGTAAAGATATTGATGGACACACATGAGATAGTCTCAAATAAAGGGCATAAATGAGAATCCCTCATCTGATAAATCCACCAGCATTCTCTGCGGCGTAGTTTCAAATCAAAGTCACCCTTTCTAGGGGATGGAGTAACCAGCTCCAAACCACAGAACCTGAGCAGTCTGGCATTGTTGTCATGATATTGTAACAGATGACGTGATATCGGGGTCTCTTGAGCTCTTTTGACTGAATGGACATGCTCCATAATTCAAGAAAAATAAGTATCTGGCGCCCCCTAGTGGACAAACTGAACAATGCAACAGTTATACAATTAATATGTAGGATCAAAAAAGAGTCCGTACTAGATAATAGCAGTTCAACAGTCAGCAGCAGAAGTTCACACACAAGACGGTTTACCTCTAACCGTCAAATACTTGAACAACAGAAAAAAGTGGAGATTCTCTGCGCTTCCCTCTTTAGTGTTGGATTTTTTATTTTATTTTTTCCAAGTAAAAGATCTTCTTATGATATTATAAATCGCTTTTCACAAATGGTCTTCAATCCTCAGGAGAAAAAGGGGATAAATGGCAACATAGTGTGATCCATAGCATCATAAGTGCCCCCCGATAGTTATACAAAGGTTAAACTCACATGTGGAGGTGTCATAAATCTGACACTAGATGTACTGCGCAGACGGTATTTTGAGGAGATACCGGACTCCCCTTTAAGGTCTTCGTTCCCAGGTGCTCCTCCAAGAAAATAAAACAGCTGCAGGACCTTGAGTAAAGGTTAATGAAAATTTATTCTTTAAAACAATTTAAAATAGTAAAATTTCAACGCCAAAACATGTTTCGCGAACCAAGTCGCTTCCTCAGTTGGCAAAAAGTAAATGATTTCCATTCTCCTGCAGTGTTCTTATATACTCTGATGTCTTTAACATAATTGAACAAAAAAACGCCCGTTTCTCGGAACCCGGTAGCCTCTACTGCGCATGCGTGGAATGTTATCCAATGAAATTGCGGGGTCCGCCTTCAAAGATGGTGGTGCGCCTCACTTGGCACTATTTTGCGGTTCAATGGATCTCCGGTGCTTACATCCACGGCGGTGATCGAAAAACGCCCTTAATACATTATTTATACAGACAAAATATTAAAGTATATTGACATAACATCCATTGTTACATACAGCCTGTGTCTATTACATGATTATGACCACTCAACAGCAAAGGACTCCTCAAAATACCGTCTGCGCAGTACATCTAGTGTCAGATTTATGACACCTCCACATGTGAGTTTAACCTTTGTATAACTATCGGGGGGCACTTATGATGCTATGGATCACACTATGTTGCCATTTATCCCCTTTTTCTCCTGAGGATTGAAGACCATTTGTGAAAAGCGATTTATAATATCATAAGAAGATCTTTTACTTGAAAAAAAAATTAAAAAAAATCCAACACTAAAGAGGGAAGCGCAGAGAATCTCCACTTTTTTCTGTTGTTCATGCTCCATAATTCGTCTCTTTAATGGACTTAAGGTCTTACCCACATATTTCTTTCCACAGCTAAATGAGATAAGATAAACCAGCCCTGCTGAATTACAATTAAAGAAAGAATTGATTTCAAACCTGACCTTATTCTGAGAGTCCATAATATTTTTTTAGAGGTTTTCAAAATGTAACTACAGGCCACACATCGGCCACATTTATAAGTACCTCTCAGATCGCGGGCAAGCTAAGTGGTCGATCTAACACTGGATGCAACCAGATGATGACTATGCACTAACTTATCTCTTAAATTACGACTACGTCTTGCTGTCATCGATGCCTTAGTTGTGAGTACGTCAGTTAACTGAGGATCGACTGTTAGGGATATACTGGATCGGTATTGGCCATTACTAACGGGATACCACCCTGCATCAAAGGTGCCAATGCATCTAATTAATTTGGCATTTGATTGTGGTCAGTCAAAAGGTCCTCTCTTGAGATTGTCATTGCTCGTTGGAATGCCGATTTGAGACATCGGTTGGGGTACCCCTTTTCCTTGAAGTCCTTTCTCAGGATTTGCGATTTCATAATGAATTTGTCATCTGTGGAGCAGATTCTGCGTAATCGCAGATACTGTCCTGTAGGGATCCCCCTTTTTGATGGGTTAGGATGGAAAATCTCCCAATGTAATAAGTTGTTGGAAGCTGTTTTTTGGCGGTACAGGGTAGTTGTAAGTTCGCCAGTGACATTTTTGATAATCTTAATGTCCAAAAAAAATCGATTTCATATTTTTGTACTTCAAAAGGTGAACCTAAGATTCAAACAGTTATTATTCAGTTTAGCCACAAGTTCCTCAAAGGAAGATTGAGTACCTCGCCAAGCAATAAGTATATCGTCGATATAGCGATACCACATCTCGATTTTGAAATTAAAAGGACTCAAGTCATTGCCAAAGACGATCTCATCTTCCCACACTCCCAAAAATAGATTGGCGTAGGAGGGGGCACAAGAGGGCCCCATGGCCGTTCCTTTGATCTGGTGATAATAGCGGCCATTGAAAACGAAGAAATTATGTTTCAAAATAAATTCAAGAAGATCTAATAAGAATTTGCTAGTCAAATCTGATATCGTATTGTCCTTTGATAGTGTCTTTTGGACGTGTAGGAGCCCCAGCTCATGAGGTATACATGAGTATAATGATTCAACGTCCAGGCTACATAATAGGACATCATCATTAAAGTTCTTCTCTTTAAGAGTCTGCAGTATCTGTTTAGTGTCTCTTATGTAGGACGGTAATGTGATAACAACATATTTACGTAAAACTTTATCCAGAAAGATACTCATGTTCTGTGTGAGATTGTCATTCCCCGACACAATTGGTTGACCAGGGGGTTCAGATATATTTTTGTGTGTCTTGGGGATACAATAAAATGTAGCCAGTGTAGGGTTAGAAGGGATCAAAAATTCACGCTCTGTTTTCGAGACCAAGGATATATCAAAGGCATGATTAACGAGAAGTCGCAATTGTACCAAGAAATCGGGCGTCGGGTCCTTTGGCAAGATGGTATATGCGGACCCATCATTCAAAATATTCATTACCATCAGTTCATACTTAACAACTGACATTAATACGACATTCCTGCCCTTATCAGATTGCTTAATCACTAGATTACTATCTTTTTCTAGTTCGGTCAGAGTATTCCTTTCATTAATCGTTAAGTTGTCAGCATGAGTTTTAACTGCTTTAGGAGTGTCAATTTTGTCAATATCAGAGCACACAAGTTTGCCAAACAAGTCAACATTGCCAAATTCCCTCAGATTAGGAGTAAACCTACTTCTCGGTCGTAGATCTGTTAGACCAACCCTGGTATCTGACGATTCATCCAGTAGGTCCGTTAGGTCTTGTAAGCATGTTAAATCAGAATATTCCAAGCCCGTTCTCTTTGCTTTTATTTCATCTTTAGTCCTATACAGTTTGTGTAGTGCCAATTTGTGACTAAACAGATGGACATCTTTAACCCATTCAAACTTATTAAACATTGGTCATGGAACAAAAGATAGTCCTTTAGTCGGCACACTTATGTGATAGGTATTCAACTGAAAATCTGACAAATTAATTATCCTTAGAGACGACTTATTAGATGCAGAAACAGAATTTATCTCACTCAGATGAATGTCACCAGATACTTGAGTATTAGTAATTGCCTGTTGAACAGGTTTAGTCACAGAACATGGAACCAGGGAAGTAGTTACGATCTCGTCAACACGAGCGTCAGCCAGGGAGATTCCCCGTCTATCATTTAATGGTAACAGTGAGGATTTGCAAGGGGAAAGAGGAGGTATGCCAGAAGGTGTTTTACAAGATTGAGATACATTTATGTGGTCAAGTTTGCCAGGATGTTTAATAGCAATACCGTCATTATTGAACGAAGGGTTTAACGATCCCTTCTGCCCCTGTACCCTTGGTATCCCCATTTCCCTCGGTCTCTTAATTTGGTGGGAAGAACTTCTTTGTCTAAAAAAGACACTCCCTTTTTCAAAATACCCCTCGGCGTATTCCTAACACTGTTGTTACTCTCTCCATCCATATCAGATGTCTCTCCCTCAGCTGTTGAGACATACTGATTTGGTCGACCTCTGCCTCTCCCAATCTTGAATATACGACCAGTTTTGTTGTCATCAGAATCTCTTAAAAACTTCCACTGTTTTCTATCTCTGATCTCTCTATCATATTTTTCCATTTGACCTTGCAGCTTTGTCTCAATACCAAGAAAGGTTGTTTCGTCCGTATCCTTCTTCACTAGATAAGCATTGACCCGAAGTTCTGAATCAACCTTTTCTAATTCAATTTTTTCATATTTACATACAATTTACATAAATTTTCAGGAACATGACTCAGCGGCTTCTTGCCACTCTTGTTGAAAACCCTCAGTCGTTATATGTGAAGCTGGATTAACATATACACGAAGACCACGAGGGATCATATTCTTTTTAAGGTAGTTACCCAAGGACGAAATCTCCCAATTAGACCTAATCTGTCTTTTAAGTAATTTAGAAATCTTTTGACTTGTTGTGGACGTATCGATATGTTCAATGTTATTAATATTGGGATCATCTGGGAACACATTGTCGGCATCATGACAGCAATGATTACCAGTTCCTGCTAAATTTAAAAACCCAGCCATAGCGACACCTGGATCAATATATTGAATCAGATGACTGCTGTATGAGTGGTTTGGAGCTGGTTACTCCATCCCCTAGAAAGGGTGACTTTGATTTGAAACTACGCCGCAGAGAATGCTGGTGGATTTATCAGATAAGGTCTTTAGCTCCACTTGGTCTCAATGAGGGATTCTCATTTACGCCCTTTATTTGAGACTATCTCATGTGTGTCCATCCATATCTTTACAATTTTAAGTCATTGACTCGGAGGCGAGTATTTGCTTCTCTTTCTTAATATTTAATCACAGCAGTAAGAGAAAAAAGTGAACAACTGAAAAAAATCTAACAGAAGTTCCCCTTAGCCCCTCCCTCCAGTCCACAATCCCCTGCGGTCCATGTCTATATATGGGGTTGAACCAGGAAATGCGTCCTCTTTCTTACTGCTCAGCAGTAGAGATAAGTATCGCTGCATTACTCCTTATACTTTTACTTGTTACAGTGTTAATATAGCGCTGGCTGGTCGGTCGTCCCGGCTATAACCTAGGGGCGGCCGCCGGCTGTTTATAAATACATGTATATTTTTATTCATTGCGCTGTGTACTTGGTAATTCTTATGTGTTTTCAGCTACATTGATTTTCGTGGGCTTGTCCCCGCGCGCGCTGTGTAATCGCCGCGTTTTTCACCTCGCGCACGCTCTACACTTCAGACTCTGTTGTGGCCGCGCCCCTCGTGCCGCCCCTTTACCTCAGACACGCAGCCATGAGTAAATGCCGCACAAAATCCAAACGCTCTCCCTCTGCCTCAGCATCCGACTCAGAGTCAGGGGAGGGCTCTATAATGGCGGACGAATTTCAGGAGACTAGTGAGTCACTACAGAATCAACCTGAGGGTATCCCCTTATCTGAACCCCCATTGGGAACGGCTATGCAGGCCTCTATTACTGCAGCTGTACAGACAGCAGTCTCCAGCTTATCAGCCGACCTCCACCGCTCCTTAGAAGTTGTCATGGCGGCTGTAAATGCATTTCCTTCAACACCTGTCCCTTCTAACCCAGATTTTATTCAGTCAGACCCTGCAAGTTCCCATTACATGGGACAAAAAGCGGTTTCTAAAACTAAACACATTGCTAGAGGGGCTGGCAACCCCGCAACACTGCCAATTTTTGATGCCGAGTCCCCATCTCGGAAAAGAGCCCAAAATCGCAGGGCGCAAATGGCGATTGCCCCAAAAAGGCAAAAATCAATTTTTGATACAACTCCCGCAGAGGAGACCACTGGGAAGGAATTGGTTTTAGCCACCCCCCGTGGCAATGATACTTATGATACCCCAGATGGCGAGGATGAAGTGGCGCTATATGCGTCTGATAATGACCAATTTGATTGGGATGAATCGGAGGAACCCCCTCCTTTTTATGAAGAGGGTAACGTAATATATGACCCCCACGGAGACCCTCTTTTTTGCCCTGAGGATCTCTCCCACCCTCAATCCACCGCATGGTATCCTTTACCACATGTAGAGAAATGGGTGGATGCTAACCTTAGACGGCCTTTAGACAAAGCTACTAGACAAAACATGCGGGCTGAAAGCCCACGCCCTTCCACCACAGGCAAAACCTGTGTTACCCCGGAGGTCGACCCATCCATCATAAAATGTATTGCTAATAGAGGGTGGACCCCTAAAACTGGCCTAGATCATGCTTTTCGCACATGCGAAGATAAGTTATTAGATATGGCAGGTCCCTTAATTAAACTTTTTAACATCGCTGAGGAAGCTAAACTAGCTAATTCCACCCTTTCACCAACCCTTGTCTGCGATTGGGTTCAAAGGGCACTTTCGTTTTTTGGTAACGCTAACGCTGCTTTGGCTGCAGAACGACGCAAATCAATACTTTTGAAAGTTGACAATCAACTGACGGCCATAGCGGACACCGACTTTTTATTTGGGGAAGCCTATGTCAAGAGTATGGGTACATACGCCAATACCTTCAATTCATTAGAGAAAATATCCTCATTAAAACGAGTATTTAGGGGCCGAGTTTTTGGAAGGGCCGGTAGATATAGGGGGCGCCCTACCGGCCGTCAAGGGACCAACACTAGGTCTTTTCCAAGCTCCGCAACTCCACAACCAACAGAGTTCCAATCCTCTGGCTCCTTTTTCTCCTCTCGAACCCGTCCTTGGCGCGCTCGAGGTTTTCGAGGTTCCAGAACCCCATTCCGCGGCAGACGTCCCGCAGGTAAGATCTCTTATATTTCCCTCTCCGGGGGTTCAAGTCGGGGGTCGAATACAATTCTTTATTCACAAATGGCGAACCCTTACATCAGATCAATGGATCCTAAATACGGTGCAAGGGTACACAATTGCTTTTATGTCAACCCCGATACAACCTCTTGTCCCAACACCACTACATTTCCCTCGGGAACAAGAGGGACTGATGGACAGGGAAATACAAGACCTATTGGTCAAAGGGGTCATACAATGGGCTCCTACCGAGTCGCCGGGATTTGTCAGCAACTTGTTTCTGGTCTTAAAGAAGGAAGGGGGTTTACGACCAGTAATCAATTTGAAAGAACTGAATTTATACGTACAGTACAACCATTTCAAAATGGAAGGTATACATTCTCTCAGAGACATCCTGCGTCAAGGGGATTGGATGGTAAAAATCGATCTCAAAGATGCTTACCTTACTGTACCAATTCACGAGACCTCTCGAGACTATCTTCGTTTCCGGTGGCAAGACAAGATGTGGAGGTTTACTTGCCTTCCTTTCTGCCTATCTTCAGCTCCGTGGGTTTTCACAAAACTTCTAAAACCAGTGATAACATCCCTTCGAGCACGAGGAGTCCACCTCGTGATATACCTGGACGATATCCTGTTGATGGCAGATACCGAATCTGTCCTGCTATCCCACCTACGGTGGACAACGGATGTACTACAGGAACTAGGTTTCCTTATCAACATAGAAAAATCTTTGACGATACCTTCACGGAAACTGGAGTTCCTGGGCCTAGTGGTGGACTCCACCTCGATGACACTTCACCTTCCACCACAAAAGATGACGTCGATCCCGAAAGAAATACAAAGTATTCTCCAAAAAGATCATATTACTCTTCGTTGCTTGGCACGGATGATCGGACTGCTCGCAGCCACTCGCCTGGCGATTCCTCCGGCTCCACTATACTACAGGGCCCTCCAACGCTTGAAGGCCCATTTTCTCCGCAAGGGATTCCAATACTCTTCCCCAGTGATCCTCACCGACGAAGCCCGGGCGGACCTGATATGGTGGATCGAGAACCTCCAATATTGGAACGGGAGACCCTTGATCCAACCGATTCCGACGATTATCATAGAATCGGATGCTTGCCTCACCGCCTGGGGAGCTCGACAGGGCCCACGAGAGACAGGAGGTCGATGGTCCACATCAGAGACAACTCTACACATAAATTGTCTAGAACTATTGGCGGGGTTGTTCGCAATCCAATGCTTCACGAAAGATCAGACCAATTGCACCATCCTCCTCAAACTGGACAATTTGTCAGCAGTTCAGAGTATCAATTACCTAGGGAACCCGAGATCAGAACCTCTTTCGATGATGGCGAGGAAATTCTGGTCCCATTGTTTCACCAACAACCTAAAAATTGTGGCCCAATTCATTCCAGGCATGACGAATATCGTGGCAGATTGGAACTCCAGACACACGGAGGATTCCGGAGATTGGAAGTTGCACTCCTCGGTGTTCGCAACGCTTGTCGCTCGTTGGGGGCCCTTACATATAGACCTGTTCGCTTCCAGACTCAACACTCAAGGGCCACGTTTCTTCAGCTGGCGTCCAGATCCAGAGGCAATAGCGACGGACGCCTTCCTACAAAATTGGACAGGATCACGACATTACGTATTCCCTCCATTCTCCACGATAGCGAGAACATTGTCTCTCATTCGTCTTCAACGGGTGACGGTTGTATTAATAACACCCCTCTGGAAGGGTCAACTATGGTTCCCATCACTATTGGAATTGTCAATAGACTTCCCACGTCTTCTTCCGATTCGCTCAGACAGATTATTGAATCTGGAGGAACTACCTCACCCATTGTTTCATCAGGGTCCGTGTCACCTAGTGGCATGGTTGGTCTCGGGGGACTTGGATCTCTCCCTGGCATTTCAGAACGGGCTTCCTTGCTTCTGGAAGCCTGGGCTCCAGGGACACGTTCCTCATATGGTTCAGCATGGCGAACTTGGTTTAGCTGGGGTGTGAAAAGACAGCTGGATCCGTTTTCAGCTCCTGTGAATTACTTCTTAGATTTCCTTACAGAATTATTTTATGACTGCCGGGCATATCGTACGATAAATGTGATGAGATCGGCTGTCTCTGCCTCACATGTGGGTTTACACGGCATTCCTATAGGTCGCCATCCGTGGGTGTGCCGTTTACTATGAGCCATTCGCTTAACTCGGATCCCAAACCCTCGTTATACCTCTACCTGGGATGTCTCGGTTATTTTAAGATTTTTGACCAGTTGGCCATCTAATATAGCCCTTTCCATCCGACAATTGTCAGCGAAATTGTTAATGTTATTCTGTCTCTTTTCTTGTAAAAGAGTGAGCGATGTCCGTACTTTAGTTGTTCCGCAACGTTCGTTCGGCCCAGATGGGGTTACATTTGATATTGTTAGACGCACAAAAACCTCCACCTCGGTTTTCTACCCGTATTTGACGGATCATCCGTCTATTTGTCCAAATTTGTGTTTGCAGGAATATGAATCCCGTACGGATCAGTTTCGCCCGAGTGGAGTATCCCCTCTATTTTTGTCTATTAAGGCTCCTCATAACCCAGTATCATCAGCAACCTTAGCCCGGTGGATGCGTTGGCTTATGTCGGAGGCAGGTATTGACATCTCTTGTTTTGGTGCACACTCTGTTAGGAGTGCTATGGCTTCATCCGCGGTGTCCTTGGGTTGTCGTTTAGAAGATTTGACGCGGGCCGCAGATTGGTCCAGAGAATCTACGTTGCGTACCTTTTTTATTTGAAACCATGCTCACATTGGTCTACCCCGATTCTGGATGAACTTTGAACCAGCAAATAGGAGCCTCCGAGTCAATGACTTAAAATTACTAAATTTTCCTATTACCATAACGGAAAGTTAGAATTGTAATAATGACTCGGAGGCGAGTATTTCCCTCCTCACCCTCCCATATGGTATGTTTGCTCTACTTTGTGTGTGTATGTATATATATATATATATAAATATGTAATAAACATTACAATAAACAAACAATCTACTGTTCTTATTTCATGGGATTTTTCATATTAATGTGTATGTATAATTATTTAACTATAATAAACGAATCGTTTTATCAATTACTTCCCGTATATTATACTCCGAATTCGGCCTTTGATTGCCAGTAACGGGACTTTTCTCTAATCCCTGGTCCGTGTTTTCTGTTCTATTTTTCAGCCATCTGATTGGATTCAAGTACAGCCTTCTCAAAGCTGGTCCTCTACTCCTTACGTTTCCCCGTGTTGGTTATCCATTCCTCTACATCGGATTCTCCTTCGTTCCTGTTGGACTTATTACTTCCGGTTCCTTATCCTGTTCGCAGCAAGAAAGAGGGCGCATTTCCTGGTTCAACCCCATATATAGACATGGACCGCAGGGGATTGTGGACTGGAGGGAGGGGCTAAGGGGAATTTATGTTAGATTTTTTCAGTTGTTCACTTTTTTCTCTTACTGCTGTGATTAAATATTAAGAAAGAGAAGCAAATACTCGCCTCCGAGTCATTATTAAAATTCTAACTTTCCGTTATGGTAATAGGAAAATTTAGTAATTTGTGTTCACATGGGTATTTATGGAGAATATCTGGATCTACCTAATTCAGTGCAGTATGACCTAAGGTTGATCAGGGTATGTTATGATCTCTTTACTTCCTTTATGGTCTGATCTGATGGATTCTAGTCTCGTCATTTTGATCGTTATGGTTCTGTATTATTTACAACGTTCGATCGGTCGCATCCTAATACCTTCAATTGAGTAGCTTTAGCTAATTAGATGACCTGTATTCCAACCTTTTTTTCTAATTAGGATGTCATACTTATGTCTCAATTAGGGACATATAGTTGGGTGCTCTTTCAGCTGATACTATCTATCCCTTTAAATCTTATCTTTAATCCATCCAATAGTAGTCAATAGGGAGGTTCATCTCTATGTGTTGAATGGTGATTGCTCATTATAAACTGTCTGATGGTAGACTGATTTCTAGGACCTTCTTTTTTGATCTTGTGACCTAATGTTATTTTCAGTCTAGGTATTCCGGTCGCTATTATTATTCTGTATACCTACGGGTTTGTTTGTGAGAAAACATCTTAAACCAGTTGACTTCTGCTAGTCAGATGTCCCTGAATTTGGTTGAGTGTTCATTCCGAAGTTTATTGTAATGTCACGATTTATGTATGCTTCCCATTTAACCCCTTGGTTATCCTTATGCTGTAATGAGGGATTCGTAGTCATGCTCTCCTGATGTGACCAATTGTGTCTTTAAACTGATGGAGTTATTAGTCATTTGCAGCGGCCAATGATGGTCACGTTTTTAGTGCGTTTTATGGCGTTACTCTAGCTTATTATACTCTATGGCAGACCAAGTATGTAGATGAGTCCCTTGCAACCCGCTGATCCGAAAGGATTTTGAGCTGAGCCATGTCGTGTGTCACTATTAGTATTCTACCAGCTGTATTGTTGCGATCGGCTTTAACAAAACACTTTAAACCGATTGGCTGTAGTTAGTCAGATGACCTCTCATTCAGTTGATAGGTCCTTCTCAAGCCTGGTGTATTATTATGCCTGATTAACGTTCCTGCTTCCTGATGGATAGTGATTGGTTTATTCTAGCCATGTGACTAGTGTCTCCTGTAATATATACAGGGTAAATGAATAGTGCGTTCAGATTTACTTTTACTCCCGATGAAGCCGGTGTGGTGATCGGCGAAACACACGTTTGTGTTGAGTTTGCTTTTAACATGTCCTTGAGCTGGAGTTAACAGGCAATAATTGTGGATTGGTGTTATTTAGCAGCGATGTGGTTGTTGGCTAATGCTATCAATTTCATACATGATATTCATTGAGCGTTTTCAGCAAGCGAGTTTATAGGACATATAGCTTATGTTGGGGTATATGAGTTAATTTTTTCAACTGCGTTTGGGGCATTTCTTTTCAGACTGCCGTGTGACCAGTATACTCCTTCTGGGAATTTTTGAATGCTATGTCTAGTCCAATTTTGCGCCGCTAAACACATGTAGTAATGTATGCAACAATATGGCTACTTGTGGTAATACCCAATGACGGTTTGTAATTAGTATCACAGCCAAGTGTGCAAGTTCCGACCATATATTGCTGCTATATCTATAAAGCCTTATGTGTTTAACCTCAGCTCTCTACTGTGTATATGTTTTTATGTGTCTGTTCGTCTATATTATTATAATTAATAAAAGTTATGTTATGTAATACTCATCTTATCTCGGCGAGCAGCAAAGAAAAGACGAGGAGCCAAGGGTTACCAGGACGATTTATGGAGCGGTCTACCTGACGATTGGACAGCAGGGAGCTGGACTGTACCATTACCTGCTATTGTTATATGTATTGTTAAACTGTATTTTTCTCTCTAAATACTTTTGTTGTTGTATTTGAGAGATTTTCTTTGCTGCTATCGGGTTAAGTAAAGAAAAGATAACATAATACTCGACTCCGTGTCTTGTGGGATAATAAGAATGCCCATGGATAAGAAAAGCAGGAGCAATATGAGGGCTGAGTGCCCGGCCCCAGCACTGGCACATGAGTTAAATGTAGCTCCTGAATTGGACCCCAAAATGATGGAGTTTTTACAAGAGTCTGGTTGGTCCCCGAAAAGGGGTGTCGAGGCTACCCTTAAGGTATGCCACAAGTTATTTTATTTATTTTATTTTTTTTGGGCCATTGACTAAGTTAATGTACTCTACTGAAAGAGCATTATTAACTAATGATAAACTGGACCTCTTGGAATATAGAGGCTGGGTCCATAGATTAGTATGTCTTCATTAACATTAATACAGCACTACCTACGGAATGGTCTATCCTCCTTTGGCGATTGTAATGTCTCAGGAGGTCATGGCCACTACACTAGAAGTATAGGAGCTTTTAAAATCGAGCTATAGAAGTGATTCCTCCCCCGATACCGGAAGCCAACATTGAGCTTGCTTAGTGGCATCCAAGGGGCTGGGGGTGGCTGTCAGAATGCACTAACTGCATTCGGACAGACCCCTGCGACTGACCGCGTTCCAACGAGCGCCACCGGCAAATTCTTAGACTAGCCGCTTGTTGGGAAGCCCCCAGCCGCGATCTTGCGAGATCTCGGAGTTTACGAGATCTCGAACTGTGCAAAAGATCGCAGCTGAGGGCTTCCCATCGAGCAGCTGCTCAAAGTCTTGAGGTGCTCGTTGGAATGCGGCCAGCTGCAGGGGTCTGTCCGAATCCAGTGGTTCTTTCTCCAGTCGGGGTCGGCTCCACCAGTTCCAGCAACACCGGGGAGGCTGAGTACTGTAGATACTCGAGTATACCGTTAGATTTTGGTGACAAAAATTTACCTTAAAATTGGGGGGTCGTGTTATATTCGAGACCTCTGCATGGCGTGTAAAAAAATAAATAAAAACTTGACTTGCTCATGGATCCCAAGTCTCCCTGACTATTGGTGGATGATGTGGTGGATGAGCCTGCTTGCTGGAGTAGGAGGTCAGAAAACAACACCTCCATGTGTGCTGGCTATTGGTGAATGATTCACTGTGTTGGCCATCTTGCTCCACCAGACCTCTTATCGCAAGTAAGATGACGTGTGGCCAGCGACTTCATATTTAGTAACAACTACAATGATTCAAAAGCAGAGCACACTGACCTGAGGGGGCCTGACTGTCTGAAGAAAACCTGGAAGGATTTTAATGGTTTCCCAGTACAGTATACTTTTATAATTTTGCTCCTTGCGTTATATTCGAGTCTTGAGTATTCTCTCATTTCCATAATAAATCTCTATCCATCGCGTTATATTCGGGTCTCGCTATACTCGAGTATCTACGGTATACATTACTGATCTGCAATACTTCTTTCTCAGATCTTCTGAGTATTTCTGGTAGCAGGGGCAATTGTAGTTCAACAGTGTTTGCAGCTAGTTACCCCTTTACTAAAGAAACCATCCCTAGATCCCAACTCTCCATCCAACTACCGCCCTGTATCCCTGCTTCCCTTCACATCAAAGCTCTTAGAAAAACTAGTCTTCAACCGCATCTCCCTCTTCCTGTCCTCCAATTCCCTACTTGACCCCCTGCAATCTGACTTCCGTCCCCTACACTCAACTGAAACTGCCCTCACCAAAGTCACCAACGACCTCCTAACTGCTAAAAAACACGGCCACTATTCTATTGTCATCCTGCTTGACCTCTCGGCTGCTTTTGACACTGTTGACCACCCCCTCCTTCTACAGACCCTCAACTCTCTGGGTCTCGGTGACACTGCACTTGCTTGGGTTGACTCCTATTTATCCAACAGGTCCTTCTGTGTGTCCTTTGCTGGTAACTCCTCCTCCTCATTGCCTCTATCTGTTGGTGTACCTCAAGGCTCTGTCCTTGGTCCTCTGCTCTTTTCCATCTACACCTCCTCCCTGGGCAAAATCATCAACAGCTTTGGCTTTAATTACCACCTCTACGCTGATGACACTCAGATCTACCTCTCTACCCCTGATCTCTATCCCCCTGTCCTTTCAAAAGTCAGTGACTGTTTATCTGGCATCTCCTCCTGGATGGCCTCCCACCACCTAAAGATCAACATGTCAAAGACTGAACTCCTGCTTATTCCTCCCTCCAATGCCTCCCCACCTCCTGACTTCTCTATCACGGAGGAGGGTATCACCATCTCCCCATCAAACCAAGTTCGCTGTCTTGGAGTTACACTTGACTCTGCTCTTTCCTTCATCCCCCACATCAAGTCTCTTTCCTCCTCCTGCCAATACCAACTGCGTAATATTTCCAGAATTTGGCCATTTCTTACCGCTGTCACCACAAAACAACTCATACACGCCCTGGTAATCTCCCGACTCGACTATTGCAATAATCTCTTATCTGGCCTCCCTCTGTCCCGCCTCTCCCCCCTACAATCCATCCTGAACGCCTCCGCCAGGCTAATTCACCTCACCCGCCGCTCTGTCTCTGCCGCTCCCCTCTGCGAGTCCCTTCACTGGCTCCCCATCCACTGCAGAATTAAGTTCAAAATCCTTATCCTTACCTACAAAACCCTCACTAACTCAGCTCCCCACTACCTGTCCTCACTAATCACCAAATACACCCCAGCCCGCTCCCTAAGGTCAAACAGTGACCTGCGCCTAGCTTCTCCCCGCATCACCTCTTCCCATGATAGACTGCAGGATTTCTCACGCGCAGCCCCCACTCTCTGGAACGCTCTCCCTCGTACTGTCAGACTTTCCCCTAACTTCTCTTCCTTCAAACGCTCCCTTAAAACATTCCTATTTAGGGAAGCCTACCACCCAACTCACTGACACAACCATCAATCACTCTCACCTTACAGCCCTCTCCTCCTGTTTCCAACCCCAACCCTCCCAGATTGTGAGTTCCTACAGGAATAGGGCCCTCATCTCCTCCTGTACTGTTTGTCAAATGTTGTTCAATGTATTGTAACCCTGTCTATACTGTGCTTATTGTACAGTGCTGCGGAATATGCTGGCGCTTTATAAATAAAGAATAATAATAATAATAAAGGTAGAGGAAGGGAGTATATTTAAAAGGAAACAAAGTAGCAAAACAAGAGGACATAGTCTTAGATTAGAGGGGCAAAGGTTTAAAAGTAACATCAGGAAGCATTATTTTACTGAGAGGGTGGTGGATACATGGAACAGTCTTCCAGTAGAAGTGGTAGAGGCCAAAACAGTAATTGAATTTAAGCAGGCATGGGATAGGCATAAGGCTATCCTAAACAAAAGATAAATCCAGGTAAAGTATCCATGTAATTGGGCGACTAGATGGGCCGAAAGGTTCTTATCTGCCGACATTTTTCTATGTTTCTTATGTTTCTATTCCATGCCCAATTGAGAGGGCATTGAAGGTTTGTTTAGATGGTGGGCCCACATCTCCCGGCCGCTTCTGAGGACGGTACTGTGGTGGATGGTCGACGGGAGGATATGCATCCCCCCTCTGGAGGTATGGATGTGCTGACTGAGGGCTCGGACGCCTGTCTGGAGAGGAAGACGGCCCGCTTACCAAGGGTCTTTGGCGCCGGATCATGGCGACGCTACGTGACTGTCGGACGGAGAGAATCCCGGTAATGGGTGTATCTGGTGAAGTAGTTTTGCTAAGCAGAAAGGTGACCTACGAGCCTGTTGCCGCTGAGGTCTGTGTGGAGGCTGAAGCTGAGGCAGGAACCAAGGGCGGATCCAGGGGGGGGCAACGAGGCAATTGCCCCCCCCCCCGAGAAGGGGGGGCCGGATTGGCCTTGCAGCCCAGACAGGGTTCGGGCACTGGGTCTCCCATTTACCCGACGTGTGGGATCACACACTGTGCTGGATATGAAGTCTGCGGGGGGAGAGGAAGAGGCTGCCAGCCCAGCAGCTCACATGGGGACCTGATGGCTCCGCCCCTTCCTCCTCCAAAGCTGCATGATGCAGAGCCTCCCCTTTGTGCTGGAAGTGTCCAGCATGTGCAGGGAGGGGGAGTGGATGGAGAGCAGCCGGGGGGAGACAGACAGGGATTCCAACCTGTAAGTAAATAACAGGCAGATAGTGTGTGTGTGCGTGGGCCTGCAATTGATATGCTGGGGGGGGGCTTCTATTTGATATGCTGGGAGGGGCCTGCAATTGATATGCTGGGGGGGGGCCTTCCATTTGATATGCTGAGGGGGGGCCTTCCATTTGATATGCTGAGGGGGGGCTTCCATTTGATATGCTGAGGGGGGGCCTTCCATTTGATATGCTGAGGGGGGGGCCTTCCATTTGATATGCTGAGGGGGGGCTTCCATTTGATATGCTGAGGGGGGGCCTTCCATTTGATATGTTGGGGGGTCTGCAATTGATATGCTGGGGTTGGGGGTCTGTAATTGATATGTTGGGGGGTCTGCAATTGATATTCTGGGGGGGGGGAGTTGTGGGTCTGTAATTTATATGCTGGGGTTGGGGTCTGCAGTTGATATGCTGGGGGGGGTTGAGGGTCTGCAATTAATATGCTGGGGGCCTGCAATTTATATGCTGGGGTTGGGGTCTGCAATTGATATGTTGGGGGGTCTGCAATTGATATGCTGGGGGGTCGGGGGTCTGCAATTGATATGCTGGGGGAGTTTGGGGGGCCTGCAATTGATATGCTGGGGGTTAATAAAATAATGATATGCTGTGGGAATGAATAAACCATCAGTACGTTACAGTGAGTTTTATTGCTGTGGATTCTGTGATACGCTCATACACACCTCACATTACTGTGAGTTTTATTGCTGTGGAGCTCTGTAATATGCAGTGTGTCAGTAATGTACAGTATCTTTTAAAGTGATCAGCAGTTTCCCACGTTTGCCACAGGGACATTCTTTGCTGCGGAGCAGCCTCAGCTGCCATGAGTGGGTGATGGACCCCTTGAGGGGCCCCATACAAGGGGGTACCCTGGGCCCCTCTTATGAAAAGGGTTCCCAGGACTCCTGAGCCCACATGATAACAGACCCTGTGCAATGTTCTGGGGAGAGTGAGTGTAATGAGCACAGCTTTCCATTAGGCACGTCTCTGCCTGTCACTGCTAACCCAACACCAGCTCTTAGCCAAAACTGGTAGAGTGCCCCCCCCCCCCGAAATCTGTGTCTGGATCCGCCCCTGGCGGGAACTACCGAGGCCTATTAGAATACTGCCGCTGATGGGACAAAAGCTGGAGCGTATGGTGGCCTGGATGAGAAGAGGAACCTGACACCTCGGCCCCCGAAGACTGCAGTGTCCTTGGGCGCTGGAGCACCGTTGGCACCCTGCGACGTCCGATGGAGGGATGCTGCCGCTGGATCGGTTGGGGCTGCCCACCTTCGGAGGCCTACGGAGGTGGGAATACCTAAGTCGGTGGCTGCGCCCTTCGGTGCGGGGCTGTGGATGATAGATCTCGATATGGCGGCTGATATGAGCGGCTACGGGCTCTGGTGACGAGATGAGCTGGGTGCCTTTTGTGAGCAGTCTGGGGCCGACGGGGTGTGTGGATTCGCTTTTTGGCGAGATACGGGCTGAAGGGGTCTGATCTTTTTAACGGATTCCTGCCTGCCTAACCCGGTGCATGATCTCACTTCACTGTCCTTTGTCCCTGGCTCCGGATGTCCCTTCCTATATTGTGCACTCGAATATTTTGTTGCTTTGTGAGTTTTTCCCTTTTAATGAAACATACTGCTGAGATCTTTATTTTATGTCCCTTTATTTTTATTTTATTTTTCCCTTAACATGCAGTGATTTTTGATGTCTTTGTTTTCTATGAGTATGCCGAGTTCCCTCTTCAGCTGACTTCAATTTTCTGAGTCCCCCCCCCCCTTCCCTGCTTATTGCTGTAGACCCTCTGCTAATTTTGGCAGACTCAGATGACTCCCGGCTGGGGACACAATTTTTTTTTTTTTTTTTAGTATTTTTTATTTGCCTCTTCCCCCACATTGTGCTATTTAGATGCTTATTTGCGAGACCCCCCTCCCCTTATGCTCTGTGTCTTATGTCTTTATGGCCCTGCGAGGCCAACTTTGATGGTCGATCTGTGACCCTTAGTTTGAAAATAAAAACTTTAAATAAAAAAAACAGCACTCCAGGGTCTTCGCAAAGAAAATCATAATCCTTATTCCATCAAGAAATTAAACCAGTGGTCTAATCCAGTCAACGTTTCAACTGCTAGTGAGCTTTCATCAGGACATGTGAAGTATTTTTGTTTATGCAGTTATGACAGTGTTGCAGTGCTGCTAACACTTATCGCTCGTTGATGAGCAGCAAAGAAAAGAGGAGTTGCATAAGGTTACCTCAGGCTATATACGAGTGACTGCTGATTGGTCAGCACAACGTAAGAGACATTACTATTGGACTATTCATGTTATGTTAATGAGAACTTTTTTATGTCAAAATACTTTGTACAATTTTTTTTTTAGGAAGGATTTTACCAGGAAGGATACATTGAGATTTCTCTTGTTTTCAGTATGTCCTGGGTGGGGAGTATGTACCGTCTTGCCCAAGGACACTTACTGGAGAGGTGCTCTTGCTGGAATCGAACCTTTGTCTCCACAGTTTTTCTCCACAGTTATAGAGCAGTGATGTTACCTCTACTCCACCCAACCGGTACAAGATCTGGTACAAGTTTACATGAAAAAGATAGTTAAACCGTCGTGCGCGGCAGTGAAATTGCCCCATAGAGAAGTGGTTCAGTGTGAAGCCCATAGGATTCAATGGAAAAAAAATATTTTGGAGAATGAAAAATTCTAGGTCAAAAAAGCCGATTTGGAAAGTGAGATGAAAGGGAGAATTTTTCTGGTTCGGCTATTTTGATCTAGAATTTTTTCATTCTCCAGTCATTCTCCTGCTTTTCACGCTCTCTGAATAACCCTGTCTGGCTTTTTTATTAGTTTGCCTTTAATCCGCAGCACAAAACCCTTTTACTTACTGAATTTTTAGTTTTTTGGTTTTGTTTGGTATTTCTCTTCAATTTTATTTTTTTGGGCAAAATTTTGTGTTCTGGTGTATATGTATATATAAATGTGTTGTGTTTTTTTTTTTCTCCGAGCCGCCTGCATTCAGTGTTACTGTTCCTGGTGTTGAAACCTAAATCGGCACCAGGGACCGGGGGGTTAATCCCACCTGCCTGCAGTCTTCGGCAATGATTTATTTTTATTTTGTGTTTTTTTTTTTTGGGTGGGGATGTTCAGGTTTTTTTCTGTGTGCTGGCTTGTCCATCGGCTGATCTGGGTCGTCCAGATGTTTCCAGTGGACGATCCTGTTTGGCCAATAGCGTTGTCCATAGTTGAATGCCGGACTGTGGTGCCAGTGGAAGGCCAGCCTAATACACCATGTCACAATGCTCAATCCTCTCACACTGCTTTCTTGAACATGACAATGAGGTCACTGTGCTCCAATGGCCTCCACAGTCCCCAGATCTCAATCCAATCGAGCACCTTTAGGATGTGGTGGAACGTGAGATTTGCATCATGGATGAGCAGCCGACAAAGCCACAGCAACTGCGCAACGCCACCATGTCAATACGGAGCAAAACCACTGAGGAATGTTTCCAACACCTTGTGAATCCACGAAGAGTTAAAGCAAAAGGGGGTCCGACCCGTTACTAGCAAGGGGTACCTAATAAAGTGGCCGGGGAGTGTGTGTGTGCCATAAATCCTATAGAACGAAACTGCATAAGTAAAGGTAAATGGGAAAATATTCTGTAATTTTCCACTTGCCGACTGAGAGTCCTGATTACTCAAAACTTCTTCCATGTAAGACTCGTTCCCGGGAAGCTTCAATTCCGTGTATGTCGCCAGACGCCCTGAGCAGCCAAAGAAAGGTGGTAACGTGTATGGATTCCTTGTAGGTACAACAATGTGTCCTGAGGGGGAAAACCTAAAACTTAAGTGTAAAAAGCAATAAGAGCGTTTGGAATGGGAAAAGAATCTTCTGTAGATCATCCGGACGTTCCATGAATGTTCCATGAATCCTGCAATGATATCGCCGGAAAGAACAGAACAGAGAACAAGAAATCGTGTGTGTGTCATGGACTGGATCCCAGTTGATCTAGACCTTCTCCAATCGATCGCTATCGCTGTCTAGCCTGTTTTTTTACTCTTTTAACCCATTCCTGTATTCACATACAGTATTGCCCATTTCTTTTCTGCTGAGAATACAGCAAAATAAATCCACAGCAGGGGCCCTCCAGATGGTTTTAGACTACATCCCCCATGACACTCAGGTAAACGTTAGGTTGAGCCTCATGGGAAATGTAGTTGTAAAGCTTCCAGGAGGGTTAAGGTTGTGGAGTCTCTTGCTAATGTCATTGCTCTGCAATGAGCGGATCTTTCCTCCGTTACATTGTTTCACTGCATGTGTGCAGAAACAGCTCCTTTTACTGCTCTTCATGTTCCTCCTTCTCTGTGTGTGTTTCAGGTTGCTCTGAGCAGGACAGTAACTCCCTGGTCCAGGCCGTTAAGAAGTATCTGCAGCCGTTCTGGGATCTCCACTTCTTTCCTCCAAAGACTGTCCGTTCTCCCTATGTGTTTCTGGGGCCGCCTGTTTACACCAACCCAAGTCCACTCGCACACTCCTTGCACAGTCTGAACTGGTGCCAAGGTGATCAAAACATTGAGGTTGTGGATGGGACAAGTGGTAAGAGGGCAGAGAGGTGAGTGCGCGAGGGCTTAATGTGACATGGATCTGATTAACCGCAGAGCTACATGTTTGAAGCCCTTTCTTAGGACTCTTAAAGGAGAGATCGGTCAAGGAGTCGGCTATTTCTCTGTAAGCGAGGCCGACTTTTCCACTTCTCATACCCGGTTTCACAGCTTCGTCTGTTCCACCACTGCTGGACTATACTTCTCTTTCTGTCCCAAACCTTCTTGCAATTATTCCTCCACTCATTCCCGGTTTCTGCGTTGGGTTTAGTTGCTGTTTTGTCATCGTTCTTGGCTGGTAGAATGACTTTTCCTGCTGTTCATGGCTTCCATCTGGCACCTTGTCTTGCAGCTTTGTGGATGCCAGTGAATGCCCCCCCAGTCGGCTCTGTAAAGCTGCGATGCTGACCTACCACTGCAATCTCAAGAAGATTTCAGGAAACCAAAGCGGGCCGTCCTCTTATTACCAAACTAAGGTAGGTATTGTCTGTTTTGCAAAACCTGTACACCACCTGTGCACAAAACCATGTTCAACACCTGCCAGAAAGGAGCTCCTTGTGGTGATATATTAAGTCGCAGCCCCGTCCACCAACTGTAAACCTCAATCTCATACACTGCACAGGGATAAAGGGACACACTGTAAATCCATGTGAATCTTTTAACCCTTCATTTGCTGATTGGAGACACCCTGTAAGGGAGGCTGCCTTTACCATATTATTAAATATTCAAGAAGAACAACTACAGCACAAGAGAAGCGAACACATCGCAAAAGCCAGAGCTGCACATCTTGCTACAGGGGTGTCTGCTCGACCTGTGGCAGAACATTTCATGCACATATAGGCTTTTCCTGCCATCCGCGGACACACCGTGGCTAACCCACAACCTGTTAGGTGTCAAGGTCCTCTTCGAATACAATCTACATAATATAATATATATAATATTCATGACGTGCTTTGAGGGTAGAAGCAAATGTTTCCACTGATTTCTGTAAAGCATTCTGTTAGAACTTGGGTTGTCCTGGTTATGCAAAATGGAATTTTAATGACCTGTTTAAAATGTAAATACATTATTTTACATGTTCTTTAACCACAAATGTAGACCATATCAATATGGGAAGCACAGCAAAGGGTGTGGGCGACTGGAAGAGTTGAGGAGGTGCAACATGTGACCAGATGATTTGAGACTCTCCAGGACGGCCAGTCCTCTCCACAGACGTGTGAGAGCAAGTGCCATAGAATGAATTTTTAATCTTCACAGTGGAGGAATACTGGAGATGCGGTGATTAAGATAAGGCTCCAGGAGGTCTATTGTGATGTCCAGGCTACCCGAGAGAAGACATGGCAGTTAAAGGAGATACGACTGGAAGTTTAAGACTTCTAATCTACCCCCTGGTGATGTCCTTTTAATACATCCCACGCAATACAATGATGTGACTGACCTGTTCACTCCATTCTATGGCCAAAGCCACACAGGGAGGTGATGGAAAGATACAAAATATCACACAATGGATGCACTCAGTGACACATATAGAGGGAAATATCACACAATGGATGCGCCTAGTGACACAGAGGGAAATATCACACAATGGATGCACTCAGTGACACATATAGAGGGAAATATCACACAATGGATGCGCCCAGTGACACATATAGAGGGAAATATCACACTATGGATGTGCCTAGTGACACATATAGAGGGAAATATCACACAATGGATGTGCCTAGTGACACATATAGGGAAATATCACACAATGGATGCGCCCAGTGACACATATAGAAGAAAATATCACACAATGGATGCACTCAGTGACACATATAGAGGGAAATATCACACAATGGATGTGCCTAGTGACACAGAGGGAAATATCACACAATGGATACACTCAGTGACACATATAGAGGACAATATCACACAATGGATGCACTCAGTGACACATATAGAGGGAAATATCACACAATGGATGTGCCTAGTGACACAGAGGGAAATATCACACAATGGATACACTCAGTGACACATATAGAGGGAAATATCACACAATGGATGCGCCCAGTGACACCTATAGAGGGAAATATCAGACTATGGATGTGCCTAGTGACACATATAGAGGGAAATATCACACAATGGATGCACTCAGTGACACATATAGAGGGAAATATCACACAATGGATGCACTCAGTGACACAGAGGAAATATCACACAATGGATGCACTCAGTGACACATATAGAGGGAAATATCACACAATGGATGTGCCTAGTGACACAGAGGGAAATATCACACAATGGATGTGCCTAGTGACACAGAGGGAAATATCACACAATGGATGCACTCAGTGACACATATAGAAGAAAATATTATCTAAACAAACAAGAGAAAAACAACACATGTAAAATATCCGCAACATAAATTGGTAAAATAATTTCCTGTTTTGGTGGTAGCATCACTTTATTGTTGGCTGTGGATCAGGGTCCCATACATCTTCACCGTGGGCCTGTCCTTGGCAGGGATAAAATACAGAAGCAATTGGCTTCTTTTTTTACTTGTGGGTCGTCCCCCCCCCCCCACACACACACACACGTGTCTCTTCTTGAATTTCTGTGAGGAGCTTTCTGAGGCATTTTATTTCCCTTGGATGCAGTTTCTTCCACATTGAGTTCATGAAGTCGCACAGGTGAGTGTGTTCGCACATTTAAAGCAATGTTACTGCCCGGTTTCCAGCAGGCGTTGATGTGTTGCACAAGCATTCCAGTCATTCTGTGAGACGCCGTCTAGAATCTGAGAATAAACGATAATCACACAGTATTCCAGACTTTGTTTAAAGCTGGGTTTTCCCCCTGTTTTTCCTTTTGCTCTCTTGCCAGGCCTTGTCAAGCCAGTACCAGCACATGAAATCTCAGTTCTACTCTTACCTGAGCGAGCGTGTCCACGAAGCCTGGCCTCGAAAGCTGTGCGTGGATAGATTTGTGGCCGCCTCGGGGAAGGACTCTGACCTAGAGCTGCTTTTGAGCTTCTGCTGTGACTTAAACTGATCACACCTTTACTTTCCTGCGTTTAACTATTAAAAGAGATATTACTTTTTCGTGATTATTAAGCGATTTTCAGTTTTACCATGAAAAAAACTGGTTCACAACTAAATTGTTTTCTCTTTATACCTCTGTGTATGTGTGTTCTGTTTTATCACACAAAGCGCTGAAATGTATAAAGCTACAGTGTGGCAGAATTTCACTGGGTGAGTAACCTGGAGGGGCAGAGTTAGAAAAACACAGATCAAGGTAAAACCTTTGTTATTTTGTGTTTTTAAAATTGTTGAATTTTCCTTCTCCTTTTCATTTATTATCCTCAACAGCAAGAATATATTAACATATTTAAAGTGAAACAAACAAAAAAAACTTTCCCCACAACTGGGGGTTAACCCAGGATCCCCACTGTCCTTTCCCCAACGGTCCATGTAGCTCCGCCCCTAGGGTAGCTCCTCCTCTTTTCTTGATGAACCCAGCCAATTCATCCAGCAGGTACTCGTAGAAATCCCAACGGGGAGGAGATGGAGGTAACAAAAGAATCCAATGTAGAAATCTGGACAACGTGCAACCAAAGAATCATCATGCTTAAAGAAAGCAAAGACCTGAAAAGCTGATTAGCCCCTGAGCCATAACTATGTGCATAAAACATTTCTAGCCCAGATGAACCACAGTAGGCGAAGACAAAAACCAATAAAGTTTATTGAGAATACGCAAAACAAAGAACAGAACCATAATGAAGCATCGCTTGCGCATAAATAACAGACACATATCATTTAATGACACAAAACCAAGCAGTACATCAAAGGGAGGGAGAATATGGGCGGGAAATACTCGTCTCCGAGACCTTATTAAAATTTGAACTTTCCGTCATAAAATAGGAAAATTCCACAATTTTATCACAGGACTCGGAGGCTCATATTTGCCTGTTCTAAACTAATCAAAGTAGTCAGAGAGGAATCCAGGTGTTATCCCATACTCCAATGAACCCATCTGTATTGGGCGGAACTGTGGACGATACATGTTCCTGTTGCCCAGGTCTGCAACTACAACTGTCTAGATCAGACCGAAAAGTCTTGGACTCGTCAGGAGAACCGGAAATCAGCCAAGCTAATAGACCAAGATTGTCTTGCAGGAGGAGAGGATGATGAAAGCCGTCAATGTCCTGTAGGAGGTTCTGGAGATGTTGGGAGCATTCTAGGGCAGTCGATCGCCAACTCCAGCAGGGATGGGAACCATGGTTGGCCTGGCCAAAATGGAGTTATTATAACAATCGTTGCCTCTTGTTTCCGAACCTGGGAAATCGTCCATGTGATAAGAGCAAATGGAGGAAAAAGCATAATGGCGAGTCCCAGACCAGTTCTGGAGAAAGGCATCCGTAGCCAACACTTCAGGATCTGGTTTCCAACTGAAGAAGAGCGGAAGTTGAGTATTCAACCTGGACGCAAATAAATCTCACTTCAGGGGTCCCCACAGAGAATGGATATCCGTGAAAACCGAAGGACAGAATGCGCCAATCTCCCGAGTCTAGCAGATGTCTAGAATTCCAATCCGCAATATGGTTGGAAAGGCAAGGGATGAATTGAGCCTGGACTCAGATATTGGCGTGGAGACGGAAACAATTCCAAGGTATTGATATGGAGAACGCGTTCAGAGCTGACCCATCGACCACCCATCTCTAAACCATCACAATGAGGTCCCCAGCCCATCCCGCTGGCATCTGAATCAATATCGAGGGTCGGATGAGCAGGAACCAGATGTTTCCTGTTCCAGGCTGACATGTAGGTATGTCACCACTGCAGGTCCGCTCGAGCATCCTCCGATAGTTGGATAGCATCTGGATAATCCAAACCATCCCGTAGGGAACGAGTTGTTGAGATGTTGTAGGGCTCGATAATGAAGCGGAGCTGGAGCGATCGTCAACCTTGCAGCTACCAAATGACCAATCACCCTGGCCAACATCCGTAGTGTAGGTGCTGAATGACGGAGATGAAAACTCCTTTCGGATGTCGTGCATCTCTGAAACGGGCAGGAAGAGCATCAGGTTGTGCGAGTCCAAAAGATATGAATACAAACAAGTGTGGAATTATTAGAGAAAAGGGGTTAACCCTCATGGTATAGAATCGATTTCCAACAATTAATAATCTTTATTCAAAATTAAACACATATTACGAAACAATTTGTTAAAACCCATTAATATGTATCATTAAGTGCAAACTGGCAACGATTAAATGATTAACCATTGAGGTCAACCATTACATCAATCATGTTTGTGGCCCAAGTGTCGATATTATATCCTTGTAGCATACTATATCAGCATGAGAGAACCTGAACAAAATGGACCCAAAAAGAAGGGGTTTTTTAAGTGCGGGGTCGTCATTAGAAATATTTTTTAGACCGTTATAATATTACAATTCTGGTTAGTCAACATGATTTCGTGGTCACCCAGGATTAGGAAATTATCCGCCATACACTGTGGGTTAATTTCATTCCTCAGAATTCAAGCAGATTTATAAGCACCACTCCAATTAGTGATCTTAGTATGTACTTACAGATCGTCGTGGCACTATATACGTATGTAGTTTGGTGTATCGAGGAAGAGGCATTTGTACCAAAGGTTTCAAGATATATCCAACCACCATCCAGTTAAGTTATTCTCCTTCCTCAAATGAGAGAGAAAGAGCGAGAGGGCAGCGGATTTGCGGGCACCGCTATTCGTACCGACCCGCCAGGTCACCCAATTCACAACACGACCACCAATCAATTAAAGATGCATAACCACCAATTTCGGTTAGAATTCATAAAGGTCGCCTGAGAAAACCCATCACAATTGGCCAAGTGCTGAGACAAAAAAGGACAAGAGTTAAAAAGGACACCTAACGCGTTTCGCCTATCAATACGGCTTTATCAGGAGTGGTCCTACTACAAAGTGGTCACCGTTTATATAGTCTCAAAAAGAGGCTAGCATGTGTGTCCAGGCGTCTCGTAATTACTAACTGGATTTCCGGTGTCCCGTTGTATACCGTCATTTCCGGTGTGCCATCGCACTTTCGGTCATGGAAGAGACTCTATTGCATTAATTATATCAGCATCAGTAGTTATATGCTGGACACAGCTGTTACTACACCATGGGGATTGGGCCATAATTTCCCATCTCTACATCTCCAGTTAAATTACCTATGTTCACCTTTAGAGGTTTCATTACCGGATGTTGTCAAAACGGACTTCCGGTGTCCCATTGAATAGCGTCATTTCTGGTCACAGGAAAAATTCCGGTCAAATACAGGGCTCTTGCATCCATTATTAGGTATGGGACTCATGGGTTTAGAACTCCATTTATTTAAATTTAACATAGAAGCTATATAGGACTGACCATTCCTTTTTCCTTTGCACTTCACTTAAGGGGATCCCGTTATTTGACAGCCGTGTGTCACTAAGTAACCAACTGGTGTCTATGCCGGGAATAAATTAAATCCCCACTCCAATTCATAGTAAATGTGATGGAAGCAATAAATATTAAGCAGAACAAAACCGTATTGTTAATTATATTGCTAAACCCATCATCCCAAAACATACACAAGGGTGCACATAGCTATGGATGGTACACTCTCTTAATTGTTTAACATTTATAAGAGGACAGTAAATCCATATAATGACCAGGGAATTAATTATTAATAAGGCAAATAAATTAGGATCTTGGGTTTAGGGGAACCTATTAGGATAAATAATAATTGTAGGAGACAGTTAAATTTTCACGCCCATATTTCCACGGAAGGTGAACCACCATTTGTGATCTTCATAAACCGTTATTGTGTAATAAAGAAATAGAATTTATAATTTTAGTATGGCAAATAATGGATTATATGAAAGGCGAGAAAGTGAAGCCTTCATTCAGGCCTTCTGGATATCTTGTTCCCAATCGATATTTCCAATAGGCCTCTCTTTGGCGTAACGGTCCAGGTTACCTCCACGTTGTCCCATTCGGACCTGTTCAATTACCATAAATTTCAACTCCTCAGCTCTATTATGGTGCTGATGACGGAGGTGCCTTGTAATCGGGGTGTCTTGTAGGTACATCACAGAGCGTACGTGTTCCAGAATTCGTACCTTCGAAGGACGTATTGTCTTTCCAATATACTTGCTTCCGCAACTGCAAATAAGTAAATATATTATTAAATGTTGGAAATCGAGTCCAAAAGATAACCCAGAAAATCAATTAGTTGTGTTGGAATCAGAAGGGATTTCTGTTCGTTGACGAGGAAACCCTGGTCTTGAATCAGAGTAATAGTCCATTGAAGGTGAGTCAGAAGAACCTCTCGTGAGTGGGACATCAGGAGAATATCATCCAAGTAGATAACTAGACGTACTCCTCTTGAACGAAGCAAGGTGACAACCGGCTTCAGTAACTTTGAAGCACCATGGAGCTGAAGAAAGGCCAAAGGGGAGACACGTGAAATGCCAAACTCTGCCCGAGCAACTAAATTGTAGAAAATCCCCGTGAGAAGCATGAATGGGAACCAATAGATAGGCATCCTTTAAATCCAATTTGACCATCCAGTCATCTTGAAGCAGGACATGTTGAAGAGTGTGAATGCCTTCCATCTTGAAATGTCTATACCTCACAGACTTGTTCAATTCACGAAGATTGATCACTGGACGCATGCCGCCAGCCTTTTTACACATCAGGAACATGGTGCTCATAAATCCTTACGAAGAAGGATGAGCTGGTTCCACGGTGCCCTTGCGGATAAGCTCTCGTATCTCCTCCTGAACCAGTGACTCCTGAGCATGCGCAAAATGGAGATGTGCTGGGGCGTGACGCTGCGTCGGAGGCTCGACAAACTCTATCATAAAATCTTGGACAGTGGATAAAATCCAAGCATCAGCCGAAAGATTAACCCAATTGTGATAAAACAGGCTGATACAACCCCCTATTTTCTGCCCATGAAAGGGAATAACTTGAAATCTCTCATCTGAAGGTCTCCTGAAAGTGGGACCTCTGCCTCGGGTCGGGCCACCATGCCATGGCCTGGCTTTTGATGGGAAGAATTGTGTGCTGGTGGATGTGTCAGTGTAGGACTGATATTGGTAGGAAGGGCCTGATGAGTGAGTAGGACCTGCATGGCCGGAAGAGCGACCCCCTGCCTCAGCCGGCCCTGTGAGAGGCCCGTCCCAGGAAGACTCTCGTAATAGTGGTTTCTGTCTTATCAAGCAAAGAAAATGCTCCTACATAGGTGTTCAGCTTCTTGGCGAAGGGGTCTCCAAAGAGTTGGCCCTGGGCTACAACACTCAGGTCAGTGATAGCCATGTGGGATAGCTGGGGATCCATTTTAAGGAGGATATTTTTCCCCCCTTCAGATGCCAAGGCCGTATTGGCATTACCAAGAAAGCATAGGGACGTTTGCAACAAGCCACACAATTCGGCGTGGTTAATGGGGGTATGAGAAAGTCTGGCCCAGTTCGCCACATCTAAGGCCTTGACTAATGGCCCTGTTGTGTCCAGAATCTTATCCTGGCATGTTCGCATAGCGAAATCAATCCCCCCTTTCTTTTTTTTTTGAAGACCAACCCTTGTTGGCCATAAACTTTTGGAAGGCCTCATCGACCTCTGGGGTAATGCAGGTCTTCCCCTCAGTTGTGGGTCTGGGACATTCTGCTATGTCGCAGCGCATAATAGAGTCTACATATCTCTCTATATGGGGTAGAGGCGTCCAAGCGGACAAGTTGGGGTGGGAAATGTCCTTGGGGTTAAAAAGAGGATTTCCCTCTGGATCATATATAGTGTTGCCCACTTGTATAGGAGGTTCCTCCTCCTCTCCCATAAAATCCTCATCTATGTCAGTTGCATATAAGTCAATGGGGTCACCCCCCTCATCTTCCCCGTACTCAGGGTCTATTACCACTGAGCTGGTTCCAACGGGGACGAGACTCCGGTCGCTGACCTTGGGTCTCTTTTCATCGGCTGCTTTTTTGCGCCCCGCAGTCAGGGGCCCTTTTGCGAGAAACCTGCTCGCCCATCTTTCCAGGCATTGTTGCAGGGATGCCAGCCCCTCGAAAAGTACCTTGTAGGGCAAAGGTCTTGGAACCAGAGGGTCTGGAGACAGACGGGGCATTGGAGCATATAGGGGATACCGCTCTATCCTGTATGTGACACAAGGGAGCACGGGAAGAATGTGGAGGGGAAGCTGTGGCAAACGGGAGCAGGTCGCTGACTGGGGTACGGAGTGAATCATAGTTACTGCGTCCAGCATGGATTGCTTCATGGAGGCATGCAGGTTATTAACTGCCAAAGAGTGAAGAAATTTAGGCGCGCAAGGAGCTTTCCAGCGCTGCAAATTTGGCCCTAGAACTCGACTTCTGATGATGAGGTTAGGCCAGAGGAGTCCCCCAAATTTGGGAAAGATCCGGGGGGGGAACTGTCCTCCGACCCAGAAGGGCGATGGGGGGGGTTGGAGAGGGGGTTCTAGGGACCTTAGAAAGAGACATGGCTTCAGTGTGGTGCTTGTTGTAATTTGAGGTGTAGTACCGCTGACTGAACACTAGAGAGCTCGCGCTAAAGCAGGAGGACCCGGACACTTCTGACAGAAAAAAAATCAGCGCGTGCACGTGTTGCTAAAAACCACCACCGCCGCTGCAGGAGCGGGAAAACGGAAACAAAGGGGAAAAAAAGGCACAAAAAGGGTAGAAAACCAGTAAAAACTAAATCCGCGTTAAAGGAAAAGGGGGAAATCTTGTTGGGAAAACAGGACCAAGCGGTCCTAACTGCCGTTGTGGCGGGAGCGCTGACCTCTGCGGCTAAAACCAGGAAAATCGTCATTCCGCCAGAGGGTTAACAAAAAATAACAAACGGCAATGGAACATTAATAAAATATAAATATACACAATAAAAATTAGGAATAGACTGATATATCCGTTTTGCCGATTATCGGCTGCCGATATTCAGAAATTTACTGGTATCGGCATTTTATTTGCCGATAATTGGACAAGTAGTCTCACTGCAGCTGCGACACGCAAGATCCCACAGAACTGTGCGAATCCGGGGCTTCTCCCTCATCAGGCTGTAAGCCCTCACTGCAGAACGACCCCTGCTAACAGAAATGGGGCTTCCATCCCATCTGGCAGGGAATTCCCTATACAGGAGATGCAGGGGTCAGCAACCTGGGCCCTCCAGATGTTTTGGAATTGCATTTCCCATGAGGCTCCAAGAACCATGAGAAGCTGAGCATCATGGCAGTTGTAATTCCAAAACATGTGGGGCAATATTACAAAGTCACTGCTATCCTAACTTAACCAGAGCGCGTGTTAACTTACCAGAGCCATTATAGTCTATGGGGTTGTTAAGTTTACAAAAGCTCTGGTTTACCCTTTCACTGCTGAGGACATGTGGGGAACGTCCTCACTGACTCCTAAGGAAAGATAGTGGTGGAGATGGCGGGTTAATTTGAACCCCGATATCTCCCGGCTGTTGACAGATAGCAGGGTCATGTTTGGTAGCATTAGAAAGGCCAGACCATGGCCTTTCCAATGATACCAAACCTGACCATGTTTAAAGTAAAAAAATAATAATAAAAAGAAAAATGTGTTTTTTTTAAAGACGTGAAATGGGTCAGGAGTGAAGGGGTTAAGTTGGCACCAACTTTGTAATATAACCCTTGGAGGGCCAAGGTTGCTGAACCCCTTACATGCAGGATCATATGAGGGATCTTTAAGAAAGCCAAAGACACGGTCTTATTGCATGTAAAAATAAAAGCTTTAATGAAGGGGGCGTGTCCGACTGAGCGAGGAAACAGATGTGCTTTGCAGGAGCTCCGGGTGTGATTGCTATCGGGGGGGTCTTCTACCCGGATTACTCCTTTTATTTTACCCCTCTTGGAGTCCCTGCTCGATTGGACATCAGGTGGTACGCTCTGGAGCCTGTTCTGGTCCCCCTTCCAGGGCCCCGCAGAGATTGTGGCCTTTTGTCCCGGTGGAGCAATCGTCCGGCGGCCATTTTGAGGTCTACTTTCATGCTCTTCTTGGGCCTAAGCTTCGGCTCCAATGTTTCCCCCTGTGGCTTACTGTGACCTGGGTGCTCAGCTGTCACGGAGTCGGGGGATGGAGGGCCCCCATCTCCTGACCAGGACGACTGTCCCTGCTGCAGAATTAGCAGAGGAGGGTACGGACCGGTGGCGGCTGCTGTACCCTCCTTCCACCATAAGCCTTGGAGGTTTTATTCGCAGACTTGGAAGACTGCTTGGGGACGCTGCTAAAAGATGAGGAGAGCCCATTGTCGAGAGGCTCATGGCGCAGATTAATGGCAGTCCTGCGTGGAGACCGGGAGATGGACCCAGCGGCCCTGACCGGACAGGGAGCTGGTACTTCTGAAGGTGGTGACTCTGGTGGCCTTGGCCAATGAATTGCAGGAAGTGAAGCTATGGACTTGGAAGGACTTACTGCTGTGCAGGATGAGAGAGGCAACCCGGAGCCTCCAGCAGCCCCGTCGGTGGCGGGGACACCGCTGTCAAGCCGTCCGGATGTGCCCAGCGGCCATGAATTGCCAAACGCAACGTTGGCCGGAGCGCTGTTGGAACCCGCGAAATCAACTCGGTGCCCGGGGATGGGAGAGTGCTCTCTCATCCCATCAGCCGAGAGAGGGCTGCGACCTTGGAATCTTACCCCGTCTCCTGGAGCAGAGTTGCTCGCGGCTCTCATCCGTTAAGCAGGCTGTCACGCGATCTGGCTGCTACCGGAGCAGCGAGCTTTGCTCCTTGTTGGAGGGCCTCTGCATGCTGAGAAACCTGGCCTGCCCGGCGATGTCCTGCCTGTGGTACAAGAATCCCCATTCCGAGATGTGTTTTTCTTTTATGAACCCTACGTTTTTTTTGGTTTTTTTTCTCCCCAATCCCCCCTCTATGCAGTCATTGAAGTGCCCCCCCTACTCTTATTATACGATGATTCTTTCTCCCCAAACTTTTTTCATGCTGAGACTTCGTTTTTGTGACTTTTGGACACGCTTCGAAGACGCTCTCTTCTTCTTTCATTTTTTATTTATTTATTTTACTACCTTTACTTTTTTTATTTTTGGCCTAACGGGATGTTTCGGGGATCGTGACCCCCGAGTACCGGGCCTAGTGCCAATTTAACCCCCTTGGCCTCCCACGGTCCTTTGGACCTGTGGAATTTACCAGGGATGGCACAGTTCAGGCCTTTGCCTCTCCCCCATTGTATTGTTCCCCCCCACCACCATTTTCCTTTTTTATTTTATTTATTTATTTTTGGAAGCTTTCGCATGTATCTTTTCCACGTAGTGCGCTCAGATACGTAGCTTTTGTTTTTTCTGAAAACATTCTTTCTCGCAGAGTTTTCCCACCTTGATGAGACCCCCCTTTTAGGGGATGTTTTCTGCTAACATATTGCTATCCTTAGAGGATTATTATTATTTTTTTTTCTTTCATTCTCTGTTTTTACGATGACATTTCTTGGCCCTGCGTAGCTTCAGTTGCTCCTTATGTCTTCTGCGAGGTCATCCATTATTTTACAGTATGATGTAATGCTGACTTATTTCAAAATAAAAACTTTAAAATAAAATTTAAAAAAAGCTTAAATAAAAAAAATCTTACTAAATTGAATAAATGAAGTGGACGTGGTGCAATGTTTAAATTTTAAACACATTGAGTTCATGGCATAATGTCAGATTTGTGCTGGCTTTTTTTCTCTCACAACTTTAAATTTACAGAATATCGGCACCAAATATCGGCTATCGGCCAGAAAAGCTGCCGATAATCGGCATCGACCCTGAAAAAATTATATCGGTCTGTCCCTAATAAAAATACCATTTAATCACAAACTAAACACAAAATACATAGTGACGCGCAAAGGTACTTAACTGCCGAGGAGCAGCAAGAAAAAGAGGAGCTACCCTAGGGGCGGAGCTACATGAAAAAACAGTGGGGATCTGGGGTTTAACCCCTGTTGTGGGGGAAGTTTTTTTGTGTCTCACTTCAAATATGTTAATATATTCTTGCTGCTGAGGAAAATAAATTAAAAAGAGAAGCGAATACTCGCCTCCGAGTCCTGTGATAAAATTGGCAATACCAGATTTTATCTTAAAAATCTAAAAACAAAGACACGGGAAAAGTGTTAGAACAGTGAGTTCCTATGTGATCAGTTACAGGTTCCACGGGGCACCACAACACGTTTCTGATCTCCAGGTTCAACCTCCTCAAGCCCAATATGATGTATAGATTCCCCAGAAACTGGATCCAAATCTGCCTCTGGACTCAGGTGTCATTAAGCTGCAAAGATGCTCCCGCACTGCAGAGCGTGCCTGGAGGAAATCCCACTCTGAAGCTGATTTCATTCAAGTTTATTCTGCTGTCATATACCTCTGCCCTTCACTTGGCCAACAAGCCTTCTTCTCATCTCTTATAGCTACTTTGTCCTCCAAACCCTAAACGACTCTGGTCCACTTTCAACTCTTTCCTCTACCCACGTGCACCTTTCCCTCATCTGCCTCTAGCACTCAGGACCTGGCAGATTACTTCCTAAATAAATCTCTATCAGAAGCAACATCGTGACACAATCCAGTAATCTACCACCTCCAATCCCAGAAGCCCCCTCTGCAACCCTCTGCCACCTCCTCCCAGCCACTGAGAAAGTCCATTCCTTACTGTCCTCACATCTCACCACATGCCTGCTTGACCCCATTCCCTCTCCTCCCTCAGCCTCACACACATCTTCAAACTATCTCTCTCCACCGGCTGCTTCCCATGCACCTTCAAACATGTACAGGTTACCATTTTACTAAAGAAACCCTTCCTCGATCCCAACTCTCCAACTATCGTCCTGTATCCCTGCTTCCGTTCACCTCTAAGCTCCTGGAAAAACTAGTCTTCAACCGCCTCTCCCTCTTCCTGTCCTCTTAACTCCCAACTCGACCCCCTGCAATGAGGCTTCCATCCCCTACACTCGAGTGCCCTCACCAAAGTCACCAACGACCTCCCAACTGCTAAAAACCACAGCCACTATTCTATTCTCATCCTGCTTGACCTCTCAGCTGCTTTTGACACTGTTGACCACCCCCTCCTTCTGCAAACTCTCAGCTCTCTCTGTCTCTGTGACACTGCACTCTCTTGGACTGACTCTTATCTAACAGGTCCTTCTGTGTCATTTGCTGTTAACTCCTCTTCATTGCCTTTATCAGTAGTTGTACCTCAACGTTCTGTCCTAGGTCCTCTGCTTTTCTCGATCTACACCTCCTCCCTGGGCAAAATCATTAACAGCTTTGGCTTTAATTACCACCTTTATGCTGATGATACTCAGATCTACCTCTCTACCCCTGATCTCTCTCCTCCTGTCCTTTCCAAAGTCGGCGACTGTTTATCTGGCATCTCCTCCTGAATGGTAAAGATTAACCTGTCCAAGACTGAGCTCCTTATTCCTCCCCACCTCCGGACTTCTCCATCATGGTCAATGGTATCACTATCTCCCCATCAAACCAGGTTCGCTGTCTTGGTGTTAGACTTGACTCTGCTCTTTACTTCATCCCCCACATCCAGTCTCTTTCCTCTTCCTGCCGATACCAACTACGTAATATTTCCAGAATTCGGCCATTTCTTACCGCTGTCACCACAAAACAACTTATCCACTAATTCAGCTCCCTACTACCTGTCCTCACTAATCACCAAATACACCCCAGCCCGCTCCCTAATGTCAAACTACACCTGACCTGCGCCTCCCTGGATCACCTCTTCCCATGATACACTGCAGAATTTCTCACACGCAGCCACAATCCTCTGGAACGCTCTACCTCATACTGTCAGACGTTCCCCTAAAGACATTCCTATTTAGGGAAGCCGACCACCCGACTCACTAATACACCTCACTGCCCCAACCAATCCATCACTCTCACTTTACAGTCCATCTGTCACGTTTCCTCTGTTTTCACCCATGCCCACTGGTGGTGAGACGCATTCATGTCAAGCCTTCCCTTGCTGTAGTTGGCTATGCTGCCTTAAACTGCAGCCACTGCTGATATAAGTTCTCATGGTGGCTATTTGTCACGATCACCCCTATAGAGGGTGATGGGGGCCTTTAGGCTGCATAGTTTGAAGCCTTTGAGGCAGGCTAGTGGTTTGCTTGCATATAGCTATAGCAGAATCCAGCACACACTTGCAGAGCTCAGAAACAAGAGAGTGCAGAAGACAGACACAAGGGGAGCCCTGTACTGGGTATGATTTCTAATCTAAATACAGGTTACAGGGCTGAGGGTAGACACAATGAATAACAGGAGTTTAGCAAAAGGTACTCGAATTTATAGCAGTTAGAACTGCCACACCTAGCACTCTCAGCCAGGGAGGTGAAACAGAATACTAGTGTAACGAACTGTGATAGCCCGAAAATTCTGCCTCAGCTTGATGTGTATCTGTAATCTTCTCTAACTGAACTATCTCTCTGTAACAAAATAACTCATGGTCGACCAGTGAGAAGGAAGTAGCTGGAAATAATGGCAAGACACAAAGATTTCCTTCGCTTCGCTCTCCATTGTATGTTTGGTTACATGTGCTTATATATGTAACCCCTGGAGTCCAGTAATTCTACTACCCTGCAGTTTCTATGTAGTAACCAGCAGATGGCGACCTTCTGTTTGCTCTGAAGATTCAAGACTGTGTGGCTCTATGGTTTTGTGTGTGGAGGCAGGGATGCTAGAGAGGAAGCTGGAAGATGATGGTGGCTGAGATTTGTGGTATTGTGTCCAGTGCTGAAGCATCCTGCATAAAGGCTCCCAGCAGACTCTGTATCCAGATCAAAGCACAGAACTGTTCCTGGCAGTGATTGTTCTGCAGAAAGAAGGAATCCCAGTGGAGCAGCTTCTCCCCTTCCTGGACAAAATCTGATTGCAGACTGTGGAGTGGTAAGCTGAAACCTCTCCCCTTGGTTTTACAACAAGGCACTCTGACACTGGTTACTAAAGCAGCAGTCTGACTTCTCTGATCCCTGGAACACCCCAGCATATTACAAACAAAGTGGATTACAATTATTCTGGGCCCCAACAATGTGCACCACCTACCTATGGTACCATTAGGGAAAAGACTAGGATGGGCCTCAGTATTGTTTGTGGGTGGGTAAACTCATACTGACTCTTGCGTTATTTACTTATTCCACTGCATTATGTTTATTTACACCGTTACATTTATTTTTGCATAGAGTTTTGCTGTGCAATACAAACTTCTATAATAGACAGCTCTGTGTTGATTTATTGCTTGTTTAAATATGTTCCCAACTGGATCTCACACCCAAAGCCTGGATGTCCAGTTGGGTGGAGGCACTGCCGCAGTCATGTACCCCAACTCCCAGGTAGCGGAGGCTCAGGATTGGCTTGCAGAGCGCTTGAAGGTAACTGAGGTAAAAGACCACAGGGGTATTTGTGGGACTACGTAAAAACCCGTTACAAATGGAGGCACTGCTGAGATGAATTGGGGTACAACCAACAAGGATATATTAATCCCACGGCCCACGCTCTTATTTGCGACAGAATGGGCCCAGCAACAGAAGATACCATTACACCATGCAGTGATGATATGTCAAGTACCTCCCTACAGTTACCTGAAGCATGTCACCAAGTGTTTGGAGATTTTACTGGGAATAGAGATTGTTACCATCAGGGATATCTTGCAGGATTTAAATGGTCAAACTTGTATGTTAATATATGCCCATACAGATTTGAGAGGCCGCCAGAGGGCCACAAGCCTACACCTTCTTGGAGCAGCACCCGAAGGATGCCCCTTAGTGTACGCTCTTTTGGACAAAGAGGAGGGGCATACTCCACAGCAACCCCTCAGTATAAACCTGAGGGATTTTGATGTATCAAGTCATTCCCAGCCTCGGACCCCTATGTTAGAGAAAACTACCTGGAGATTACCGGTTACACCATTCAAAGTTGGAGCCATTCCAAAGCAGACTGTACGATTTTCCAAAGAGCAAGGGGAAATCAACCCTAAGACCACAGGTCTTGTAGTGGTCTCCTCTCCAATATCGCCACAGCCAGACAGCCCCTTCTTGAGTACCACAAATTCAGGGGAAAGTAACATGGCCGAAATACTACCAAAACTCTGAGGCCATAGTAACGGCTACACACACCCACAGCTACTGCAAGCTGAAGGTGTTTTCTGGGAACCAGTATGTGCCTGTAGGAGAAGAAACCTTTGAAACCTGAAAGGATAATGCTTTACAATTACTGGAAGAATGGTCTTGTACTAATATTATAAAGAAACAACGGTTAATGGAGAGTCTCCGATCCCCAGCTACAGAAATAATAAGGCTTTACAAGGGAGTGAATGCACAAACTACCGCACAGGATTACATTCAAGCTTTGCAAAATGCTTATGAAAAATCGGAGGACTCTGATGATCTGTTAGTCAAGTTCCTAGCCACCAAGCAGAAGGAGCATGAAAACTCTTCTGACTATATTAATCGATTACAACTGCTACTAGGAAAACTATTTCAAAAAGGAGCAGTCACGGCATCTGAGTTGGATACACGACTATCCAAGCAAATTCAGAGGGGAGGCCTTAGCAATGACCCAGTAATGATTATGATTATGAGCTTGGCAAGCCTTCTAAGTGAAGCCTTCAAAGTGAACTCTTAGAGGAGATCGTCTGGAGATACTCTGGAGGTAGTCTGAGGTTTGACAGGAGGTAGAAAACCTACAAAAACGTAAGATTTGCTGGTTTTAAATCCATTATTTTATAATGGCAGGCTTGGTCCAGTGTAAGAGCTGTCATGCGTTTGTTTTTAGATCCAATTTTTGGAGGTTTGGAGTGTGCCTGATATGTAGGCAGTTCTCTTTATTGCAGCAGGAAATTGCCTGTTTGAAGTCTGAGATTTGTAAATTATCTGTTAGACAAACTCAGGCTATGACTGTTACAAAGCCACTGCCACAGAGGCCTCCTAGGAGCGGCAGATGGACTACTGTAGGATCTGGTAGACTTAGCGTTGTGGATAGAAAGCATGTCCCACAATCTGTGGCTCTTCTTAATTCTTTTGAGGCACTTTCAGAGTGTAGTGGTAAGACGGATGCAGGCTCAGACACCATAGTTGAGGAACCACCATCCACTATGCCTAAGGTATGCAGCACTGCAACCAAGGACAAAAGTGAAAAGGTGGGACTTGATAGAATCACCCAGCAACAATTGCCTTCTATCATAAGAGGTGTTGAGCTGGAGAGTAGTGGTTTGGTGAGATGTCTTCCTGGGGCTACTGCTCGTAGAGACAAGAGACGTATTCTCAATATTGTCAAACAAGCAAAGCAGCAAGGGGAAGTGGATGTTCTAGTCCATCTAGGGACAAATGACTTGGCTAGCAATGAGGTTTCTGAGATTAAGGATGATTTTTGTGTTCTTCGACGTGAAATACAACAGATTACGTCCACTGTGTCATTCTCTGAAGTTTTGCCTCTGCATAACATTCAAGATAGGAAGATGCGCAATAGGGAATTCAATTTGTGGCTTCGGGAATGGTGTCGGGAGCAAGGATTTGGCTTTGTGTCCCATGATAGCTCTAATTGGAGCAGAAAGGAACTGTATAAAAAAGATGGTTTGCATCTTACTCAGGGGAACATATGTTCTCAGTGAGAAGTTCAAAGGTTTCACAAAGAAATATTTAAACTAGGAGGGGGGACAAAAGGGTAAACAATCTTCCCGATTGTCCCCCAAAACTAAATCGGAGGGTGCAAGCAACATGCGAGGTAAAAAATGACAAGCTCAGAGTCGTGTCTATAAATGCTCGCAGTTTAGTCAGTAAAATCAATGAACTGGAGGCAATGATGGCAGCTGAAAAAGTAGATTTAGTGGCGGTTACTGAGACATGGTTCAGTGAGAAAAATAACTGGGACATAACAATACCGGGGTACTCTTTATATAGAAAAGACAGAGAAGGTAGGAAAGGAGGAGGAGTGGCCCTGTATGTGAAAAACAACATAAAAACGAACCAAATAAAAGTGAACGAGGTGAACATAGAGTCAGTTTGGGTTACGCTAACATTTGGCAATCATACAGTAGCTCGTGTAGGTGTGATCTATAGACCCCCTGGACAAGTAGAAGAGCTAGATAATCTGCTGCTTGAGGAAATAGCCAAAATGGCAATGAAGGGGGAAGTTATTATCATGGGGGACTTTAATCTTCCTGATGTGAACTGGAAAACCAAAACAGCTGGGTGCACCAGGAGTACAAATATTCTAAACTCCCTACTGGGATTATCTCTAACACAAGTAGTTGAGGAGCCGACCCGTAAAGAAGCCATATTGGATTTAATACTCACAAATGGAGGTTTGGTATCGGACGTTGTTGTAGGTGAAAATTTGGGATCTAGTGATCACCAGTCAGTATGGTTTAATATAAGAACAGGGATGGAGCCGCACCACACAAAAACAAAAGTTTTAGACTTTAAAAAAACTGATTTTTCTAAAATGAGATTTTGTGTGAATGAGTCATTATCAGACTGGAGGAGTTTAAAGGGAGTCCAGGAGAAATGGGATTATTTAAAGGAAGCATTATTGAAGGCCACAGGAAATTGCATTCGGCTTGTTAGCAAAAACAAAAAAGGGAAGAAACCACTGTGGTACTCTGCAGAAGTGGCCAAAATAGTGAAGAACAAGAAGATAGCATTCAATAATTATAAAAAAACTCAGCGTGAAGAGGATAGGCAAACCTATAAAATTAGGCAGAAAGAGGCAAAGCAATTTATAAGAGCTTCCAAAGCACACGCAGAAGAGAAAATAGCTCAGTCAGTAAAAAAGGGGGACAAAACATTTTTTAGATACATAAACGAGAAAAGAAAAGTAAAACAAGGATTAGTTAGATTAAAAACAAAGGAAGGAAGGTATGTAGAAGAGGATAAAAGTCTCGCTGACTGCCTCAATGAATATTTTTGTTCAATCTTTGCAGAAGAAAAGGAAGGAAAGGGACCTCAGTTAGGAGAGAACACTAAAGAGACATTTACATATGAGTTTACAGAGGAGGAGGTTCTAAAGCAGCTGTCTAAAGTAAAGACAAATAAGTCAATGGGGCCTGATGGGATCTATCCTAAATTATTAAAAGAGCTCAGTGATGTAATAGCAAAACCGTTAACAGATTTATTTAACCAATCCTTGTTAACAGGAGTCGTCCCAGAAGACTGGAAATTAGCAAATGTTGTGCCCATTTACAAGAAGGGTAGTAGGGAGGAATCGGGGAACTATAGGCCAGTTAGTCTTACGTCAGTAGTGGGGAAATTAATGGAAACCATGTTAAAGGAAAGGATTGTTGAACATCTAAAAACACATAGATTACAGGATCAGAAACAACATGGGTTTACCTCAGGGAGATCATGCCAAACTAATCTTATTGATTTTTTTGATTGGGTAACAAAAATAATAGACACAGGTGGTGCAGTAGACATTGCTTATTTAGATTTCAGGAAGGCTTTTGATACTGTTCCGCATAAAAGGCTTATCAATAAATTGCAATCTTTGAGCTTGGATTCCAATATTGTTGAATGGATTAGGCAGTGGCTGAGTGACAGACAACAGAGGGTTGTGGTAAATGGAGTTTATTCGGCGCAAGGTCTTGTTACCAGTGGGGTACCTCAGGGGTCAGTACTTGGACCCATTCTCTTTAATATTTTTATTAGTCATATTGCAGAAGGTATTAATGGAAAAGTATGTCTTTTTGCTGATGACACAAAGATTTGCAACAGGGTTGACGTTCCTGGAGGGATCAGCCAAATGACAAATGATTTAGGTAAACTAAAAAAATGGTCGGAGTTGTGGCAATTGAGTTTTAATGTGGATAAGTGCAAGATAATGCACCTGGGACGTAAAAACCCAAGGGCTGAATATAGAATATTTGATACAGTCCTAACCTCAACATCTGAGAAAAGGGATTTAGGGGTTATTATTTCAGAGGATCGAAGGGTAAGTAGTCAATGTAATAGAGCAGCAGGAAATGCTAGCAGAATGCTTGGTTGTGTAGGGAGAGGTATTAGCAGTAGGAAAAGGGAAGTGCTCATGCCACTGTACAGAGCACTGGTGAGACCTCACTTGGAGTACTGTGTGCAGTACTGGAGACCGTATCTCCAGAAGGATATAGACATCTTAGAGTTCAGAGAAGGGCTACTAAAATGGTGTACGGCTTGAAGGAGAAAAGTTACCAAGAAAGGCTTAATGATCTTAACATGTACAGCTTGGAAAAAAGACGAGACAGAGGAGATATGATAGAAACATTTAAATACGTAAAGGGAATCCACAAGGTAGAGGAAGGGAGTATATTTAAAAGGAAACAAAATAGCAAAACAAGAGGACATAGTCTTAGATTAGAGGGGCAAAGGTTTAAAAGTAACATCAGGAAGCATTATTTTACTGAGTGGGTGGTGGATACATGGAACAGTCTTCCAGTAGAAGTGGTAGAGGCCAAAACAGTAATTGAATTTAAGCAAGCATGGGATAGGCATAAGGCTATCCTAAACAAAAGATAAATCCAGGTCAAGTATCCATGTAATTGGGCAGACTAGATGGGCCGAAAGGTTCTTATCTGCCGACATTATTCTATGTTAAGAGTTAAGCTGGATGATCAAGTTTTGTCCTATTCCACACTGATCAACAAAGCAAAAAGATTGGAGGATCAAATGTCCTCCTCCTTTACGCAAAGGGAATACATTTAAAGCAGCAGAGAAAGAGGATATGGATCTGGAAATTTTTAAAAAGAAGATAGCTGATCTAGAATTATTGTTAAAGACAGCGGCAAAAAGGAGAGATTCTTCTCCTCGTAGACAACTCCACAGGGGGACAATGAGAAGATTGTTACCTGAGGATTCGTCCCCCCAAGGAAGCTGTTTTAAATGTGGAAAATTAGGGCACTTCAAGCGGGAGTGTCCCACCAATTCATCAGAGACAGATGTCGAAGTGCTAGCTATTGGACTAGAGAATGCCTCCGCTTCCAGTGTTTCTAAGAAAAGTAAGAAAGATCATATATCTGTGGGAGCCAAGATCGGGCCCAAATCAATCATACACCTGCAAATAGAGGGTATTTACGCATCTGCCTTGCTAGATACTGGATCTCAGGTCACCATCATTTATAGAGACTTCTATGATCATCATTTAAGCCATATTCCTCTGGAGCCTGCAGGAGAGTTGCAGTTGTGGGGATTGGGATCTCAGGCTCAATCTGTACAGGGATGCATAAGGGTTACTGTAACCATCCCACAATTAAACACAGGAATGATCTGTCCTATGGAATTGGAAGCTCTTATATGCCCAGTGGAAAGAAAACCATGTGCTCCAATTATTCTGGGTACCAATGCAAGAATTGTGCAGCACATGTTCAGGACCTATCTCTAGCACAACTAATGGAGGTCAGCCCTGTTTTAGGAAAGGAGTGTCGTCGACTAGCCCTACAAGCTAAACCTGGGTCATGCTATTACTCAGGAAAAGAGTCTGTATTTCTGAAGCCTGGAGAAACCAAGACTCTACGAGCCATAGCTTCTATGCATCATGAAATATCAGGAGGAACCAGGCAATACCTAGTTGAGTCCTTGACTGAGGAGGATACGAAAAATGGATGGACCCTCATACCTGAAGTGAAAGATTGGCGGAATCACTGGTGTAAAGATTTCCCCGTAATGATACAGAATTTCACACCTACAGAGGTCAGAATTGATCGTCACCAGAAGATTGGCGTAATTCACTTGATAGAGCAGGTATCTTCAGTAATGTCCATGAAAGCCGAACTGGGGAGTAACCTTGAAGGATGTATAGATTTTGATCTGGAAGATTCTCCTTTACCACAAGAATGGAAAGATAGACTCCGATCCAAACTAATTACAAGAGAGGAAGTTTTCTCCAGGGAAGAATTGGATGTGGGATGCGCAAGAAGTGCCACACATGCTATTAGACTTTCTAACTCAACTCCTTTCAGGGAGAGATCAAGGAGAATACCCCCGCGAGATGTGGAGGATGTCCGTGATATATTACAACGGATGGAAGAATCTGGTATTATTAAAGAGTCCAGAAGCCCATATGCCTCACCTATAGTGATAGTTAGGAAAAAGAATTGCACAGTTCGGCTCTGCATAGACTATCGCACTCTGAATAAGAGAACCGTGCCAGATCAGTACACACTACCACGGGTAGAAGATCTGTTAAATGCCCTTTCTGGAAGCCAGTGGTTTAGTGTTCTTGACTTGAGATCTGGGTATTATCAAGTTCCGCTGAATGAGGAAGATCAGGAAAAGACAGCCTTCATCTGCCCTTTGGGGTTCTATGAGTTTACTAGGATGCCTCAAGGAATCACAGGAGCTCCTGCCACATTCCAAAGGCTAATGGAAAAGACTGTGGGGATATGAATCCCAAGGAGTGCCTAGTGTATCTGGATGACCTCATAGTGTTCGGAAGGACCCCGGAAGAACACGAACAGCGATTACTGAAAGTGCTGGATCGACTCCAAGCAGAGGGTCTGAAATTATCATTAGACAAATGTCGATTTGCACGGGACTCTGTCACATATATAGGTCATATCGTTTCTGCAGAAGGAGTAGCAACGGACCCGGCCAAAATTGAAGCAGTGGTGAATTGGCCTAGGCCAGATACCATCAGTGAGCTACGTTCATTCCTAGGGTACTGTGGTTATTACCGAAGGTTCGTGAAGGACTACTCGAAGATTGCTCGAGAGTTACATAATTTGCTAAAGGTTACCTCTGTTATAGAAGGTGCTAAGGTACCCAGTCCTAAAGACTCCTTCGGAAACAAATGGACTTCAGGATGTGAAGAAGCCTTTTTAACCTTGAAGGAAAGACTTACAGAAGCCCCAGTCTTAGCGTATGCAGACCCGGAGAAGCAGTATGTGCTCCATGTCGATGCCAGTATGGAGGCCCTAGGGGGTGTATTACATCAAAGCTACCCAGAAGGGTTAAGACCCGTGGCATACATAAGCAGAAGTCTAACTGGTGCAGAGAAAAACTATCCAGTCCACAAGCTAGAATTCTTGGCTCTTAAGTGGGCAATTGTAGACAAATTGCATGATTATTTATATGGTACAACATTTGAAGTAAGGACAGATAATAATCCACTTACATATATTCAAACTACGGCTAAGCTAGATGCCACAGGACACAGGTGGCTGGCAGCGTTGTCGAGCTATAATTTCAGCCTTAAATACAAGCCAGGCCCCAAGAATGTCAGTGCAGATGCTCTGTCTCGCAGACCTGGACTGCTTCCTCATGAAGAAAAGGAAGAATGGGAAGAAATTCCTGGGCCAGGGGTAGGGGCTTTTTGCCACACCTATGTAGTGGCCGAGAAACAGGAGGAGTTCTCTGACCTTAGAGGAATAGATTCCATCAGTTACTCCTCAGAAGCAGTACCAGAGATATTTTGTGCTCCAGTCATCCTTCAAAATTGGTCTCAAATAACCAATGAAGAAAAAAAGAAAGCCCAATCACAGGATTGGTATATAGGGACAGTCCTCAAGGCGATGAGAGTTAAGAATCCTAAATTGCTGAGCTCCCTTCCAATAGGACAAAGAGACGTGTACTGGAGAGAGTGGAGTAAACTACATCTGGAAGATGGGATCCTTTATAGAATTTTGAAATACCATGACCACCCAGGTCGAAAGCAGCTGGTACTACCTCATAGATACCGGGGACTAGTCATGCGAGCTCTCCATGATCAACATGGTCATCTTGGAGTTGACAAAACCTACGGACTGATACAAGACCGGTTCTATTGGCCTCATATGAGGGAATGTGTTGAACATTATGTGAAAACCTGCAGAAGATGTATTCAGAGAAAGACCCTACCTGTGAGAGCTGCCCCTATGGGCCACCTTAAAAGCACAGGGCCCCTGGATCTTGTGTGCATGGACTATCTATGTATTGAGAATGATACTACTGGAATCGGCAATGTTCTAGTGGTTACAGATCATTTTACCAGATACGCTCAGGCCTTTCCTACTAAAGACCAGAAAGCTGTGACCGTAGCTAAAGTCCTGTGGCAGAAGTATTTTATGCACTACGGTCTACCCAATCGAATACATTCTGATCAAGGTAGAGACTTTGAGAGCAAGTTGATCAAAGAGCTGCTGGATATGTTGCAGGTTCAGAAGTCTAGAACAAAACCCTACCACCCAGAGGGTGATGCTCAGCCTGAGCATTTTAATAGGACCCTCCTAGATATGCTTGGGACTCTGAAAACAGTGGAGAAGCGGTCTTGGAGTAAGCACGTGGAAACCATGGTCCACGCATATAATTGCACAAGAAATGAGTCTACAGGATTTTCACCCTACTTCCTGATGTTTGGAAGGGAAGCTAGACTACCAATAGATGTCCGGATGGGGGTGTCCCCTGATGGGACAACTTCAAGCTCACACTCCCATTATGTGAGGACCCTCAAGCAAAGCCTCCACAGGGCCTATGAGTTGGCTACTCAAACTACGACAAGAATGGAGGAGCGGAACAAGAGAAGATACGATACCAAAGTCAAGTATCGGGAAATACAAGCAGGCGATAAGGTTCTACTGCGGAATCTAGGGGTGCTTGGAAAACACAAATTAGCAGACAGATGGAAGGATACTCTGTTCGAAGTTGTGTCTAAGCTAAAAGGACTGCCAGTGTACAACATAAAAGGGCCTGAAGGACGGATAAAGGCTTGGCATAGGAACCATCTACTACCGGTAGCCTATACAGATGATGAGGAAGAGCGTAGTAGTGAATTGGAGGAAAGCACAGCAGCGAGTCCTGAAAATGGGTCAGAGGAGACCTAATAGACTCCCACAGCTGATGATCAGTGGTGGTCTCCTCATACTGAGAGAACACAGAATTTGTCTCCTACCCCTGTGGCACCTCAGAGAGTTAAAACCCCTCTTATGTCAAACAGTCCTCCATCTTTGAACCCAGAAAGCCCGTGCTTTGTGCCTGGGACCACCGTCAGAGACTCTCGATTTATGGGAGAGCCAGGGCCTCAAGCCACTGGTGACCTCCCCAACTACAGGGCAGGAGCCGAAGCTTCCCAGGCACAGTCAGAAAGTGCTCTTCCCCAGCGACTTCCAAGACACAGCACCAGGGTACGGCAGCCTCCTACAGCCTTGGTTTATGATCATATAGGAGAACCTAGCTATGCTCCAGTGACACAGGCATCATGTAAAATGACCACCTTTCTCCATGCGCTAGCTGAAATCGTAAATGAAAATCATTCTCTGTTTTAGCGTAGTTGGCCAGCTAGGATGTCATTGTATTAGCTAGCACTGTTATTGTAGGCTTTTATAAATGTTTAATACGGTTTGGATTTTGATCGCTTCCTGTCCAGGACTTGCCAGTGGGAGGCAAGTTATTTTCAAAGGGGAACATGTAACCCCTGGAGTACAGTAATTCTACTACCCTGCAGTTTCTATGTAGTAACCAGCAGATAGCGACCTTCTGTTTGCTCTGGAGATTCAAGACTTTGTGGCTCTATGGTTTTGTGTGTGGAGGAAGGGCTGCTAGAGAGGAAGCAAGAGAGAGGAAGCTGGAAGATGATGGTGGCTGAGATTTGTGGTATTGTGTCCAGTGCTGAAGCATCCTGCATAAAGGCTCCCAGCAGACTCTGTATCCAGATCAAAGCACAGAACTGTTCCTGGCAGTGATTGTTCTGCAGAAAGAAGGAATCCCAGTGGAGCAGCTTCTCCCCTTCCTGGACAAAATCTGATTGCAGACTGGAGTGGTAAACTGAAACCTCTCCCCTTGGTTTTACAACAAGGCACTCTGACACTGGTTACTAAAGCAGCAGTCTGACTTCTCTGATCCCTGGAACACACCAGCATATTACAAACAAAGTGGATTACAATTATTCTGGGCCCCAACAATGTGCACCACCTACCTATGGTACCATTATGGAAAAGACTAGGATGGGCCTCAGTATTGTTTGTGGGTAAACTCATACTGACTCTTGCGTTATTTACTTATTCCACTGCATTATGTTTATTTACACCGTTACATTTATTTTTGCATAGAGTTTTGCTGTGCAATACAAACTTCTATAATAGACAGCTCTGTGTTGATTTATTGCTTGTTTAAATATGTTCCCAACTGGATCTCACACCCAAAGCCTGGATGTCCAGTTGGGTGGAGGCACTGCCGCAGTCATGTACCCCAACTCCCAGGTAGCGGAGGCTCAGGATCGGCTTGCAGAGCGCTTGAAGGTAACTGAGGTAAAAGACCACAGGGGTATTTGTGGGACTACGCAAAAACCCGTTACATATACATTACATGACATTTCAATATCCTATCAGAGAGAAGTAACACCTACTAAAATGCATACAGCAGCATATTAAAAGTTAAAATACAGATTAACACAAAGATAAACATTTCTGCAGTTTCACAAGTTTTCCTAACGTTTCATTATTTAACAGGAATTAACATCTGTTTGCTTCTGGACTTTTTTACTCCCTATTTTCTAGCCTTCGCCCTTATCTTGGGTGTGCTTTAAAACATTTACACATGGCTGCAGATTTTAAAGCAAGATCCATTTCTAAACTGTCAGCTTGGTCATAGAATGCTAATTAGAGCAAAGTTCACTGAAGGCATCAGCATAAACTCATGTCTTATATTTTCATAGCTGCCTGATCGTGATAGGTAAATCCCCTCAATCCATCATTTTTATCACATTGTGATCAATATACTAAAAAGCAACACTGTCCCGTTCCCATGCCCTCCCAGTACTTCAGAGGCCAGGTCACTCTTTGCCGGATGCAGGATTTAAACCCACGCAAGAATGACCCAGGGAGACACCCTGACCATGCAGGCCTCTTCTCCAAGAGTGGGAACACAATAATCACTGGTGACAGCGAGCAGTAACACTTATTATACTAAAATAGATAAACAAAAGAGAATGGGAGAAGGATGTTTAAATTGCAGCTATGGGGATAACCTGTATTAGGTATTTTCTACTCTCAGAAATTGCTATGGATGCTGGTAGTCATCTGTTTTACCATGACCAGCACTAGCTAAGCTAAGGATGTAATACAATTTAATGAAAGCATAGGTGTGGCGTTAAAATACTACAATTCATCTTAAAGAAACTAAAATAGCAACATCTAAATATGTGTGTGTTTAACATTCATCTACTATAAATCCTAAGAAACAAGGTTTCGAATGCTTGGAGGGTTTTACCTTTGTTGCCCATCTACCATAAAAGATAACCCTGTTCTACTACTTAGTGTTTCTTCTATTCGGTTGGCATATATATATATATATATATATATATATTAGTGACCTATCTGTTGAGTAAGAAATCTGCTGTCAATAGTTGGTGTAGATACAAAATTAAAAGTTGTGAACACAGGAGCCTCCTCATACATCTTACATCTAAATAAAATAGTCCGGTTTATAGGTGACACTTTAAAGTCATGATAAGTTCCTGAATCACAGTGCTGCATCATTAACATGTCTCTGCAAATGGACGCGGGCAGGTTCCTTCTCTATCACACTATTGAGTTAACGTATTTTTTGCTCCATAAGACGCACCTGACCATAAGACGCACCTAGTTTTTAGAGGAGGAAAACAGGAAAATAAATATTCTGAAATCAAATAGTGTAATAATGGATATACTGCCCCAGCTCATGGATACTGTCCCCCAGCTCATGGATATGCGCCCCAGCTCATGGATATGCCCCAGCACATGGATACTGTCCCCCAGCTCATGGATATGCCCCCCAGCTTATGGATATGCCCCAGCACAAGGATATGCCCCAGCTCATGGATACTGTCCCCCAGCTGATGGATAATGCCCCAGCTCATGGATATTGCCCCAGCACATGGATTTGCCCCAGCTCGCTCATGGATGTGCCCCAGCTCGCTCATGGATGTGCCCCAGCTCGCTCATAGATGTGCCCCAGCAGCTCATGGATATGCCTCCGCTCACCTGTCGCCGCCGCGTTAGGCTCCCTCTGAGCGTGCGTCCGGCGGCAGGAAGCTTGGGCACTCGCCTGGGGGAGCCACGTGACCGCAATCTCGCGAGATCGCGGTCACGTGGCTCCCCCAGGTGAGTGCCCAAGCTTCCTGCCGCCGGACGCACGCTCAGAGGGAGCCTAACGCGGCGGCGACAGGTGAGCTGAGGCATATCATGGGGCATTCGCTCCATAAGACGCACCCACTTTTCCCCCCACTTTTTGGGGGGAGAAAAGTGCGTCTTATGGAGCGAAAAATACGGTAAATTACCATGATCAATTAATTTTTGTAAAGCCGTGTCATTAATAGGAAAACCTGTGAATAGAAACCCATATTATAAGCTGTGCGGGACCTGACTACATATCTAGCACGAGTCATTCTTCTGAGATTCCTTAAAGATCAACTTAATGGATTCATATACATATTATCTTTTCCATGAGGACTCACTGAGTTCCCTCGTATTCCTAACCAATCCCAAGTTAGAACCGATATCCTGACTGTGTGTTTCATCTTTCAGACACACCATGAATGTAAAAAAAGATAATAAAGTAAAGTGTGATAAAGCCCCTGGTTTAACTGGTCCTGACTGTGTGGGGGGAAACCCCAGCCTCCCGATAACTGGTCCTGACTGTGTGGGGGGAAACCCCGGCCTCCCGATAACTGGTCCTGACTGTGTGGGGGGAAACCCCGGCCTCCCGATAACTGGTCCTGACTGTGTGGGGGGAAACCCCGGCCTCCCGATAACTGGTCCTGACTGTGTGGGGGGAAACCCCAGCCTCCCGATAACTGGTCCTGACTGTGTGGGGGGAAACCCCGGCCTCCCGATAACTGAGTGTGACAACACTAGCGCTTAGAAACATTAAAAAATATCGGCAGATAAGAACCTTTTGGCCCATCTAGTCGCCCAATTACATGGATACTTTACCTGGATTTATCTTTTGTTTAGGATAGCCTTATGCCTATCCCATGCCTGCTTAAATTCAATTACTGTTTTGGCCTCTACCACTTCAACTGGAAGACTGTTCCATGTATCCACCACCCTCTCAGTAAAATAATGCTTTCTGATGTTACTTTTAAACCTTTGCCCCTCTAATCTAAGACTATGTCCTCTTGTTTTGCTACTTTGTTTCCTTTTAAATATACTCCCTTCCTCTACCTTGTGGATTCCCTTTACGTATTTAAATGTTTCTATCATATCTCCTCTGTCTCGTCTTTTTTCCAAGCTGTACATGTTAAGATCATTAAGCATTTCCTGGTAACTTTTCTCCTTCAAGCCGTACACCATTTTAGTAGCCCTTCTCTGAACTCTCTCTAAAATGTCTATATCCTTCTGGAGATACGGTCTCCAGTACTGCACACAGTACTCCAAGTGAGGTCTCACCAGTGCTCTGTACAGTGGCATGAGCACTTCCCTTTTCCTACTGCTAATACCTCTCCCTACACAACCAAGCATTCTGCTAGCATTTCCTGCTGCTCTATTACATTGACTACTTACCTTTAGATCCTCTGAAATAATAACCCCTAAATCCCTTTCCTCAGATGTTGAGGTTAGGACTGTATCAAATATTCTATATTCAGCCCTTGGGTTTTTACGTCCCAGGTGCATTATCTTGCACTTATCCACATTAAAACTCAATTGCCACAGCTCCGACCATTTTTTTAGTTTACCTAAATCATTTGTCATTTGGCTGGTCCCTCCAGGAACGTCAACGCTGTTGCAAATCTTTGTGTCATCAGCAAAAAGATACTTTTCCATTAATACCTTCTGCAATATCACTAATAAAAATATTAAAGAGAATGGGTCCAAGTACTGACCCCTGAGGTACCCCACTGGTAACAAGACCTTGCGCCGAATAAACTCCATTTACCACAACCCTCTGTTGCCTGTCACTCAGCCACTGCCTAATCCATTCAACAATTTTGAAATCCAAGCTCAAAGATTGCAATTTATTGATAAGCCTTCTATGCGGAACAGTATCAAAAGCCTTACTGAAATCTAAATAAGCAATGTCTACTGCACCACCTGTGTCTATTATTTTTGTTACCCAATCAAAAAAATCAATAAGATTAGTTTGGCATGATCTCCCTGAGGTAAACCCATGTTGTTTCTGATCCTGTAATCTATGTGTTTTTAGATGTTCAACAATCCTTTCCTTTAACATGGTTTCCATTAATTTCCATACTACTGACGTAAGCCTAACTGGCTTATAGTTCCCAGATTCCTCCCTACTACCCTTCTTGTGAATGGGCACAACATTTGCTAATTTCCAGTCTTCTGGGAGACGACTCCCGTTAGCAAGGATTGGTTAAATAAATCTGTTATTACATCACTGAGCTCTTTTAATAATTTAGGGTGGATTCCATCAGGCCCCATTGACTTATTTGTCTTTACTTTAGACAGCTGCTGTAGAACCTCCTCCTCTGTAAACTGATATGTAATTGTCTTGTTAGTGTTTCCTCCTAACTGAGGTCCCTTTCCTTCCTTTTCTTCTGCAAAGACTGAACAAAAATATTCATTGAGGCAGTCAGCGAGACTTTTATCCTCTTCTACATACCTTCCTTCCTTTGTTTTTAATCTAACTAATCCTTGTTTTACTTTTCTTTTCTCGTTTATGTGTCTAAAAAATGTTTTGTCCCCCTTTTTTACTGACTGAGCTATTTTCTCTTCTGCATGTGCTTTGGAAGCCTTATAAATTGCTTTGCCTCTCTGCCTAATTTTATAGGTTTGCCTATCTTCTTTCCTGAGTTGTTTTATATTATTGAATGCAGTCTTTTTGTTCTTCACTATTTTTGGCCACTTCTGCAGAGTTCCACAGTGGTTTCTTCCCTTTTTTGTTTTTGCTAACAAGTCGAATGCAATTGCCTGTGGCCTTCAATAATGCTTCCTTTAAATAATCCATTTCTCCTGGACTCCCTTTAAACTCCTCCAGTCTGATAATGACTCCTTCACACAAATCTCTCATTTTAGAAAAATCTGTTTTTTTAAAGTCTAAAACTTTTGTTTTTGTGTGGTGCGGCTCCATCCCTGTTCTTATATTAAACCATACTGACTGGTGATCACTAGATCCCAAATTTTCACCTACAACAACGTCCGATACCAAACCTCCATCTGTGAGTATTAAATCCAATATGGCCTCTTTACGGGTCGGCTCCTCAACTACTTGTGTTAGAGATAATCCCAGTAGGGAGTTTAGAATATTTGTACTCCTGGTGCACCCAGCTGTTTTGGTTTTCCAGTTCACATCAGGAAGATTAAAGTCCCCCATTATAATAACTTCCCCCTTCATTGCCATTTTGGCTATTTCCTCAAGCAGCAGATTATCTAGCTCTTCTACTTGTCCAGGGGGTCTATAGATCACACCTACACGAGCTACTGTATGATTGCCAAATGTTAGCGTAACCCAAACTGACTCTATGTTCACCTCGCTCACTTTTATTTGGTTCGTTTTTATGTTGTTTTTGTCATGATCCACCTGGGGCGCTGTCTCGGTCTGGATCCTCTGACGCCTCCCTTGGTCACCCCTTTTGCCGTTACCTGCATGTCCTATGTAGATGCCAGGTTTTGGTTTTTCCTTTTTTTTTTTCTCTCTCACGTTCAGCTCGAAACCTTGATTACTGGCATTCAAATGATCATCACCTGCAGATCATCCTGCCCAGCCTCCTTGTGTATATAAGGAGGCCTCTCTCCTGTAGCTTCACTTCCTCATTGAAGTTTGGACTTTGCTGACCTATGTTTTGGACACTCCTTGTGCTGACCATAGCCTCTGAATACCCATCTGGAACCCATCTGTGAACCTTCTTCCCTCTGCATACCGGTAACTCTCTTCATTTGTCTCAAGTAACCCTTTTTTTTGGATTTCCGTGTATGTCCCCCTGGCTATGGACTTTTGACTATCCTGATTTCCGTGTATGACCCCCTGGCTATGGACTTTTGACTATCCTGATTTCTGTACCCCTCGATATCTGCTTGCCACCCTGACCACGAGTTTGCCTCATCCTTACCGGATACCTTGCCTTGGACTTTATCTTTTCTGTTCAGCATTATTCCTCCATTTTGTGCTCAGCGAAGCAGATTCATTTGTTTTTTGCTGTTTTTGTATATTAATAAATATTTTTGTTTTTGACCCCTCAACTTGCATATTTCATCACTGCTCACTGCATTTGGGCTCACACATGCGACCCACGCAAAGTCCGCTTGACAGAATGAGGAAGTCTTTAAACCGTGAGCCCGCAGTGAGCCAAACTGTGAAAGATTATGTGACGGGGTTAATGGAGGAAATCCTGCAGCAAGTAGATCTGTTATTTGTTGACCTGCTTAAAGGCTTAAGGGGCATCTCAGCTAAGGTGCGAGTTCCAGTTTCTGAAAAGGGGCCCAGAGAACCCCTAACCCTGGAGGAGCGTGCGAGGAGAAGGTCAAACAACTTGTGCTTCTACTGTGGGAGTGACCAGCACAAATTATCAGCCTGCCCTCTGCGCCCCCCCAAGCCATCCAGCACCCCACCTGAGTCAGCGTCAACCAAAAGGACTTTGGTTGCCAGGTCTTCCCCCACTAAGTCGAAAAGGTCAGCTTCCGTCAAAGCAGTGCCCTTGAGTCCTCCCAAAGCACTGCCCATCAAGCTGAAGAAGACATGGCCTGTCAGAGACACGACATCCTTAAAATTAAAGAAAGAGAATTTGTCTGCCAATTCCTTGCCCCCAAAGCCTAGAAAGGCTTTGCCTGCCAAGTACTTGCCCGAGAGGTCCATCGCTGAATCATTGGACGCAAATCCTGAAGCCGTGCAGCAAAATTCCTATCAAGCTGAACCCATAGATTCCCAATCCAACCTGCCCACAGAACATGTTCCAGCCGTACCGATGGAGGAAGAGCCCAGCGTGTCTACAGAGCCTGACCCCGTGGTGCCCATGGAGATAGCGTCTGTCCTACCCTCCGGTATGACACCCACCACTCCAAGCCGGCACCTCACGGCTAACTGTGTTACCGCTCCAGTGCCTTCCAGTCGGCATATCTCATACCCTTCTGTTTTTGAGTATTGCTCTTCAGATGAATGGGATTCTGTGGATACAGAGGAGGAATTCCCTAAAGAGACTGCACGTCACCCTCGAGGGCAACCTGGCCGGTTCATTGGGTGCATGAGGACCACCTACATAGGAACCACGTTCACTTCCCCGGCCTATGTTTCTGAGCCTTCTCAGGCCTCTGTATCTAAGCCTTCTCAGGCCTCTGTCCCCAAGCCTTCTCAGGCCTCTGTCCCCAAGCCTTCTCAGGCCTCTGTCCCCAAGCCTTCTCAGGCCTCTGTCCCCAAGCCTTCTCAGGCCTCTGTCCCCAAGCCTTCTCAGGCCTCTGTCCCCAAGCCTTCTCAGGCCTCTGTCCCCAAGCCTTCTCAGGCCTCTGTCCCCAAGCCTTCTCAGGCCTCTGTCCCTAAGCCTTCTCAGGCCTCTGTATCTAAGCCTTCTCAGGCCTCTGTATCTAAGCCTTCTCAGGCCTTTGTATCTAAGCCTTCTCAGGCCTTTGTATCTCAACCTTCTCAGGCCCCTGTCTCTGAGCCTTCTCAGGTCCCTGTCTCTGAGCCTTCTCAGGTCCCTGTCTCTGAGCCTTCTCAGGTCCCTGTCTCTGAGCCTTCTCAGGCCTCCGTCTCTGAGCCTTCTCAGGCCTCCGTCTCTGAGCCTTCTCAGGCCTCCGTCTCTGAGCCTTCTCAGGCCTCTGTCCCCAAGCCTTCTCAGGCCTCTGTCCCCAAGCCTTCTCAGGCCTCTGTCCCCAAGCCTTCTCAGGCTCCTGTCCCCAAGCCTTCTCAGGCCTCTGTCCCTAAGCCTTCTCAGGCCTCTGTCCCTAAGCCTTCTCAGGCCTCTGTCCCCGAGCTTTCTCAGGCCTCTGTCCCTAAGCCTTCTCAGGCCTCTGTCACTAAGCCTTCTCAGGCCTCTGTCCCTAAGCCTTCTCAGGCCTCTGTCCCTAAGCCTTCTCAGGCCTCTGTCCCTAAGCCTTCTCAGGCCCCTGTCTATAAGCCTTCTCATGCCTCTGTTTCTGAGCCTTCTCAGGCCTATGTTTCTGAGCCTTCTCAGGCCTATGTTTCTGAGCCTTCTCAGGCCTCTGTCCGTAAGCCTTCTCAGGCCTCTGTCCGTAAGCCTTCTCAGGCCTCTGTCCGTAAGCCTTCTCAGGCCTCTGTCCGTAAGCCTTCTCAGGCCTCTGTCCGTAAGCCTTCTCAGGCCTCTGTCCGTAAGCCTTCTCAGCCTCTGTCCGTAAGCCTTCTCAGGCCTCTGTCCGTAAGCCTTCTCAGGCCTCTGTCCGTAAGCCTTCTCAGGCCTCTGTCCGTAAGCCTTCTCAGGCCTCTGTCCGTAAGCCTTCTCAGGCCTCTGTCCGTAAGCCGTCTCAGGCCTCTGTCAATAAGCCTTCTCAGGCTCCAGTAACCAAGTCACCGCAGAGCCCAGCTGCTGGTTCCTTGCTGTCGCCGCAGAGCCCAGCAGTGGTGTCGCCGCAGAGCCCAGCAGTGGTGTCGTCGCAGAGCCCAGCTGTTGCTTCCACAGTGTCTTCGCAGAGCCCAGCTGTCGCTTCCACAGTGTCTTCGCAGAGCCCAGCTGTCGCTTCCACAGTGTCTTCGCAGAGCCCAGCTGTCGCTTCCACAGTGTCTTCGCAGAGCCCAGCTATCGCTTCCAGTGTCTTCGCAGAGCCCAGCTGTCGCTTCCACAGTGTCTTCGCAGAGCCCAGCTGTCGCTTCCACATTGTCTTCGCAGAGCCCAGCTGTCGCTTCCACAGTGTCTTCGCAGAGCCCAGCTGTCGCTTCCACAGTGTCTTCGCAGAGCCAGCTGTCGCTTCCACAGTGTCTTCGCAGAGCCCAGCTGTCGCTTCCACAGTGTCTTCGCAGAGCCCAGCTGTCGCTTCCACAGAGTCGTCGCAGAGCCCAGCTGTCGCTTCCACAGAGTCGTCGCAGAGCCCAGCTGTCGCTTCCACAGAGTCGTCGCAGAGCCCAGCTGTCGCTTCCACAGAGTCGTCGCAGAGCCCAGCTGTCGCTTCCACAGAGTCGTCGCAGAGCCCAGCTGTCGCTTCCACAGAGTCGTCGCAGAGCCCAGCTGTCGCTTCCACAGAGTCGTCGCAGAGCCCAGCTGTCGCTTCCACAGAGTCGCCGCAGAGCCAAGCAGTGTCCTCGGATTTAGTATGCACTTCCAATGGGAACTGGATCCGTAAAGAGGACTTACAAACATTTGAAAAGGCGCTGAAAGCACTTATAGCTGAAGGACAACATCCTGAGTGTCCCAAGCCTAAATCTGGGCGATCGCGCCGGAGGTCCGCCTACATCGGCACCACTGTCCGTACCCCTGAAGGTCTGATCACCTTGGAACCAATACCTCCCGAGTTTACGTATGGCTCCAATGGTACCGTGGTTAGGTGTACGGACCTTCGAGTATTTAAAAATGCCCAGAGTGCCTGGAAGGCACACCGCAAAAAGGAGACTCGTTCTAACCGTGCATCCAGCTCTAAGGGACTGTTGCCCGTTGTCACGGGACTTGTTGCCTACGGATCTCCTGAGCCAACCGTTGTAGATCCTGTTCCTGAAGGCTGTGCCTTGGCTTCTAACGGCGCATGGATCATCAAAGAAGATTTGGCGAAATATGAACAGCTCATAGGTACATATGGAGACGTTTATAGCGACCCCGGTTCCGACTCCGAGTACATTGGATGGTGGTGATCTGCGTTTTGTCTCCTGTTCCAGCTTCGGTGCCCGGAGTGCACCCGTCAGGAGGGGGGTGATGTCATGATCCACCTGGGGCGCTGTCTCGGTCTGGATCCTCTGACGCCTCCCTTGGTCACCCCTTTTGCCGTTACCTGCATGTCCTATGTAGATGCCAGGACTTTGTTTTGGTTTTTCTTTTTTTTTTTTCTCTCTCACGTTCAGCTCGAAACCTTGATTACTGGCATTCAAATGATCATCACCTGCAGATCATCCTGCCCAGCCTCCTTGTGTATATAAGGAGGCCTCTCTCCTGTAGCTTCACTTCCTCATTGAAGTTTGGACTTTGCTGACCTATGTTTTGGACACTCCTTGTGCTAACCATAGCCTCTGAATACCCATCTGGAACCCATCTGTGAACCTTCCTCCCTCTGCATACCGGTAACTCTCTTCATTTGTCTCAAGTAACCCTTTTTTTTGGATTTCCGTGTATGACCCCCTGGCTATGGACTTTTGACTATCCTGATTTCCGTGTATGACCCCCTGGCTATGGACTTTTGACTATCCTGATTTCTGTACCCCTCGATATCTGCTTGCCACCCTGACCACGAGTTTGCCTCATCCTTACCGGATACCTTGCCTTGGACTTTATCTTTTCTGTTCAGCATTATTCCTCCATTTTGTGCTCAGCGAAGCAGATTCATTTGTTTTTTGCTGTTTTTGTATATTAATAAATATTTTTGTTTTTGACCCCTCAACTTGCATATTTCATCACTGCTCACTGCATTTGGGCTCACACATGCGACCCACGCAAAGTCCGCTTGACAGTTTTTCACATACAGGGCCACTCCTCCTCCTTTCCTACCTTCTCTGTCTTTTCTATATAAAGAGTACCCCGGTATTGCTATGTCCCAGTTATTTTTCTCACTGAACCATGTCTCAGTAACCGCAACTAAATCTACTTTTTCAGCTGCCATCATTGCCTCCAGTTCATTGATTTTATTGACTAAACTGCGAGCATTTATAGACACAACTCTGAGCTTGTCATTTTTTTCCCCGCATGTTGCTTGCACCCTCCGATTTAGTTTTGGGAGACAGACAATCAGGCAGATTGTTTTTTACCGTTTTGTCCCCCCCTCCTAGTTTAAATATTTCTTTGCAAAACCTTTGAACTTCTCACTGAGAACATATGTTCCACTATGAGTAAGATGCAAACCATCTTTTTTATACAGTAACCCTAACCCTTTCTGCTCCAATTAGAGCTATCATGGGACACAAAGCCAAATCCTTGCTCCCGACACCATTCCCGAAGCCACAAATTAAATTCCCTATTGCGAAAATGTGAATTGCGCTTCACAAGTTTCTATCGTAATGGCACATGCTGCAACTGATCTTAAGCATGCCGGCATCCCCGATCCTAAGCATGCCGGCATCCCCAGATCCTAAGCATGCCGGCATCCCCGATCTTAAGCATGCTGGCATCCCTGATCTTAAGCATGCCGGCATCCCCGATCTTAAGCATGCCGGCATCCCCGATCCTAAGCATGCCGGCATCCCCGATCCTAAGCATGCCGGCATCCCCGATCCTAAGCAGGCCGGCATCCCCGATCCTAAGCAGGCCGGCATCCCCCGATCCTAAGCATGCCGGCATCCCCGATCCTAAGCATGCCGGCATCCCCCGATCCTAAGCATGCCGGCATCCCCCGATCCTAAGCATGCCGGCATCCCCCGATCCTAAGCATGCCGGCATCCCCGATCCTAAGCAGGCCGGCATCCCCGATCCTAAGCAGGCGGCATCCCCGATCCTAAGCATGCCGGCATCCCCCGATCCTAAGCATGCCGGCATCCCCCGATCCTAAGCATGCCGGCATCCCCCGATCCTAAGCATGCCGGCATCCCCCGATCCTAAGCATGCCGGCATCCCCCGATCCTAAGCATGCCGGCATCCACCCAACCACTGTATGTAACATTTTGAATAAACTGCCATTAGTATCCGTGGCCATGGCTTTGAGTTAGAACGCCTGCAGCTATCCTTCCATCCTCTTTGCAATCGAGGTGTAAAGGTGAGCTGTAATTAGGCAATTATCCCACAAGACACGGAGGCGAGTATTATACTATCTTTTCTTTACTTAAGCCGATAGCAGCAAAGAAAATCTCTCAAATACAACAACAAAAGGATTTAGAGAGAAAAATACAGTTTAACAATACACATAACAATAGCAGGTAATGGTACAGTCCAGCTCCCTGCTGCCCAATCGTCCGGTAGACCGCTCCATAAATCGTCCTGGTAACCCTTGGCTCCTCCTCTTTTCTTTGCTGCTCGCTGAGATAAAATGAGTATTGGCAGCAATCTCCATATTAAATTGTTTGACACTTTCACTGTATTTTATTGTAGTGATATATATATATATTCTAATTTAGCATATTGTTTTTTTTTCGTAATATAATTTTTATTGAGTTTGCAGCATAACAAAGTACAACAGTTAATGGCGTTAAAATTCTCAAAGTATTGTGCAAAACAACATCGCAAAAGCCATATAAGAGCTTGTGACATATTATAACAAATGCAAATATTTGAGGTTGAATAAGCATTCAATGAGTAGCATCAAACCATTTGTCCATAGCTGTCACGGATCCCCCTGATACTAGAGTGGTGGTCCCTATACGCAGGACACTCTCTACCCTTCCGATCCTTAGAGTGGTCGGCACGACTAGACAGACTACAAGAATGGCAGTACAGAGCACGTACAAGAGAGACGTCACGGATCCCTCTGCTTTATCTGAGTAGTGGTTTCTAGACACAGAACAGTCTCTACCCTTCCGATCCTTAGAGTGGTCGGCACGACTAGACAGACACAGAATGATACACAAGAAGTTAGAATGATTAGCTCTTCCAAGACCCTAACAACACAAGGGGTAGTCTGATGTGTGCTTAGGGTGCCACACAGACTGACCTCAATACCAGAATTAGAAGAGTTGATGCCAATACCAGGGGTTATGCACAGAATGGTTCGTTCGCCAATGCCAGGGATCATACACAGAGCGGTTCGTTCGCCAATGCCAGGGGTCATACACAGAGTGGTTCGTTCGCCAATGCCAGGGGTCATACACAGAATAGTCGTTTGCCAATGCCAAGGGGTCAATACACAGAATAGTCGTTTGCCAATGCCAAGGGGTCAATGCACAGAATAGTCGTTTGCCAATGCCAAGGGGTCAATACACAGAATAGTTGTTAGCCAAATATGCAAGAGCTCTGCGGGAAGTAACTACCACGTCAGGGCACCGGCATTTCTGAGAGCCTGGGCTTTA